>CP139504.1:333757868-333909363 GCA_021014915.2 Artemisia tridentata subsp. tridentata | reverse complement strand
AGGAAAGATGAAAGAGAAGACTGGCTCAGAAGTTTTCAAGGAAGGAACAAAAGCAAATCTCAAAGCCCATGATGAGACCCTTAGAAGTCTTGAGACAAAAATTGGGTTAATAACGAATGATGTTCAGGAGCAGAGTATGAGGGAGAAAGCTGGAGCCTGCAAGGCTATATTCACTAATGATGGACAACCCCTCTATACTCCTTTCAGGTAATCTGAAGAAGAAATTGAATATTTTTCTAACTTGTCTAAGCATGATGAATATGAGTACGATGATGATAATGAGGAAAAGGACTTTCTGACACTCCTGGAGCTATCTTCTGAAAACAAAGACTTGCTCAATGAGAAACCAACAAAAGTAGGGGAGGAGATCAAACTGAACGAGCGTTATTCAGAACCATCTACCCCGAAAGGAGAAAGACCCAGGGATTTTCTTTCTTCCTTGTTCTATTGATAATTTATGCGTTAAAAATGCATTAGCAGACCTAGCGGCTAGTATTAGCATAATGTCGTTCTCTATGTGGAAAAGGCTCAATTTAGGACCTCTAAAACCTGTCTCTATGACCATAGAAATGGCTGACCGAACTGTTAGTATCCCTAAAGGCATCCTAGAAAATTTTTTAGTAAGGATTGATAAATTCACTTTTCCAGTGGACTTTGTCATTCTTGATATGGAAGAAGACCTAGAAACACCTTTGATTCTAGGAAGGCCACTCCTTGCTACAGCACACGCCATAATTGATGTTTTCAATAAGCGCATTTCTCTTAAAATCGATAACAGTGAACTCGTTTTCAAAATGGATGAAAGGGGGAAATGTCATCCAATTGAGACTGTGTGTGTCATTAAGAAGGACACGTCGAGTAATGACCTGAATCTCACTGATAACCTTGCACACGAGCACCTTAATACTAATCATGTCAACTCTTTGAGTGAGGTTTTGCAGGATACTAATGTTGGAATGAGCGACAGAGGAAAGTTACGCCGTAACTCTAATGTTGAGTTACGACGTAACCCTGGCCCAGATACTGAGGTAGTCCCCAACACCAAGGGTGAATTGATCGATGGGAACGAGGAGCTCAAGGTGATCATTAGCTCATCATTGACTAATGACGAAACTAAGAATCTTATGAGAATCGTGGCACTGCATCACAAAAAAGCTAATGACATTCCTAGGAAGATCGAGAAGAAATACCATTGGTGCGAAGCTATACCGGTTTACAATGGAAAATGGTACGACTTGTGGGCATCCTGTGACCCCAATGTTGATCTTTGTGATGGTGAGGGTGACGAAGTGAGGTTACAAAGTAACAGGCATCTATGGATTTCCACTAATGATAAGGATAGGAGGAACCTTAAATGGAATGGAACAATACCATTCGATGATTAGGTACGAATTGTCTATGGCAAGGTTGATAGTGACACAAAGATGAGCATCTGGGCGAACCTGAACCACGTCCACGACAGTGAAATCCCTATCATCAATGATAGCCCTGAGTCGTAAGATGAAATGCTCACAGACAATGAAGTTTGTAAAGGCCATGCAGATGACTCAAGTGATAATGCAAGTGGAACGTTTGAACAAAAACATTGGTGCGAAAAGATTAGGACTGAAGGCACCAATGGTGAAGTGTTTTGGGCTTCCTGTGATCTGTATGACGAAGATTGTAATGGAGGAAGTAGCATGGTAAGGGTTGAGGATGATGAGTTTCTATGGACCTCAACAAACGATGATGAAAGAAGTGAACTACCATGGCTTGACAAGTTAGGCTTTGATAATTGGATTAAAATCAGGTACGGAAAAGTGGATGCTTCAACTAAAGAGAAAATTTGGAAGGGTTGCATGAAAAAGGAGGCTCCAAGTGATGACGGAAATCCTAATGATGTAAGAGATTTGAATGAAGAAGAATGCAAAACAAGGTGGGGTAAAGAGAAAGACCGTTGTAAGCGAGAGCTTATTAAAGATAGGCTTGATGATGATTGGGTTTGGGGAACGGAATCTGACGACGATGATTTAGATGGAATCATGGACTACCTTGAGTCACAAGGGCATGATGGGTTCACGGATCCGGATGATGAAGCATACGAACAACGAAGATGTAAACTCTTAGGTATTCCTTACAAGAGACCCCCACCGATTGTGGCAGAAAATTTTGAAATTACTAGGTACCATTTAGGACCTGATGAGAGGTTTGCCAAAGTACGAAAAATTGAAAGAAAGGAGTTCCTGCGTACCACCACAAATGTTGCCTGGGTAAGACATAATTTGATGAGAGAGATGGACGAGCTTGGTCAAGTCCGTCGGCAACAATGAGGAGCCGTGACTTTGAATCTAACTTAAAGACTCGTTAAATAAACAAAAGTGCTCTTTCGGGAGACAACCCGGATTATTCTTTTTCTTCATTATTTTATTAGAATAGTTAGGTTTGGTGTGTTTGTTTTCATATTTTGTAGGAATTGAAGCAAGGAGGATTGCATAAAGCTCACTGTAGATGGATCAAGTCTGAAAAATCCTTTCTGTGCAGAATTTACGGCGTAACCAAATTCTATGGTTACGCCGTAACCTTCCTCCGATATCGAATTACTCCCAGGTTTATGCAATTACGGCGTAACTCATTGACGAGTTTACGCCGTAACCTGTCCTGTAAACAAATTTAATTTCTAATCTTACACACCATAATTTTTTATTAGTTTTAAATGAACTTTGTGGGTGTGTTCCCTGTAAACCCTCACGAGACTTCACTCGTCCACTCGGGACACTGAGTGGTTTAAAAGGCTTGTTGCATACGCTAAATGCAACCGTGATTCCTACGAAAGTGAGTTAGGTTTTTGTTTGTTTTTATTTTTCTTTTTATTTTAGGTTTATGCTTGTTGGTAGTATCGTGATTTCAGGGAATTGAAGTTTGCTCATGGAGTAAAGACGAAGGCACGCATGTTCAACGTGATCCTTCTTTTATTTTGGAGCAAATTTCAGGGAAGTTCTCGTTCCAATTCTACTTTTACCTCATCTTTATTTCATGTTTAGTACAAAAGAGACTTTGTACATTTCAAGTGGGGGGACAGGAGTAGAATTATAACTTAAACTTGTTTGCCCTCATTTTTCTTGTTTATTTTGAAATTTTTTGACATGTTTTTCTTAACCTAACTAGAATAGACCTTAGCCGAGCACACTATAACCCTTGATTTCCATGGTGAGATTTAGCCTTTCCTTTTCCCCTTATATACCCCAAATCCACCAAATATTGAGTGTGCCGGTAGTATGTAAACTTTAGAACTTGGCCTTTACATCATTTCGAGACCATAGACGAGTAGTGTGTCGAGTTAGCTTGATACATTTGGAAGAAACAATTCGAGAAGGTAATATTTTAGGATTAACACCAAAAATAGCCATATGTGTATATAATTGTGTGCGTTTATCGATTAGTCACCTCGACTCTTCGACCCCCGTGTTAAAACCCTTTTGTTGCACTCACCTTTAGTGCAAGATACCCTTAGATACACCCTTCCAAGCCATTCTTTTCATTTCATACCCTTATCAATATTGTTTCGTTACACTTATTCGCCTTAGCCTACCGTGTAGTCTTAGTTTATGATTGGGAAGTCGCTGTTTGCTTAAGTTTGAGGTTTGGGTAGAGAGACTCGAGAATTACGCTTACATTGAATACATAAATCTGAAGATCATTGAAGACCCCCCCATATTCCTCATATATGATTCATCTCAAGTGGGGGGATGAGTTATTTGTATATATTAGTAAAAAAAAAAAAATAGAGAAAAAAAGTAGTAGTTTTATTCATTTGTTGTATATTGGTTAGTGCGTTAGCACTAGTATTGGAGCTCATTGGACTAAAATCGAGAATCCTACCTCGATCACATTCGAAGATTGATATTTTATCTACATCAACTAGTGGTTGAAGACTAAGTTAGTGTGTACCTCGCCATATGACATCTACATTGGCACACTAACTTACTACATCATGATCCGGTTTTTGTGTTTTGAAGCTTGAACTTTGGATGGACGGTGGGCGGTGACAACTTAGTTATAGGCTAAGACTATTTGCTTCTTTTTTTTCACCATTTTTGTGTATCGCATGTCTTATCCTACCTTCAGGTCATGAACCGTACTTTGGTGAAGGAGTGAGTAGTCATTGGTGTCTTGGCCATGGATTTGGTCATGTATCGATGGTCTTTGTCGCCTTCGCCGTAGTACACTAGTAATGACAAAGCACCCCTAGCCTTATAATTTGTTCACCAAATATTGCCTTTGAAGATTGTTTTGACCTTAGCTCTAGTGGTGGAGATATGTGTTACCGCCAAGCCTATGATAGAATTACATACTATTACTGTGCGTTGAGTGATCACCCTGAAATTGACACTTAGATTAGGGAGAGTATGAGTGTTTGTTTCCCATTTCGTGAGGTGTTCGACTTTGAAAATTCTAGCATAGGAAATTTTTAATCTCATATTTCCCAAGTAAATTGGGGGATATCTTTTTAGAAATGATTCTAATAAGGTCTACTTGAGGGCAAGTAGAGTTTAAGTGGGGGGATATTTGATGACATCAAATAATCGTGATATTTTAGTGTCAATTTCCCCTTAATATGCTCATTATTTGTATTGTTTTATGTGGATATATGCTTTGATTTCTTTATATTTTGTTACCAGGTTATAAATGAGCATAGGAGCAAAAGAGACGCAGAATTGGAAAAGTACTTACGATGATACACACTTTAGCATGCCTTGAAGAAGTTACGGCGTAGTTACACTCTCCACTTACGCTGTAGCTCAGGATTTATACACGAAGACCAAGTCAATGCAAATCAAGGATTACGGCGTAATTACCTCAGAGATTACGCCGAAACATTTTGAAGACTTAGAAGAATTTCTTGACCATGAAGGTTACACCGTAACCAATGCAAGAGGTTACGGCATAAATTTTACACAGAATGGGATTGAAGATATTACGGCACAACCAGCAAGAAGATTACGACGTAATTGTTGCCGTAGAAGATTACGGCGTAACTATCCATTAAGTTACGCCGTAAATGTTATTAATCAGATAAGGATCAAATGAGGATACACCAGTTACGGCGTAACCATACCTAGAGGTTACGCCGTAACTTTGTCGGGCCTATAAATACAAACCCTATTTCCTGCATTTTAAACAACTTTCACACCACAAAAAGTCAGAGAACGAAGTAGGGTTCCACAAGGACGATCACCAGCAGCATATAAAGCATTTTCCAAGAGAGAAATCATGCCATAACATCAAGAAGTTTTAGAAAATCACATTTCATTTATACTTTTGATTTCATGTCTTTCATTACCATGCAAAACATTGAGTCTTTTGTACTATTCAAAATGATCGGCTAAGCACCTTTGGTGCTAGCCTAGTTATGATTTCTTTATTGTTTTGATTATGTTTTTGTGCTTTTATTATTGCTTCTAGTGTGTGCATGCTTAGTTTATTCGTTAGATCCTCTAGTTTCGGTAGTTTTGAAGACCGGTTGTACTTATTACACTAGGAGAATGGACCTAAGGACCCTAGAGTAGTAGGTTGCGAGGGTTGGTAAGAATTGACCAAAGGACTACCAATTTCTTGTGTGCGAATTGACCAAAGGATCACCTTCCGTTGTTGGATGAACTTAAGGAGTTAGATGTGTGTTCTAAGATCCGAGAGGCCGGATCACACATAGAATGAATCTAGCATGTAGCAACACTTAATGACTTGAACTAGTCTACCTGCAAGCTCTGATAGTCACTTAGGATCAGACCTATGATATATGAGTAGGATTCTAGGGATATAGGCTAGGCGAATTGACCATATGAGTCTAGTGAATCTTATGCCCCACTTGAAGCGATAGGAAGCTTAATTAGAGAACATAGTCATTGCATTATAGGATGAATAACTAGGCTAGTACATTTTCTCCCTACTGCATTCAACTCAATTTAATTTCCGCATTTCATTTATGTTATTTAGTTTAATTAATCAAACGACTTAAAACCCTTTTTAAAATGTGACATTGACTTATGTTAGAATCCAGACATACATAGCTCTAGGGACGACCTCGGTTTTTTATGAAGCGAAAAGTGTACCGCTTTTAAGGGGTCATTTAAGCCCTAAATCGTATTTATTTGATCAAATATTGCCCTAAATCGTTCCTTTTGTCATTTTAGGTACTTTTGAGAAGAAATCTGGAAAAGGAAGCATTTTGGACGTTTTTGGAGCATAAAAGTGAAGAAAACGACAAAGTCTCAAAAACCAGCTGAAAAGTACCTTGGACGGCGTCAGGATTTGTTCTTGACGGCGTCATGGCTTGGCAAAAGTGGTGGATATGAAAATTACTCATGATAAGCCAGAGAAATTTGCATGGGAATTCTGACGGCGTCACCCTTTGGAATGATCAAGGTCGTCACGGTATAAGTTAAAGCGGGACGGCGTCACGCCTAATTCCGACGGCGTCAAGCCTTGATAAGCCAGAACGGATTTTGGAGAGCTAAAGAGGGACGGCGTCAAGAAGGCCTTCCGGGAACCCTAAAAGCGGCGAGGTGACGGCGTCACACTCCATAACGTGACGCCGTCAGATCTGAAAGTCTATATATAGTTTTGCAATTTTTTGTCATTGGGGTGGAACTTATTGTGGAACTTTGTGTGTGAAAACCCTAAGACGATTTTAGCAGCTTTTTCAAGGCTTTTTGCCTTGAGATCTTCCATGTTACATTGAAGATAAGTTATCAATTAATCATTCAATATGTCTATGTGTTGTTTGATTCTATCTTGTTCTTGTCTTTTGTTTAACATGCTAGGCTAGGTTTTCTTTGTGTTTGCTTAGATCTAATGAAACCTAGCTATTGATTATTGGTTATTAGTGTGTTATTAGTTGTATTGGATGATTGTTTATCTATGTTAGGCTTAAGAAAACTGGCTAACTTCCTATTCGGTAACTTGCTTGAACGTCTTAAGAAACATGAACCAATGCGTACTAAAGGTTTTTATGGTTGTATTTAATGCACAAGCGAATTCTAGTGATCCCATGTTAGGAGCTTCCAAGCCGGCTCGACATAGGAGTGAAGTAGGAGCTTGTAGAGTTGGGGAAGTACGTACGCCACCCCACGATTGGTATTAAGGAATACACCCGTCATCCACGCAATTAATACACACTAATCAACCGGTAAAAGATAGTTAGGGAGTAAGGAAATCTAAGTAAACACATTTTCTCTCCACATAAGTTTTACCACCTTTTCATTTTCTGTTATTTTATTTTATTTGCATTCGTAGTAACTTGGGTTAGTTGACTAGCAACTAATTCCGCCCACTCTTTCAAACCCGAGATTTTACTTGCTTTCATAAAAATATAAAAACATAAAAAGAATCTTCTCTCACCCTTAGACCTATTAGAGTAGTTTTTCATACCTAACGAACACTATTCCCTGTGGAGAACGATCAATCCCCCGTACTTACCACTACACTATACTACATCGGTCAGGTACACTGCCTGGTGGGGTTGTAAGCCTCTTGAGATCCCTCGAGAGGTAAAACCTGTTGTAAGGTTGCAAAACCACGCATCAAGTTTTTGGCGCCGCTGCCGGGGAATAGTTATTGTTTAGGTTGAATTTTTATTTTATAGGTCTACTCACTAGATTCCTTTCTAGTGAGATTTTTATTTTATTTTTCTAGGTTTTCTTTAGTCTATCTTTTTTCTTCGTTTCTTTGTTCGTAACCATTACCATCCGACATCATGGAAGGTGGTAATATCCTCGATCCCAACAACCCACCACCTCCTAGAGCCCGTACTTTAGGAGAGTACTCCCGTCCTAGCCACCATGGCTATCGAAACACCATTGAGCTCACTCAAGGAGCCAATGTCACTCCCTTGCGATCCGACACCATCCGGTTGGTGCAAAGCGGATGCGCATTCCATGGACTTCGTTCTGAAGATCCTAATCAACATCTCAAGGACTTTCTCAAAATCGTTGATTCTATAGACCTTGATGTTGCCACTCGAGAGACGACCCGACTGCGTCTCTTTCAATTCTCTTTGCGGGACCAAGCTAGTCAATGGCTAGAGCGTCAACCCGTAGGATCCATCACCTCTTGGGATGATCTCACCACTCGTTTCCTTGCTCAGTTTTTCCCACCGGGAAGAACTACCAAGCTAAGGAATGATATCTTGATGTTCCAACAACGTCAAGGCGAAACCCTCTACGAGGCATGGACTCAATTCAAGGACTTACTCCAAAAAGTCCCTCACCATGGCATAGAACTTTGGCTCCAAGTCCAAATCTTTTATGACCATATCAACCTCTCCACAAGACAAATCATTGACCAATCGGCCGGTGGTAAGCTATGTGATCTAAGTGCGGAACAATCATGGGATCTCCTAGAAGATCTTGCTCTTTATGACAACGAAAGTTGGAGTGACCCCCGTGATTTGAATAAAACGGTCAAGGCAATATCTTTGCCTTCGAACAATTCAAGCACTTCCGACCGTAGGATCATAGAACTTGAAGACCAAGTCAAGTTTCTCATGAAATCCTACGAGGCTCCTAAACCTTCAAGCCAAGTGAACAAAATCACTTCTTCATGTGAATTATGTAGTGGTCCCCACGACACTCGTGATTGCATGGAACTCCCCGAACAAGCTTTTGCGGACTACGCATCCTCGCGTACCGACGGAGCGGGAGACAAGTGGTACAGTTTCAAACCCGAGCCAAACCCCTACGGTGATACATACAACCCCTCATGGAAAAATCACCCGAACCTTAGGTGGAAACAAACCCAAAACGCACAACAAACCAATTCTTCCAACCCACCTAATCGTTTCCAATCAAGCGGTTCCAACTCGAACCGTACTTTCAACAACAATCCTTCCGGCAATGGTAGTACCGATAACTTTGAAGGATTGATGTCTCAATTTATGGCATCTCAAGAAGCTCGTTTAGCCAAGTTTGAAGCCGATTTCAAACAAAAACAAAGCGAGATGACCAATAAGATTGACACTTTGTTGAAAGCCCTCGATGACCGAGAAATGGGAGCACTCCCTAGCAACACGGTCAAGAACCCGAAACTAAACGTCAACGCCGTTTCATCGGTTACGCCTCCTAGTTCTTGTCCACAATATTATTCGGTCAATTCCATGAGCACGTGTTTCAAACAAACCCAAGTTGTAGTTGAAACACCTCCCACTCAAAACCTTGACGAAGAATTCAAGGAGCTCCACCTTGAAAGTCTGGTTATTGAAGTGTTGGATGAGAAGAAGCTCAAGTTAGGCGAAAAAGGGACCGCCTTTGTTCAAAACAAGCTACCTAAGAAGTTAGATGATCCGGGCTTATTTGTTCTACCTTGCAAGATCGGTAATTCGGAGGCTTATGACACATTAGCCGATCTTGGATCAAGCCTTAACCTACTTCTGTTACCTCTCTACACCTCTCTAAAACTAGGAAAACTTGAAGAAACCGAGGTGATAATAGGCTTAGCGGATGGAAGTGTTGCTTACCCGGTTGGAGTAGTTAAGGACGTGTTAGTGCACATTGGAAAACTAACCATTTTAGCCGATTTCCACGTCCTTGATATGGTTAGCGACCCTACATGCCCCTTGTTGATAGGTAGAGGATTTTTGGTGACCGCTAGTGCTATGATTGATTGTAAGGAATCCAAGATAGCGGTAGGAGAAGGAGATACTTGGTCAGTCTATGATGTTAAGAAACATGCCTATGATACTAGTGAGGAACCGACACCCCATTGGTTAGAATCAAATAGGAGACCATCTAGATATGGACCTTGGATCGATAGAGACTTCATAGGACCCCAACGCCCATTTTACCTAGAAGAGGACTTTGTTAACCGAACACATACGGTAGAGCAACTCTTAGCTAGGGACACCGAATTGGATCCGTTTGAAGACCCTCTAGTTTTTAGGAAGATGATTGATTTCCTAGGAGTTTTGCCAATTAACCTAGGGATGAATAAGTGGAATTGTGAGGACGATGATCATAAGTGGGATTGGGACAAACCACCCAAAGATGGAGATGGGTCATGGCATATTAAGATGACATTGTATGACCCGGATGGAGAGAAGTTTGAAAGGATATATCGTACTAAGCGGACCAATAGGAAACTTCAATCCAAGCTTAACCCTAAAGACGTCCTCGATGACGAGCTCACTTACATAGGGTAGAAGGACTTTGAGTCTAGCTACAAGACTCGTTAATAAAGAAAAGTGCTTCTTGGGAGGCAACCCAAGTTTGATTTGCTTTGTGTGTTTATTTCTTTGTTTGTTTGATTTTATTTGTTTCCGTATGTGTGTTTAAGTTTTATTATTATTGATTCATGTTAAAAACTAATTTGTGAAAATGCTTTATCTTGTTTTTAACTTCGTCTTAACTACATATAAAGGTATTTTGCAAAAGTTAAGTGTAAAGGAAATCTAAATCGGTTTATTAGAACACAAATGAACATGAATCGTAATAATATTAAATGAACATACATATTAGTGCTTGTTTGAGTCAAATGCTTGTATCGAGTCATAATGATGTTTTGCAGGATTTCCAGGAAGTAAGGTATAGGTTTTTCCAAAATTTTTCCGGAAACATAACATGAGAATTCTGTCAGATCATTTCTGACGGCGCCAGGATTTACAACCTGACGGCGTCAGGTTTAATTTTCTGAAAATTTTTTGAAAGTTTTGTTTTCATAAAAAGTTTTTATTAAATCTATAACTTATAATCTCCAGGAATCTGCAAAATTATCATTCCACAAGCATTATATCCTTATATATAGAGTTTATCCCGCCGATGTTATGCAGGTTTTCGTGTTTGTTTTCTCAGGTTTAACAGGTTATTTTGGACAAGGAAATGTTTGTTGGATCAAGCTTTTGGTGATGCATTAGTCTTGGAGCTTTTACATTCTCTTGGAAGAAGATTTAACCATGTTACTTCATTATCCACCGAGCGAATCAGGGGAGTATTTGATTTCATTCTTTTATTTTTTTACTTTTACATTTGTTATTTGAACATTGGGGACAATGTTCATCTTAAGTGTAAGGGGGGAGGGTAAAAGTACGATTAGAGAATGCTATTACGCTTGATTTTTGTTTGTTTAATAGTAAATGTGTAATAAAACTGAGATAAATACCTGTTAGGGTAATTTTAGTGCCAAATTTAAAATTTTTTACAACATTTAGGAGTAAAACTTTAGTTCTAATGAGTGTCTCACGGATAGGAGTTATATGACTAGCACAAAAAAAAACCGTACCACTAAAAATTTTTTTCCACCCCCAAATATGTGAGGTTCGCCCCTAGAATTGGTAGGAAAAGCATTTATGCTATGATGTGTGTACCGGTAGCACTTAGATTCTAGAACTTGAGTTAGGACCATTCCGAGGCCACAAGTGAGACTACATTCGTGTAGTTAGATTTACTACATGATAAGAGGCATTAGGATTAACCCATTGTTTTACACCTGTGATTTTGTTATAATTACATTGGCTACATTGGTCAAGTAATTCTCCCACACCCTTTGCGTTGTACTCATTTTTAGTACACGATACCCCTAGTACACCCCTCAGAGCCTATCTTTTCGTTTCGACCTTTAAGCATTTTACTTAAAGGAAGAATTTGTTACGCCCCACTAAAATGTACACCCAAATCGCCTTAGCCTACCTTGTATGCACTCATTTTTAGTGCATTATTGTGACAACATTTGTTTAAACCCAAGTTAATTATCTAATTGATTACATGGTTGCTAAGTCGAGTCATATCCTTGTACATATTGTTTTGGGACGATTGGGACTCATGGGTAAAGTACTAGTGTAATGGAGTAATGGGGAAGAACATCATTTATTACCCCCATATGTGCTAAATATTTTAAAAGTACTCCAAGTTTTTCAATTATCTTAATTCGAGTCATTAGATTAGTTATTTGTAAAGTTATGTAAAAGTTCAAGTGTAAGGGGAATGCAATGCCCCTATGATGTATGTTTATTTTGGATGGTAGGGCAAATGTTTTTGTTATTTTGTTTTTAGCTTAAGATCGAGTCTAGTCTTGGCTTAGCAACATTGTATAGTACATGTAATTGATCAAGATCTTTAACTCGCCACCAGTAAAATATCCTTTATCCAACAAAACCGTGTTTATCCTTTCCCTACACCTAACGTTATAACCCATTTAAAAGCCCTCTTTGATAGTTTATCTTAGGTGCTTACGCCTAGTGGAGGAGGTTTTCGATCCTTTCCCAAGCCTATGGTAATCTATTTGCTATGACAGGTAGTGAGAGATATTATCCGTTTTCATTTATGAGATTTATTTTGATGACACTTGAGAGATGTGAGTATCTAAACACTACTTGTGAGGTGCTAGTTTGTAATCTCCGTGCTTATTATGATTAAAGTGGAACGAATATTTGTTGTAATTACTTTTATGATAGCATTAAATGACCCCTAACTTGTATTTTGATTAGAATAAAAGCGCATTTGCTTGAGGACAAACAAATCTCAAGTGTAAGGGTATTTGATGAAGCGAAAAGTGTACCGCTTTTAAGGGGTCATTTAAGCCCTAAATCGTATTTATTTGATCAAATATTGCCCTAAATCGTTCCTTTTGTCATTTTAGGTACTTTTGAGAAGAAATCTGGAAAAGGAAGCATTTTGGACGTTTTTGGAGCATAAAAGTGAAGAAAACGACAAAGTCTCAAAAACCGGCTGAAAAGTACCTTGGACGGCGTCAAGATTTGTTCTTGACGGCGTCATGGCTTGGCAAAAGTGGTGGATATGAAAATTACTCATGATAAGCCAGAGAAATTTGCATGGGAATTCTGACGGCGTCACCCTTTGGAATGATCAAGGTCGTCACGGTATAAGTTAAAGCGGGATGGCGTCATGCCTAATTCCGACGGCGTCAAGCCTTGATAAGCCAGAACGGATTTTGGAGAGCTAAAGAGGGACGGCGTCAAGAAGGCCATCCGGGAACCCTAAAAGCGGCGAGGTGACGGCGTCACACTCCATAACGTGACGCCGTCAGATCTGAAAGTCTATATATAGTTTTGCAATTTTTTGTCATTGGGGTGGAACTTATTGTGGAACTTTGTGTGTGAAAACCCTAAGACGATTTTAGCAGCTTTTTCAAGGCTTTTTGCCTTGAGATCTTCCATGTTACATTGAAGATAAGTTATCAATTAATCATTCAATATGTCTATGTGTTGTTTGATTCTATCTTGTTCTTGTCTTTTGTTTAACATGCTAGGCTAGGTTTTCTTTGTGTTTGCTTAGATCTAATGAAACCTAGCTATTGATTATTGGTTATTAGTGTGTTATTAGTTGTATTGGATGATTGTTTATCTATGTTAGGCTTAAGAAAACTGGCTAACTTCCTATTCGGTAACTTGCTTGAACGTCTTAAGAAACATGAACCAATGCGTACTAAAGGTTTTTATGGTTGTATTTAATGCACAAGCGAATTCTAGTGATCCCATGTTAGGAGCTTCCTAGCCGGCTCGACATAGGAGTGAAGTAGGAGCTTGTAGAGTTGGGGAAGTACGTACGCCACCCCACGATTGGTATTAAGGAATACACCCGTCATCCACGCAATTAATACACACTAATCAACCGGTAAAAGATAGTCAGGGAGTAAGGAAATCTAAGTAAACACATTTTCTCTCACATAAGTTTTACCACCTTTTCATTTTCTGTTATTTTATTTTATTTGCATTCGTAGTAACTTGGGTTAGTTGACTAGCAACTAATTCCACCCACTCTTTCAAACCCGAGATTTTACTTGCTTTCATAAAAATATAAAAACATAAAAAGAATCTTCTCTCACCCTTAGACCTATTATAGTAGTTTTTCATACCTAACGAACACTATTCCCTGTGGAGAACGATCAATCCCCCGTACTTACCACTACACTATACTACATCGGTCAGGTACACTGCCTGGTGGGGTTGTAAGCCTCTTGAGATCCCTTGAGAGGTAAAACCTGTTGTAAGGTTGCAAAACCACGCATCAAGTTTTACCAAATACTACACTACATACGATCGGGTTCTCTGCCCGTCAGTGCATAAGGTAGACCATAGGTAGACGAATAATTTATAAATATTAAAACGTGGTCAGAAAACCTGCATCAACGGGTCGAATGAGTATAATGTTATTATGAAGTGTACATTTGCCGTACGCCAATTGGCATACGGCACCGCACTCGATGCGTTTGATGAATATTTGCAAATGGGTGAGCATACTTCACGTGATTGTCTTGATAATTTTAACAAGTTCGTTATTGAATTGTTTATGCCGGAGTATTTAAGAAAACCAACATATGCCGACATTCAAAGTATTTATGAAAGACATGAGTCTTATCATGGTTTTTCGGGAATGCTTGGTAGCATTGACTGCATGCATTGGGAGTGGAAAATTGTCCGGTGGGTTGGCAAGGACAATATGGAAGGGGTGATAAAAAAATACCAAACAATAATGCTTGAAGTTGTTGCATCGCAAGATTTATGGATTTGGCATGCATTTTTTGGGGTGACGGGGGCGAATAACGCTATTAATGTTTTAGATAACTATCCGTTATTCGACGACATTCTTGATGAAGTCGCCTCTGTAGCACCATATATGGTAAATGGAACCATGTATGAAAAGGGATATTACTTAGATAACGGAATTTACCCACAGTGAGCAACTTTCGTCAAATCATTCACGGTTGCAACTGACGATAAACATGCTTATTTTAAAAGGAAACAAAAAAATGCACAAAAAGATGTCGAACTTGCTTTTGGTGTGCTCCAAGGACGTTGGAGTATAATACAACAACCGACACGTCAAATGGAAGTTACCAGGATACGTAGAATCATGTATTCTTGCATTATTTTGCATAACATGATTTTAAAAGATCAAAAGTTTGCACTACGTGAGTATGGTGAAATGTGGGTGGATCCGGCACTACGTATAAGGCAAAAAAGGTGGGTCAACAGATGTGATGTCCAACGTCGAAAGGAAAAAGAAATACGCGAGAGAGAGACGCATACTATTCTCCAACTAGACATTATGGAGCATCTTTGGAAAAAACATCTTCAACGACAACAACAAGATTCCGAAGAAGATGAATAAGTATTTATAATTCGTATGTTTTTAAATTTCCGTATGTTTTTAAATTTCCTTATGTTTTTAAATTTCTGTTTGTTTTTTATTTTCGTATATTTTTATTTGTAATAGACTTTAATCAATGAATTATTATTTATGAGGTGATGTTATGAATGAAAAATTAGTTAAATGGTTTAAATTGTAATTTATAAGTTTTAAAATAAAAGTGGGGCCTAATATGATTGAGTTATAATAAGAGGTGTTTTTTTTTTTTTTTTAGTTAAGCTTGAAAAGTTAAAGATGATGTGACGCTGACGTGGCGCAGTGTTATACCTTAACTCAGAGTCATTACACCTTATGCTCTAAGTGATATCTTTTATATAATAAAACAAAACCCCTAGTGGGGACTTTTACATTTCAAAAAAATCAAATCATTCCTTATTAAGTAATAATTTTTTTAATTAGATTTTTATTTTTGAATTTTGAAAAATAACCAAAGCTAATTATTTCCTAATTTGCCTAACAAATCTTAAAAAAAATGTTTTTGTAATCACATGTACCAAAAGATTAAAAATACACATGGGTCTTAATGCTACTTTTCAATAATGGAAGCCAAAAAATGTAATTTCTAAAAAAAAAGGGGAGTCCATACATCTTAATTCAGTCATCACCAACACATCCCAAATTAGACTCTAACTCAATTCCATACATCTTATTCTTCTCATAACCATTCATATAAACCATAGATCTTATTCAAATCCATAGATTTTATTTTCACAAATTTAAACCTGAATAAATGATGAGTGGCCTTTTACTCATCATTTTATACCCGAAAAACCCCACAAAAACGACCAAAAACACCCAAATGGACCATATATTGTTACAAATATCCTTGGATTGTATTTTATGCGTTTCAGGTACAAAAGGATTGAAAACGGGGCAAATATGGACAAAACCGAGCTTGATATGGAAAAGAGCCGAAAACCGAAGACGGGAAAGACGATTTTCATTTGGATTTTTATTCAAGCTCAAAAAAATCACAAAATGGCCCTTGGATTATTTTTGTTTGGCAATATTGGTCCCTAGATTATCTTTGGAGGCATAGCAGATTTGGTCCCTACATTTTCCTAATGTACACCTTTAGTCCCTAAAATTAAATCTTATTACTACCAAAAATATAACCAAACCATCCAACGGCTCTAATCAATTGTTGTGGGCAGCAAGAAAAGATCCAAGGGTTGACAAGGAAGCACACGAAGCAATAGAGGAACACACTCACACGAAAAACACACTCATTCTAGGGTTTTTGTATTTTTTTAGTAGTATAAATATAGATAGAGTAGTAGCAGTAGAACCAGGGTTTTATTTAGCATAATTTTAAGGTATTTGTATTTTTAGCATTGTAATCGACTCTTATTTTTAATTTAAATTCAGTTTTATTTTAAATTTCAAGTTTTACTGTTTAGCTTTTTATTTGCTTATTGCTTATTTTTCTGTTTTTGCTTATTTATTGTTCTGAGCTTGCTTAATATGGTTTTTGTTAGTTAATTAATGCTTACAAAATAGGTTGTGTTTAGTTTTGCCTTAAAATAGTTTTTTTTTTATAACCTAAAAATAGCAGATAGATTTTAAGAAGGTGTTTAGCATTAGGAAAAACTTAGTTTTGGTCATCTTTAGGTTTCACTTCAGTTTGCTACAGCTTCATTTTAATTATTTTAGTAGTTTAATTAGTTTCCTAGTTTTAGTAGGATTCTCCTTAATTCATGTTCTCAAACCAGTTAGGCAGTTTAAGATGGAATCTTGGGACTGAGGAGTTTCTAGTTGTAGTTTTTTTTGCTTCATAATAATTTAGAATTCGAAGTTAGCATCTGGAATTAGTGGTTGGTTAGTCAAAAATTAACTTTTTTACCCATTTTGAAATCTGCACAGTCTCTGCAAGAACAGTCCACAATACCCTTTTTGATTTCAATTTTAGCTAGGATTTTGTTTGACTTAGGATTTGAATTTGGGTGCACTAGTAGTTTCTAGGATGTATTACATTTAGTTGAGCTTAATTCAGTATTTGCAAGCTTATTTGGTAGGTAATCTTGGCCTGCAAAACTGCCCTCTGCCCCTTTTTATTGCCCTGATCTTTGGTACATCAGCAGATCTTGAGAACCTTTTTGGTTATTTGATGCTTGTTTGTTTTTGTTTTTTATTGTTCTTTGTGGTTTGGTTGTGTTTTTAGTTATTGATCATGTTTCAGCTTATTTCCATATGTTTTAGCTTATTAGTAGCTTTTGGTAGTTTATTTGAAAATTTGAGTGTCTTTTTATTTTTCAAACTGCTTAGGTAAATAAGCTGAATTGAGCTTAATGTTGGTTTTGGAAAAAGTTTCCAGTTTCAAAAGTTGTTTGTTATCACTTATTAGTTAAGTTTTCAAAAAGAAAATCAGAAAAAAATATATATATATATATATATATATATATATTAAGTGACAATCCTGGGGTTCGAACCCAGGTCATCGCAGCCACAACACCAGCAACCTTACCACTGCACCCTTTGATTTTATAAGTTATACTTTGCAACAATTAATCTATAAGCCCTTTTTTTTCCTTTTACCTTTTTAAGCTAATCCGAACTTAATTGCTTATTCCCAGCTTATTGAAATAAGTTGGGACACTTTTTGTATTTTTCATAACGTCACTTTAGTTTAAAGTATTTTAGAAAAAAAATTTTCAGAATTTTCTTTTTCCATTTAGTATTTTTAATCAATTATTTTCTTTTAAATAGTTTTTAATTTATAAAAAATTATTAAAAAGTCAAAAAAATATAAATCTTTTTTCCAAAATTTTCTTTTGTCATCTAGCACTTAGGAAAATTATTTTGATACTCATAGGTTCATTTTTCATAGATTTTGACGTTTTTACTCGTTCGTAGTTTATCGTTCGCGTTATTTTAATTTTCGTTTTAGTAGATATTAGTAACCAAACAAACCCTCGTCTTTTCAAGCATTTTAATATCGAACCGAAAATGATATCCTCAATTTCACGCCTCGCTGGGACCTCGACCCGGGTACACGCTTATCCGGTTATTAAATCGATTGTCGCGTTTAAACCGTCGCGAGTTGACTTTTCTTCGTGAGATTTGTTTTCAGGATTCCTGTAGATTGTGATGATTGATGCGCCTGTTTTCAATCCAGCCGCCCAATATCCGATCTTTGTGTTTATGATTATCCAGGGATATCTTAATAATCCTTTTTTGTGAAAAAAAAGATTTCGTTTCCACACTTAGCTAGTAGTATTACCCTTTTACGTTCTATAGTGTCGGCTCAGGCCGGTACTTTGAATATTGAGGGCAATATTCAATTCTAAGTGTGGGGGGGAATTCCAATTTGACCAAATTTTAAAAATTTTCACATTTTGTACCTTCTAGTCCCCTAGCACCCCCGTTTTGACCAAAAATTTTAAAATTTTTTCGTATTTTTCATCTAAAAGGAGTGCTTGGCACATAAAAAATAATTTGCTATACATTAATACTTCGGTATTAGTGAAAGTTTAGACTTGATTAGGCTAGAACAAGGGGAATCCCGACTCTGCTAGAGTGTTGATCTAGCTGCTACCCTTAACGTTTAGGCTAAGTTTTTGCGAATTGTGCAAATGAAAATGCTAAGCGTGGAGTAGTTGGTTCTCCTTAGAGCTTATATAAGTAATCTATGGCTTTTCCTCCCAGAAGCTCCTAATCTGATTAAATTAGTGCTATTTTCAAACTTTTGAACGCAAAAACCGTTTTTGTTAAGCAAATAAATTTTTATACAATCTTGATTTAGAATACTAGTTCAAAGTTTTATTTAAATTTTGGAACAAGCATACTTTCTTACAAACCCAATAAGAATGCAAAATGAAAGTGAGTCGTTGCTTGAAAGTTGCAAAAGTTAAAGTTTTAAGTATGAATAAATAAGTGCTCTAAGCTACGGATTCGAGATCGGGCCTTGGATCCTTATTTTCGGAAGGCGTTTAGGTCTTGGCTACCCTCTTGCACCGGCCCTTGGACCCTTAATTCTGAAAGGCGTTAAGGTCTTGGAACACTCCGTTGTAACGGCCCTTGGATCCTTTATTCCGGAAGGTGTAAGGTCTTGGAACTAAACCGTGAAGCTCCGTCGTTTAGGGTACACAAGTAAAAAGTAGTGAAAAAATTAAAAAAAAAAAAAAAAAAAAAGAAGTGAAAAAGTGATGAAAAATGAAAAAAAAAATATGATTATGTTTGTTTATGAATAAATGTGAGAAACTTGCTTCTTCTTAAATTTAAATCGAAAGTTGAACTAGTATTCGTCAAAATTGTCTAGAAGTTGGACGGTGATTTAAAAATTGTTGACTTCAAAGATCCCGTGAGCTCCGATACTATTCTCGAGGGTGTAAAAACCTAGCCTCCTAAGTTTACTAAGGATAAGCTGAGAAGAAAGTCGCTACATGGAGTGATCTCACCTTTGAATCTCTAATTTCTAAATCATTGTCGGTTTTTAACCCTAATAAATGTCGATTTTTACGATCAAAACTTTGAAAACAAGCACACACGCCTAACTTATGAATAATTGTGGGAGTGAAAAGTTAAGTCTCGGCTTACATAGGTTGCTAATATAAGTAGTGTTAGCATTTTACAAAAACGTTTGCACAAGGGCTTTTAGACTTAGTTGGGAAGTATAAAAAGATGATGACGATTACAATTCCCCGGAGTCACCCATTTTGTGTGATTCCCGTTCCATGATGCCATATTTTTTGATAATCAAGCATGATGTTTACGTTTGTTCTCGTTTTAAATTATTTGCATTTTATAATAAGTCAAAACGGGGTGGTATATTTTTGGTAACTTTGATATTTTTGATCCTTTCATTACTTTATATGATCGGATTGCTAGGGACTAGCAATTGCTTAGTGTGGGGGATTGATGAGTGGCCTTTTACTCATCATTTTATACCCGAAAAACCCCACAAAAACGACCAAAAACACCCAAATGGACCATATATTGTTACAAATATCCTTGGATTGTGTTTTATGCGTTTCAGGTACAAAAGGATTGAAAACGGGGCAAATATGGACAAAACCGAGCTTGATATGGAAAAGAGCCGAAAACCGAAGACGGGAAAGACGATTTTCATTTGGATTTTTATTCAAGCTCAAAAATCACAAAATGGCCCTTGGATTATTTTTGTTTGGCAATATTGGTCCCAAGATTATCTTTCGAGGCATAGCAGATTTGGTCCCTACACTTTCCTAATGTACACCTTTAGTCCCTAAAATTAAATCTTATTACTACCAAAAATATAACCAAACCATCCAACGGCTCAAATCAATTGTTGTGGGCAGCAAGAAAAGATCCAAGGGTTGACAAGGAAGCACACGAAGCAATAGAGGAACACACTCACACGAAAAACACACTCATTCTAGGGTTTTTGTATTTTTTTAGTAGTATAAATATAGATAGAGTAGTAGCAGTAGAACCAGGGTTTTATTTAGCATAATTTTTAAGGTATTTGTATATTTAGCATTGTAATCGACTCTTATTTTTAATTTAAATTCAGTTTTATTTTAAATTTCAAGTTTTACTGTTTAGCTTTTTATTTGCTTATTGCTTATTTTTCTGTTTTTGCTTATTTATTGTTCTGAGCTTGCTTAATATGGTTTTTGTTAGTTAATTAATGCTTACAAAACAGGTTGTGTTTAGTTTTGCCTTAAAATAGTTTTTTTTATAACCTAAAAATAGCAGATAGATTTTAAGAAGGTGTTTAGCATTAGGAAAAACTTAGTTTTGGTCATCTTTAGGTTTCACTTCAGTTTGCTACAGCTTCATTTTAATTATTTTAGTAGTTTAATTAGTTTCCTAGTTTTAGTAGGATTCTCCTTAATTCATGTTCTCAAACCAGTTAGGCAGTTTAAGATGGAATCTTTGGGATTGAGGAGTTTCTAGTTGTAGTTTTTTTTGCTTCATAATAATTTAGAATTCGAAGTTAGCATCTGGAATTAGTGGTTGGTTAGTCAAAAATTAACTTTTTTACCCATTTTGAAATCTGCACAGTCTCTGCAAGAACAGTCCACAATACCCTTTTTGATTTCAATTTTAGCTAGGATTTTGTTTGACTTAGGATTTGAATTTGGGTGCACTAGTAGTTTCTAGGATGTATTACATTTAGTTGAGCTTAATTCAGTATTTGCAAGCTTATTTGGTAGGTAATCTTGGCCTGCAAAACTGCCCTCTGCCCCTTTTTATTGCCCTGATCTTTGGTACATCAGCAGATCTTGAGAACCTTTTTGGGTTATTTGATGCTTGTTTGTTTCTGTTTTTTATTGTTCTTTGTGGTTTGGTTGTGTTTTTAGTTATTGATCATGTTTCAGCTTATTTCCATATGTTTTAGCTTATTAGTAGCTTTTGGTAGTTTATTTGAATATTTGAGTGTCTTTTTATTTTTCAAACTACTTAGGTAAATAAGCTGAATTGAGCTTAATGTTGGTTTTGGAAAAAGTTTCCAGTTTCAAAAGTTGTTTGTTATCACTTATTAGTTAAGTTTTCAAAAAGAAAATCAGAAAAAAAAAAAAAAAAAAAAAAAATATATATATATATATATATATATATATATATATATATATATATATATATATATATATATATATAAAGTGACAATCCTGGGGTTCGAACCCAGGTCATCACAGCCACAACACCAGCAACCTTACCACTGCACCCTTTGATTTTATTAGTTATACTTTGCAACAATTAATCTATAAGCCCTTTTTTTCCTTTTACCTTTTTAAGCTAATCCGAACTTAATTGCTTATTCCCAGCTTATTGAAATAAGCTGGGACACTTTTTGTATTTTTCATAACTTCACTTTAGTTTAAAGTATTTTAGAAAAAAAAATTTCAGAATTTTCTTTTACCATTTAGTATTTTTAATCAATTATTTTCTTTTAAATAGTTTTTAATTTATAAAAAATTATTAAAAAGTCAAAAAAATATAAATCTTTTTTCCAAAATTTTCTTTTGTCATCTAGCACTTAGGAAAATTATTTTGATACTCGTAGGTTCATTTTTCATAGATTTTGACGTTTTTACTCGTTCGTAGTTTATCGTTCGCGTTATTTTAATTTTCGTTTTAGTAGATATTAGTAACCAAACAAACCCTCGTCTTTTCAAGCATTTTAATATCGAACCGAAAACGATATCCTCAATTTCACGCCTCGCTGGGACCTCGACCTGGGTACACGCTTATCCGGTTATTAAATCGATTGTCGCGTTTAAACCGTCGCGAGTTGACTTTTCTTCGTGAGAGGTTGACTTGTGATTGTTTCGACGCTAATCAATAAATCTCAATCTTCAGTCTCGGTACCACACGCCTCATAACCATTTATAAAAACCACACGTCTGTTTTGGGGATCTTTGTTGAAAGAGCTGGAATTAATATGGTTAGTTATATGTTGGTTTTAGATCCTTCTGTATTGGGTACCAATAATTGATTTATTCATTAATAATAACGTTACACTAGATTGTTGTTTTGGTTTGTGCACTTGCATAAGATGAAGAGAGAAGACAAAGATGAAAGGTAGCGCAAATACAATGTCAAGTGGTATGATTAGGTTACAACCTGAAGATATGGAGCCATATAGGTGAAGTCACAATTTCTTGTATTTTTTTTTGGTTTTTTCATACTTTTGGAACAAAACTTAAACCTTATATAAACTCAAATTTAGTGGCCAGTTTATTCGACATATAATTCATCAGAATAACTCTCTGCAGTTGCTCATTCCGTACAAAAACATCAAATCTCCAGTTTTCTTTTCTTTGTAGGTATGATGAAATTAAATAATAAGCAAGCACATGACTAGCATTAATCTAAATTTAAACAATGATGTTCAGTTAAGTTAAGCACAGAGTATTGGTTTTTTATTAATTGAGTGAGTTTGGTGTTATGTGTGTGTAGGATGGACGAGGATATTAATCTAAGGTATGTTTCCTGTTTCACGAATTAAAGGTATATTAATCCTCAAGATATTGATTTATGTAATAATTTAGTGTTTTTTTAATTTGTGTGTGCCATTCAATCCATCAAAAAGATTAGATTTTGATTAGTAGGTATGCTTCAAAATTAATTAATAGTTCAGTTTCAATTGAACTTCAATTGTTATTATAAGAGGCATTCTAGCCGGCCGCTCATCTTTTTACTGATTGTGTTATAGCTATACAAGTTAGTGCTAAGTGTTATTAGATCACGTATAATCTTCTTTAGCCCGTAAAGCTCAAACGACATGCGACTGAAGTATTGTGATTGGTATGCCATGTTTCTAATGCTCAACAGAGAAAGAACGTGTGTTATTATTATTATTTGTTATTAATGTTATGTGAGGTGAAAAGCCCAATATGCTTATTTTGATGGCTAAACAGCTGTTTGAGGATGCAAAAGCTGTTGAGCATAAGCTTATCCAAACACCTTGAAAATTAGCTTATTGTAGCTAAAATAAGGTAATAGGTTCATGCTCATTTGTACTAACCAAACACCTCTGTGAGGTTTTTTGTTGGTATGTGGCTTTGCCAAACACTTCTTTGTAACAGTTAATAATAGAAAAGGTGGATACAAACTCAGATTCAAGCACATTTTTCATTAATAAGTATGCGATTTAAATGACAATATAAATACACTTTTTATCAACTCCTTCAAAAATTTAAAACATGATTATTCATTGGTGTATCAAAAATGCAATTTGTGCACTTTGTTAATATTATCTAATGTAACGAATCCAAAACATCAATGTACTTTGCACTTAATATATCAGTCTGGCAAGCAGTAGGTTATTTTAACATTTTCTGAAGTTAAAATCCACGTAACCTTACCTGCATAGATGTTTTGTGTGGCTTTTTGATAAACTTTTTGAAACTTCTTCTAATCTTTGTGTAACACCCCGACCCGACAAGGTCAAGATATCACATTATGGTGTCATACAAAGCATACATAACGCAAGCGGAAGTCTTTTAAATAAATAACCAAGTCTTGAACATCAAGACTAGTATCTAAAAGATAATCCCAAATGCATAGTGGGTTAACCAAACAAACCAAAGTAAAGAAATAATATTCAAGTACTAAAATAAATGAAAGTCCGAAACAATGGACAACGAAATGATAATTAAATAGGTCTTTAGGTCCTACTCTCTCTCATTCCCAAGCCCGTCGCCCCGCTTATTACCTGCCGCATAAGAAAAGAAAACATGCGGCTGAGCTTAAAAAGCCCAGTGAACAGTGATGTGTCGTGTGCGTATGCTCTAATTTATACCCACGGTATGTCGTTGTGGTTTTAGCAGTATTCAAGTTTTAAATTTATATTTAGCCGACTTATCAATAACACACACACTTTAACGAGCAGTGTACCCGGTCAGTATGAATATAATGGTAAGTAGAGTGTCGATCACTAAGAGTGGAACGTATTATCTAGTTATTCTAATCAGTATTTTAATATCTAAAATTAGCTATACAACCTAATCTAACGCAAGGGGGTTCAGCCTGAGAGACTGGCACGGTTTGGTTGTGATTAAATATAAACTAAACTACTAAGCACGAATCAGCGAATAGCACACACGTACACAGATAAATACTTGAGACAATAAGAAGACCTGTCCTGATAGTTAAGTAGCTTGTCACTTGTTTTATTGCTAGTTTTATATGAAGTGTATAGTTCGATGCAACGCACCGAGATTAAGTCCTTTCTCGTTGGTTCTAATCTTATCGGCGAGTAAACCCTTAATGATTACTTATGACTATCCTATTTATCTTTCTTCCTACTTTTCTACAGACGATAGAATGCATAGGCGATCTAATAAATAGGCGAGGAAGGGGCATGGCGACCCAAGCAATGCTCAGCTAGACACAGAGGTTATCAATGCACTAATAAAAGTCACCAAAGACATCAACATATAAACTTTAATTAATGGGAAAGCAATTTTAAGGGGAGTTGAAGTGAATGATAACATAACACAAGCCCATCAATCCTGATCAATTAAAGTGTACTAATACAATAAAACAAAACTACTTAATGAATTAAATACGTGCAGGACCTTCTTACAGCTCTTGTATCTTCGTTCAAGGTGTGTCTTGTGTTGCTACTTCGTCTGAATTCGGCTTAGGGTTTCTGTGGTCTTCGGTCTTCTAAAACTGTCAAACTCCGAAATTCGTCTGACTTTGGGGTATTTATAGTTTCTGTCTGAGGGCTAGATGCGGCGCATAGGATAAGTAGATGCGGCGCATTGACTTAACTTCGCGTGGGGTCCAAGATTAATATATTCAGGAATATTCGTACACCGCCAGAAGATGCGGCGTAACTCCATTCTTAGATGCGACGCATGTCCTTTGTGTCTTGGATCGTAGCTTGTGAAATCTTGATAGTGATGCGCCGTATATAATAAGTAAGATGCGGCGTATCTGGAGCAGAATGATCTTGATCTTGTACATTTCAGTAGACTCTTAACTTCTTGCATGTTTTGCTCCATAATTAGTCCAAAATCGCCAAGTTTCGCATAATACTTGTTTTTACCTGAGAATTACAAAAGTAAACATTAACGTATCAATTCTCACAGATAATATAATAAAACAAGTCAAATAAATAGGATAAATGATGGTAATAAAATGTACTTATTTGAGTTCATCAAATATCCCCCCACTTGAACTTTACTTGTCCCCAAGTAAACCTTAGAATTAATCTTATGAAAATGTATCCTAAAAGATGTTAGGATTTATTTTTATATGTAAGCATGTATTCATTTTTGTCATAATCACACAACTAAACACTTAACGAATTAGAAGTAAAATAAAATAATTTGATAAAAGCAAATCTAATCGTTTAACTGTCCAGTCGTGACGAATATTCTATCATAAGCTTGGCAAGTATACACATCTCCTCCACTAAAGCCAAGGAATAACAAGTCTAAAGCGGTAAAAAGGGTTTGTTGGTTAAGGGTTAATCATTCTCCTTAATCTCTATCGATCTCAAATTCCAGAAAAGGCGACAAAATCACAAATACATGATCGAATCCACGAACTCGATACTTGCAATTGCTCAAATCCTTAACTCGAATAGGCTAAAGATAGGACCAAGTAATCTTCACCAATAATATTATATCAAAAAGGGCGACAAAATCATAAATACATAGTCGAATCCACGACTACGATACTTAAGATTGCTCAAATCCCTAATCTCAATAAATCAAAGGTTTGGATAAAGAATATTATAGGGTATGGATAATATTTGGGATACAAATTGGTGTAAAATGAAAAATAAACAAAACAGATAAATTAAAATCCTAAGTGTGGTAAATTGCTATCCCAACCATCCCATGAATAAGACTCATATCATAGAATAACTCACGCTTTAACACTTGAAACACACGCTTTAGGTAGACACGAATTATACTCAACAAGATCTTAATCAAAGAATAAACCTTAGTTGGCATTCCATAACGTCCAACTCTCATTCAATCAATAGATATAATATACAACAACTAGTGGTGATATCGACCACTTAATACAAAACTTTACATAAGTTGGTTAAAACAAACATCCAACTTTTTCTTTCTTTTTCTTTTCTATTTTTTCGATTTTTTTTTTTTTTTTTTTTTTTTTTTTTTTTTTTTTTTTTTTTTTTTTTTTTTTGAAACATAAACATAGATGTGTAAAATTTCACAACTTTTCTATCACTTTCTTTCCGGATAATTTTTCCATACTTTTCATACTTTCAGAAATAACGGTAATAGCGAAAGTAGTAAACACACGAAAAATAAACTCAAAGATATACAATATTTACTTTCACTCCAATTGCATTGTGCAATTTCCCGACCTAACCAAAGATAATGAATTACGCACGCGAACATAGGTAATGTAAGGAAACACACTTTGCCTAAAGCAATTAACCAACCACGGATTTTAATTTACAGGGTAGGCTAAGGTGTAAGGGTGTAACGAAACATAATAACAAAGGTGTAAGAAACAAAAGGAATGGCTCTGAGTGTTTTTCTAGGGGTATCTTACTCTAAAAGTGAGAGTAACAAAAGGGTTTATACGGGGGTTAACTAACCAGTGTAGTTAGTTAATATCACATAACATATAAAGGCTATTTGGGTGTAATCCTAGAAATTTACCAATTTAGACAAGTCATTCTAATTATAAAAATAATACTTATTATGGTGGTCTCGAATAGTATACAAGCCAAGTTCTAAAGTTTACAAGTCACCGGCACACTCATAGATTTGTGAATTTTTGAAAGTTCACAATTTTTGAAAATAACGTTATGTGTGCAGCTATGCAACTTAGATCTCAAACAAAAACATGCTAAAAAAAATAATAATTTAATTTTGATATATTAAGCGCATTTTAAGCATAATTTTTGAAAAAGTTTAGGACAAGTAAGTGTTCTAATTCTCCAATCCCCCTACTTAAGTTAAACAACGTCCTCGTTGTTTGTATCAAAGGTTAAAAACTGGAAAATAAAAGAATTAGAACAGAAAAACTCCCCTGAGATTTGCTCGGTATGATCCTCCATTATTTGTATAAGAGCAAAAATCAACTTTCTTGTGGATTAGAACGTTTAAGCTTCATATTTGATGTATCCACAGGAAATGCAGGAATCTATAATACCATCAAGACTTAAACACACCTAAGTTAAGAAGGTTCAAACTTGCATAATACATTAGTAGTTAGTAAAAATAAAATGTAAAAATTAAAACTGAAAATCATCAGGTCAGTCGATGCGCCGTATCTTATGGAAGAAGATACGCCGTATCGAGCCTGGAATAAATACGAATCAGAATAGAAGATGCGTCGCATCCTTAACCAGGGATGCGCCGCATTAAAATAAACTGATAGAAAGTTTTAAAGTTAAAAATAAAAATGCAGAAAATAAAATAAGATATGACCAGTGCAGGAGATGCGTCGCATCTCAGGATTGAGATGCGCCGTATCCTCTGCGGCCTGACTGACTCGACACAGAACAGAATAGTAAAAATTTTCTCCGGGTTGTCTCCCGGTAAGCACTTGTTTTTATTCCAGAGTCTTCAAGTTAGACTCACGTTCAGCTCCTTATTCCAATACTTCAGGTTCAAACTCCACTACCTCGTTCTCAGTATCCTCAATTTTATTATCAAAGTATTTCTTCACTCGTTGCCCGTTTACCTTGAATATATAACCATTTTTATCGCATATTTCAATAGTCCCATATGGATACACTTTCTTGACAACGAACGGGCCCGTCCATCTTGATTTAAGTTTACCAGGATACATCTTAAATCTGGAATTAAATAGCAGCACTTTCTCTCCAATAGTAAACGTTTTATCCCCATGTAACCTCGAGTCATGCCATCTTTTAGTTCTTTCTTTGTAGATCCTAGTATTTTTGTAGGCCTCATCTCTTAGTTCATAGAGTTCATTAAGTTCCATGAAACGGTTCTTCGTTGCAGCTTCCATATCCATGTTACAATTTGTCAAAGCCCAATATGCACTTTGTTCAATTTCGACCGGTAGGTGGCATGCTTTTCCGTATACAAGACGAAATGGAGTGCATCCCGTTGGTGTCTTATAGGCGGTACGAAATGCCCATAAAGCATCATTTAATTTGTCAGACCACCCTTTCGGATTATATCCAGTCGTTTTTTCAAGAATTCGCTTTATAGCCCTATTGGTTACTTCAGTTTGCCCATTGGATTGAGGATGGTATGCAGTGGAGACCCTATGATACACTCCATATTTTTGCAAGGCTCTTCCCAGATGGTGATTACAAAAGTGTGTTCCCCTATCACTAATCAATGCTTTAGGAATTCCAAACCTAGAGAACAAACTTTGCAAAAATTTAAGTACTACCTTGCTGTCGTTTGTTGGTAATGCTTGCGCTTCGACCCATTTTGATACGTAATCAACAGCAACCAAAATATACTTATTACCTTTAGATTCAGGAAACGGTCCCATGAAGTCCAATCCCCATATGTCGAAAACTTCACATACATGGATATAATTTTGCGGCATTTCGTTTCTTGATGTTATATTTCCGGATCGTTGACACGCATCACATCCATTTATGTAGTCTTTTGCATCATTCAACATAGTGGGCCAATAAAATCTTGCATCAAGGATTTTTCTTCTTGTAATAACTGCACCGTGATGTCCCCCCGTCGGCCCTGAATGGCAGTGTGCTAATATCGCTGGGACATCATCTCCATCTACGCATCTTCGTATAATATTGTCAGGACATAATTTAAAGGCATAAGGTTCATCCCAAATATACTCACTAGCGTGATTTAGAAATCTTCTTTTCTCGTCGGATGTTAGCCCTTTTGGAATTTCGTTAGCAACAATAAAGTTTATATAGTCGGCATACCATGGTCCATTATTATTGCTCTTAATTCTTACCATCATAAGGTGTTCATCAGGAAAGTCATCAGCTATTTCCCTTTCATCAAGCACCTCCATATCAGGGTTTTCAAGTCTAGATAAGTGGTCAGCAGCTAGATTCTCGGCACCCTTTTTATCCTTAATTTCAATATCGAATCCTTGGAGCAATAAAACCCACCTAATAAGCCTTGGCTTGGCATCCTGTTTATTGAACAAATACTTCAAAGCAGAATGGTCAGTGTAAACCATAGTTTTTGACAATATAAGATATGACCTAAATTTATCGAATGCAAAAACTACTGCTAAAAGTTCTTTTTCCGTGGTGGTGTAATGTTCTTGGGCATTATTCAATGTTTTGCTAGCATAATAAATTGGCTTAAATTTCTTATCTATCTTTTGGCCAAGTACAGCTCCAACAGCATAATCACTAGCATCACACATTAGTTCAAAAGGTAGATTCCAATCCGATGAAATTATAATAGGTGCAGTAGTTAGTTTTTCTTTAAGTATATTAAATGCCTTTTTGCAATCTTCAGAAAAATCAAACTTCGCATCTTTTAGCAATAATTGGTTCATAGGCCTAGATATCATTGAAAAATCCTTTATGAACCTACGATAAAATCCAGCATGCCCTAAAAAGCTTCTAACACCTTTTACATTAGTGGGGTAAGGTAGTTTGGCAATTACATCAATTTTAGCTTTGTCGACTTCTATACCTTTCCCAGAAATCTTATGTCCTAACACAATTCCTTCTCTAACCATAAAATGACATTTTTCCCAATTAAGAACAAGGTTAGTTTCTTCACACCTAGCGAGCATTTTATCAAGTTTAAAGAGACAATCACTAAATGAGTTACCGAACACCGAGAAGTCGTCCATGAAGACTTCCATAAAGTCTTCTACCATATCATGGAAGATAGCCGTCATACAACGTTGGAAAGTAGCAGGGGCGTTGCATAGTCCGAACGGCATTCTCCTATAGGCGAAGGTTCCATAAGGGCAGGTGAAAGTCGTCTTCTCTTGATCCTCGGGGGCAATGGGTATTTGGAAGAAACCTGAAAAACCATCTAAAAAACAATAATAATCATATCCTGATAGTCTTTCTAACATTTGATCAATAAATGGAAGAGGGAAGTGATCTTTTCGCGTAGCATCATTGAGTTTGCGGTAGTCATTGAGTACTACCGTCATTCCTCCTTTTTTTGGTACAACGTGGATAGGACTGACCCACGAGCTGTCGGAAATTGGGTAGATAAGTCCGGAGTCAAGTAATTTCACAATTTCATTTTTCACCACATCTTGGACTTTTGGATTCAAACGCCTTTGGGGTTGGATAGTTGGTTTGAATTCATCCTCCATAAGGATTTTATGTGTACAGAATGACGGGCTAATTCCCTTAATATCAGACATACTCCACGCTAATGCTCCTCTTCGTTTATATAGTACCTGCAAAAGGGATTCTTTTTCTTTTGGCGTTAAGTCAGATGCAATAATAACGGGCGAATTAGTGTTCCCATTCAAATAGGCATATTCCAAAGTAGAAGGGAGATCCTTAAGCACAGGTTTAACATTATCAATTTCATTAGCACTAGCGGAATAAACTTGTTCTTTAATTATTTCGTTGCTGTCATCAGATAAATGCGCCGCATCGTTATTTCCTATGCGCCGCATGGCGTTACAAACAGCGGAATCAACAGCGAAATAATTATCAAAAGTATTTTCATCAACTTGATCTTCTATAGCAATTGTGTTTTCTAAATTTTTAAGCAGAAAAGAATCAAGCAAATTATTTTTTAACAATTTCTGAGTAAATTGATTAATCGTGTCATCAGAAACATCGATATTATAGCATTCATCGTCTTCAGAATTATTTTTACTCATAGATTGTTCCATATTAAATTCAACCTCATCTTTTCCTATGGTAAGAGTTATCTTTTTATTAAAAACATCAATCATGGCCCTTGCAGTGGCTAAAAATGGTCGTCCTAATATTATAGGAGTTCTAGAATTTTCGGGCATATCGAGGATAACAAAGTCAATAGGTAATTCAAATTTATCAACTTTTATTAATATATTTTCAGCTATTCCTAATGGGTATTGTATGGACCTATCAGCTAGCTCTAAGCACATCCTAGTAGGTTTTGGCTCACCAAGGCCTAATTTTTCATACATAGAAGAGGGCATAAGACTTATACTAGCTCCTAGGTCGGCTAAAGCATTTCCAATATGTAAATTTTTAATTTGACAAGGAATAGTGAAACTCCCTGGATCTTTTTCCTTAGATGGAAGTTTGTTGAGCAATGCTGCTGAGCTTCTTTCCCCCATTGTTACAGTGCAAGCCTCTTCAAGCTTGGATTTGTTTGTAAGTAAGCTCTTCAGATATTTAGTGTATTTTGGCATTTGCACTAGGGCTTCCATAAATGGTATGCTTAGCTGCAGCTGCTTGAGATTTTCCAAGAACTTCTTTTGATAGGCATCTTCTTTCTCCTTCCTTACCCTATGTGGGAAAGGTAGTGTTGATCGTTTAGGTTCAACATGAGGTTCTTCTCTAATTACAGGTTCCGGATTAGTCTCTTTTGGTTGCTCTTGCTCGGATGATAAAGATTCAGGGGAAATCTTGTTTGTACCGTCACCCTCGGGTGTCTCTCCGATTTGAAAGGTTGACTTTCCGCCTCTAGTTGTAATCCCTTTCAAATCTTGCTTTACCAAAAGAATCTTGTTAAGCACCGTTGACAATTGATGCACTTCAATTGCCAATCCATTAATCATGTTGTTTTGTTCCTTTAGTAACAGCTCATGACTGCCTTTGAATTCATTAATAAAGTTTCTTGCTTCATGATGTTCTTTTTCGTTTGCTTGAGCGATTTGTAGTGCAAACTCTTCCATGGTAAGGTTTCTTTGGGGTCTCCCGAACCAGCTGGGGAAAATATCGAACATTGTTCCTGAAAATTAAAGACAGGTAGATTTCAAAGTAAAAATTTCCTAGTATAAGGGTCAGAGTATTTTCCGTTCGGAGATAAGAAAAATAAAAGTTGCTGATATCTGCAGACGATGCGCCGTATCCAAAAAGTTGGATACGCCGTATCTTATAATCGTTAAAATTTAATCAGAATTTTATTCAGAAAATAGATACGCCGCTTATAAGTTTAGAATGCGCCGTATCAATTTAAATTATCAAAAATCGATTATACTTATAAAATTAAATGCGTTGTATTAACAAAAGTTAATGCGCCGTATTTTCGTTACGTTTCAAAATACAAGATTTTTGATTCAGAAGATGCGCCGTATCGATAAAAATCGATGCGTCGTATCTATTTAATAATTCGAAAACTGTTTTTAATTAAAATAATAGATACGCCGTATCTGCTAAAGCAGATGCGTCGTATGGCGTTATTGCTTAGAAAAATTTCTTATTAAAAACAGATACGTCGTATCTTGGGGAAAGATGTGTCGTATCGAATTAATTAAACGCATTGTATTTTATAAAAATTAAACGCAATACGCCGTATCTAAGAAAATAGATGCGCCGTATCGTTTATATTAGCTCAGTAAAACGATAGCAGAATACAGAAAATACGAAAAATAAAAACAAAAATAAAAAAAAAACGAAAAGCAACAAAAAATAAAAGAAAACAAATAACACATAAAATAGAAAATATGCAAATAATACAATGAATGCAATTAATCTAATACACAACATGGTTAGCGGTTAGAATAAAAAATTAAAAACCTAATTAAAATACTAATCAAATTAACAGATAATAACAATTCACTCCCCGGCAGCGGCGCCAAAAACTTGATGTGTCGGGTGCGTATGCTCTAATTTATACCCACGGTATGTCGTTGTGGTTTTAGCAGTATTCAAGTTTTAAATTTATATTTAGCCGACTTATCAATAACACACACACTTTAACGAGCAGTGTACCCGGTCAGTATGAATATAATGGTAAGTAGGGTGTCGATCACTAAGAGTGGAACGTATTATCTAGTTATTCTAATCAGTATTTTAATATCTAAAATTAGCTATATAACCTAATCTAACGCGGGGGTTCAGCCTGAGAGACTGGCACGGTTTGGTTGTGATTAAATATAAACTAAACTACTAAGCACGAATCAGCGAATAGCACACACGTACACAGATAAATACTTGAGACAATAAGAAGACCTGTCTTGATAGTTAAGTAGCTTGTCACTTGTTTTATTGCTAGTTTTATATGAAGTGTATAGTTCGATGCAACGCACCGAGATTAAGTCCTTTCTCGTTGGTTCTAATCTTATCGGCGAGTAAACCCTTAATGATTACTTATGACTATCCTATTTATCTTTCTTCCTACTTTTCTACAGACGATAGAATGCATAGGCGATCTAATAAATAGGCGAGGAAGGGGCATGGCGACCCAAGCAATGCTCAGCTAGACACAGAGGTTATCAATGCACTAATAAAAGTCACCAAAGACATCAACATATAAACTTTAATTAATGGGAAAGCAATTTTAAGGGGAGTTGAAGTGAATGATAACATAACACAAGCCCATCAATCCTGATCAATTAAAGTGTACTAATACAATAAAACAAAACTTCTTAATGAATTAAATACGTGCAGGACCTTCTTACAGCTCTTGTATCTTCGTTCAAGGTGTGTCTTGTGTTGCTACTTCGTCTGAATTCGGCTTAGGGTTTCTGTGGTCTTCGGTCGTCTAAAACTGTCGAACTCCGAAATTCGTCTGACTTTGGGGTATTTATAGTTTCTGTCTGAGGGCTAGATGCGGCACATAGGATAAGTAGATGCGGCGCATTGACTTAACTTCGCGTGGGGTCCAAGATTAATATATTCAGGAATATTCGCACACCGCCAGAAGATGCGGCGTAACTCCATTCGTAGATGCGGCGCATGTCCTTTCTGTCTTGGATCGTAGCTTGTGAAATCTTGATAGTGATGCGCCGTATATAATAAGTAAGATGCGGCGTATCTGGAGCAGAATGATCTTGATCTTGTACATTTCAGTAGACTCTTAACTTCTTGCATGTTTTGCTCCATAATTAGTCCAAAATCGCCAAGTTTCGCATAATACTTGTTTTTACCTGAGAATTACAAAAGTAAACATTAACGTATCAATTCTCACAGATAATATAATAAAACAAGTCAAATAAATAGGATAAATGATGGTAATAAAATGTACTTATTTGAGTTCATCAAACAGATATATATACGAAACATAAACATAAAGGTAAATAAGCATAAGCAACGAAGGAAATAAGAATACAAAACGAAAAGCATAATCATGAAGAAGAACTAAGAATCAAGAGTGCATGAGAACTGAATAGAAAATGAATCAAGGAATGAAATGAAAACAAGGAAAGGTTCATATAAGGATGTGCCATAAGAACTCCATACATAATCTATCAAATCATACTAAAGCAATACAAGTATACGAAGAGGGGAGACCACTAAGTAAATAAAATAAAAAAATGTGAAAAGGAGTGCAAGGCACACACCACCTGGTCACCATAATCACATAAAATATAAAACCTAGGATACATCCATACGCTCCTTAACATAAGTATGTATGTCAGTACTAGACTAAGCACACATATAAGGTTGGCCAATAGTGCATGCAAAATAAATCATAACATAAGGGGGAACGCCGTAGATCTATCACACCTCTACGAGAGTGTCATGCCTAAGGTGCCATCAGAGACATGGTCATTGTACCTCCACAACTAGTTAAGCTCAGGCACAGATCTATCATAGCATACAACAATAACAAACTAGCATGGCAAGAGAAACAAGATAGTAACTCAAGTAAGCATGGCAAACATAAGCATAGCATAGCAGAGACATTTAAATAAATGTCAGAATGAATAAACAAGAATGACAATCATACAATGAAAGCCACGAGTCAAATAAAGGGAATCATGTCAAGCATAGGATCAATGGAAATATCCCTACTGAGAAGGGAAAGAATATCTGTACCTTATTAAGCACACAACTCAAAGCAAATAAATAAAAGGAAGCAAGGGATCACTCCTTCTTCACCCGATCTACAAAATCATAAGTTTTCTTATAAGTTTCATAGTTTTCTTATATAGGTTTCATTTTAGTTTTATTTCCATTTTAGGTAACTTTCCATATTTAGCAACTTTCCAAAAACAGTAACTTTTCATATTAGTAACTTTCCAAAAATAGTAACTTTCCATATTTAGTAACTTTCCAAAAATAGCAAGTTTCCATATTTAGAATTATTAGTTATAAACATTCAAGTTTATCTTTTAGTCAATTTAAGGTATTAAAGATGACTATTTTAGTAGCTTAAGGTTCATAATGCCATTTATATAAGTTTAGGGTTCATAGTGTAGTTTCATAAGCTTTAGGGTTTATTATGCAAATATAATAAGTTTAGGGATTATAGTGTCATTATGGTAAGATTAGGGTATGAAATGTAAATGTTCTAAAGTTACAAGATTTCACAATTTAAGCCCTTTAGTTTAGAAAAATGACAATTTAAACCCTATAGTTAAATATTACACAATTAATTCTTCTAAAACCCTTTTTATATTCTTAACAGTTTTTACCTATGATCTGGTCACGTTTTGAAGAATTTATGAACCATATTAGAACTTCGAAATAAAATCCACAAAAATTCCCACACGTACTTCAATGTCTTAAGTATTTTACATAATTTTTCCAGATTTTATTAAGTAGTATAACTATAGTCTAAAAATCCCTTAAGCCAATTCGTCCAGATTTCTGTTCAGATTTGACACCCGAAAAGTTTGTATTTTGTTACCCCTTCAGAAAAATTCAGAAAAATCTACAAAAATTCCAGTAATTACTAGACATATGAAATATTAATCCTGTAAAATGGCATCCTCTAATTCGACATGGTTTGCAAATTAAAAATCAAAAACCCGGACTGTTTTTCCAGACATACGAATTCAGTTTTGACACTTGATCTTGTAAAATCAAAAAGTGTATCTTCTCGACCTCTAAAAATTACAAGGCTTATTTTTCCAGAAAGCTCTTTTATTAAACTTATTTTTAGACTCCAGAAACACTCATAAACACGTTACCATCATCAAGATACATTCGAATCAAGTTGACTTAAATTTCTATCAGCATCCTGAGTTTATGATTTCATGTGATCAATTAGGGTTTTATTATTCCAATGATTACTTCTTGATACAAAACAATTTTGGATGACTTCAAAACAAGTATAGGTCGATTCATATGTGTTTTAACATGTTCATATTAATTCGAATCATAATCGCACAATAGGTCAATCGTATTAGGGTTTTCATATTCATTTTTTCATGTGAACATATTATCATTTTATGTGATCTTGAAAACGACAAGAACAACAAGAGACAAATGAGAATCAAACAAGAAGATGTGTATAGAACAAGGATGATACTTATTACCCTCGATGCGTGATCAAAGAACAAGGAGACCACAAGATCGAATCACAACCACGTCTCTTCTCCTTCCTTCTTCTTGATGATCGAAATGATAGAGACACAAAACATGGTCGATTAGGGTTTGTTTACGAATTTCGAATGGATTAAATAAGATGTGCATTTGATTACCTTATGTGTGACACGAATTAGAACAAGAAAATAGTGATCAAAACCTTGCTTCTTCTTCTTCCTTTGGATCGAATGGCATGAACAAAAGAGAGGCAGCCGAATTTTTTTAGAGAGAGAGGATTAGGGTTTGAAATTTTCGGTTATGAGGTTTAAGAAACAAACCGTGTGATTGATTGATACAAGTAAGGAAGGCCTAAATTAATGGGATTCTTATTCAATGTGTTCTTATCTCTTCTAATTACTTTTGGGCCGAAAATTTTGAAGTGTGTAGCACATAAAATGTCGACTAGCATAGTTAGATGTATAGGGTTTTATTTTGTGACTTTTAAATGTATAATGCAAAGTCTATATTAAATTAACTTGTTTAGGTAACTTAGGTTTAGTACAAATGATGATACTTATATGGTTTCATAATTTCTTAAAAATTTAAATTCAGAGGGCATTTTAGTCATTTCAGATTGTGTTAATTTTGGGATTTTACAATTCTTCCCCTCTAAAAGAAAAATTTTCGTCCTCGAAAATTGAAATACGAAGTCGAAATGGAAATACGAAATCGAAAACGGAATCAAAATGAATACGTACCAAGTCACAAAGAGAAATGTGGATAACTGGATCGTATCGATTCTTCGGTCTCCCAAGTAGCCTCGCTCTCAGGATGGTTCTTCCAAAGAATCTTTACGAACGGAATTGTTTTAGTTCTCATGACTCTTTCCTGACGCTCCAAAACAGCCTCAGGTTCTTCACTATATGAAAGATCTTCCCGAATCTGATCGAACGGGCAAGACACAACATGAAGCGGATGATAATTATACCCACGAAGAAGTGACACATGAAAAACGTCATGCACATGCGATAACTGGGGAGGTAGCGCCAAGCGATAAGATACCTCACCAACACGATCAAGAATCTCAAACGGACCGATATAGCGTGGACTAAGCTTCCCTTTCATACCGAAACGCTTAACGCCTCGAAAAGGAGAAACCTTCAAGAAAACCCGATCACCAGAGTTAAACTCAACATCACGACGATGACGGTCAGCATAGCTCTTCTGCCTAGTACGAGCTTCCTTCAACTTCTCTCTGGCCACAACCACCTTCTCATTAGTAATCCTAACCAATTCTGGTCCCTCAATGAGTCGTTCCACGACCTCATTCCAACAAACCGGCGCTCTACACTTACGTCCATATAACATCTCAAATGGAGCCATCCTGATACTCGCATGCCAACTATTATTATAAGCAAAGTCCACCAGACACAAGTAATCATCCCAGTGGCCTGTCCACTCTAAAGCACAAGACCTCAACATACCCTCCAAGGTCTGAATCGTCCGCTCTGACTGTCCGTCAGTCTGAGGATGAAATGCCGTATTGAATTTAAGCCGCGTGCCCCAAGCTTTATGTAACCCTTTCCAGAAACGAGACGTATAACGAGGATCACGATCGGACATAATAGAAGACGGCGTACCATGCAATCGAACAATTTCCCGCTGAAAAATCTTAGCCAATTGACTCACAGAATAATCAACACGAATGGGGAGAAAATGCGCAGATTTGGTCAGACGATCAACAATGACCCAAATCGCGTCATGCTTCCGAAGAGTACGAGGTAAACCGGTAACGAAGTCCATAGATATCTCATCCCATTTCCATGTAGGAATGTCAAGAGGTTGCAAGAGACCACTTGCACGTTGGTGTTCAATCTTAACCTGCTGACAGGTCATACATCTAGCCACATGCAGAGCTACATCCTGCTTCATCCCATTCCACCAAAAATGTTGCTTAAGATCATGGTACATCTTAGTCGAACCTGGATGAATAGAGAACGGAGAACTATGTGCCTCAGAAAGCACAGCCTCACGAAGAGTAGAATCATCTGGAACACATAGACGATCACCAAACCAAACAACACCATCCGCATCCACACGAAATTCTGACTGTTTACCATCCTCAACATTCTGTACAATAGCCCATAACTCACCATCGTCTTTTTGAGCTTCTTTAATCCTCAACATCAAATCAGACTCCACCTTCAAGCTAGCCCAAAAACCATCATGACCCCGAACACACAGCTCAACTTCCATAAGCTCTAAGTCATTAAGAATCCTCGGCTCAAAGTCAAGACTAGCAATCATTCCCGACTTACGACTCAAGGCATCAGCCACAACATTGGCTTTTCCAGGGTGATACTGAATATTGGTGTCATAGTCCTTCAACAACTCCAACCAACGTCTCTGTCGCATGTTCAATTCCTTCTGGGTGAAGATATACTTCAGGCTCTTATGGTCAGTGAATATGTCACAACTCTCACCATAAAGATAATGCCTCCAGATTTTTAAAGCAAAGACAACGGCAGCTAATTCAAGATCATGAGTAGGATAGTTCGCCTCATATGGTTTCAACTGTCTAGAAGCATATGCAATCACTTTCCCATGCTGCATCAAAACACAACCCAAACCCTTCTTCGAAGCATCGCTGTAGATCTGATAACCTCCTGAACCTGATGGTAGAGTAAGAATCAGCGCAGAAACAAGCCTCTTCTTCAACTCCTCAAAACTAGCTTCTCTCTCGTCGGTCCATACAAACTTTTCTCCCTTGCGCATAAGCTGAGTCAACGGTAACGACAAACGAGAAAACCCTTCAACAAACCTCCTGTAATAACCAGCCAGTCCAAGAAAACTCCTGACTTCAGTCACATTGGTCGGTCTTGGCCATTTGGTGATAGCCTCAACCTTAGCCGGATCCATGGTGATACCATCTGCGGAAACGACATGACCTAAGAATGCAACTTGTTCCAACCAGAACTCGCACTTGGAAAACTTGGCGTACAACTTCTTCTGCCTCAAAGTCTCCAAAACAACACGGAGATGGCTCTCGTGCTCTTCCTTAGTCTTAGAGTACACCAAAATGTCGTCAATAAACACGATCACAAACTTATCTAAGTATTCGTGGAAAATCCGATTCATCAAATCCATGAAAACCGCTGGAGCATTCGTCAACCCAAATGGAATGACCAAGAACTCATAGTGGCCATATCTCGTACGGAATGCGGTCTTAGGAATATCCTGCTCTTTCACACGCAGCTGGTGATATCCAGACCTCAAATCGATCTTAGAAAAGAATTTCGCTCCCTGAAGCTGATCGAACAAATCATCGATGCGGGGAAGTGGATAACGATTTCGAATGGTAATGCGGTTAAGCTCACGGTAGTCAATACATAATCTCATGCTACCGTCCTTCTTCTTAACGAATAACACCGGAGCACCCCACGGGGAAACACTGGGACGGATAAAACCAGATTCAAGCAATTCCTGCAACTGCTTTTTCAATTCTTTCAATTCAACAGGAGCCATACGATAAGGAGCTTTGGATATGGGTTCAGCACCCGGAATTAAATCAATCGAGAATTCAACCTCGCGCTCAGGCGGCATGCCTGGGAGTTCATAAGGAAATACATCTGGGAATTCACGAACAACCGAAAGGCTCTCCATACTAGAAATCTCCGAAGATGAATCCTTAATCGAAGCTAGAAAACCTTCACAACCATGTGTCAGAAGAGAACGAGCTTTCATAGCAGATATGATCTTAATAGGTTTACCAAGCCGAGAACCTTGGTAGACGAATTCAGGATTACAAGGATCACCAAAAATCACGCGCCTGATATGGCAGTCAATCGTAGCTCGATGCTCCGACAACCAATCTATAACCAAGATTACATCAAAGTCGTACATATCTAGAGGAAGAAGATTTGCAGAGCGAACTTTATCGTCAAAACGAAGAGGACAATTCACGTATTCATGAGTAATGGTCACGGGATTTTTCATTGGTGTTGATATAGATAAAGCATAGTTTAGTGGTATTGCGGTCGTATTAATGTGTTTAGCAGATGTAGAAGATATCACAGAATGCGTAGCACCAGTATCAAATAAAACAAAAATGGGACGATCAAATAAATAAAGCATACCCGAGACAGTTCCAGAAGTACCCGCAGCCTAATCCCTGGTTAGTGCAAAAACTCGGCCCTTAGAAGCCTGCTGCCCACCATTTCCATTCCCATGGTTGGTGCCAGTCGCCTTCGGACAATCCCTAACCCGATGTCCAAGTTCACCACAACTGAAACAGGCACCAGTAGCCTTATAACAAGTACGACCAGGATGATTTTTCCCACACTCAACACAACTAGGAGGAGGTGTAAGCTGTTCCCCCACATTCCTCTGCCCTGCTGAAGAAGTAGTACCACGATTACCCTGCTGCTTACCACGACTCTGTTGACCCTTGAACTGTTGGTCACGACCTGACCGCTGATTCTGCCCACTGTTGTTGTTACCACGCCTGTCATTACCCCGAAACTCATTACCCCTCGAAACAACATTCCTCTGACTATTACCCTGAACCTGCTGATGATCACTCTCATGAGTCCTCTTCACCCCACGTCTAGACCTCTCTTGCATCAACTCCTTATTACGGACCGCATTGGCAACTTGTGCCACATCAGTAAAATCAGTATTCAGAATACCATCCAGCAACTCATCACGTAACCCCCACTTAAAATGCAGAGCCTGCTCCTCCGGAGTCCCAGCCTTCTTACCCAAGAAACCCGCAAGTCTCACAAACCTCTTCATATACTCCGCACTCGACTCCCTATCCAACTGGAAAATATGATGATAGTCACGCTCAAACTTCTGTTTCTCTAATTGAGGGAAGTACTGAAGAAAGAATATCTCCCGAAACTCAGCCCATGATAACCCAGCAACAAACTCATCACCTCCCTTAGCCAACCGATATGCCTTCCACCAACTGAGGGCATCTCCCTCAAATTTGTAACTAGCCAAACGCGCCTTAAACCCATCGTCACAACCAAGTACCTCAAATATCTTCTCAATGTGAGATATCCAATTCTCCGCCTCCACAGGAGAAGTAGCAGCACTAAACGAACGCGGTTTCTGCTTAACGAACCGCTCCAACCACACATGGATCGACACTGGTGGAGCATCACCACCACCACTACCATTACCACTACCACCACCATTACCACTACCACTAGCGGTGTTCCTCCTAATCTCCTCCGTGATGCGTGCAGTCAAACCGGGAAGTAACGCATCAACAGCTCGCTGAACTGCTGCATCAAAAGCAGCACCAGAGGGTTCCTCAAACTCATTCCGACGAGTATTCACCATCTGAAAGGTCATAAACGAGACAAAAACACAAAACAAGCGTAAGGGTCAAAATGTGAAAAGAGAGATCGCGTCAGACGAAAAGCCTAGTGCCTACCCAATATCCTCACAGGTCATTTCTAAGGTTCTACAGGTCAAACCCAGTCTCTCTGATACCATAACTGTAACACCCCGACCCGACAAGGTCAAGATATCACATTATGGTGTCATACAAAGCATACATAACGCAAGCGGAAGTCTTTTAAATAAATAACTAAGTCTCTAACATCAAGACTAGTATCCAAAAGATAATCCCAAATGCATAGTGGGTTAACCAAACAAACCAAAGTAAAGAAATAATATTCAAGTACTAAAATAAATGAAAGTCCGAAACAATGGACAACGAAATGATAATTAAATAGGTCTTTAGGTCCTACTCTCTCTCATTCCCAAGCCCGTCGCCCCGCTTATTACCTGCCGCATAAGAAAAGAAAACATGCGGCTGAGCTTAAAAAGCCCAGTGAACAGATATATATACGAAACATAAACATAAAGGTAAATAAGCATAAGCAACGAAGGAAATAAGAATACAAAACGAAAAGCATAATCATGAAGAAGAACTAAGAATCAAGAGTGCATGAGAACTGAATAGAAAATGAATCAAGGAATGAAATGAAAACAAGGAAAGGTTCATATAAGGATGTGCCATAAGAACTCCATACATAATCTATCAAATCATACTAAAGCAATACAAGTATACGAAGAGGGGAGACCTCTAAGTAAATAAAATAAAAAAATGTGAGAAGGAGTGCAAGGCACACACCACCTGGTCACCATAATCACATAAAATATAAAACCTAGGATACATCCATACGCTCCTTAACATAAGTATGTATGTCAGTACTAGACTAAGCACACATATAAGGTTGGCCAATAGTGCATGCAAAATAAATCATAACATAAGGGGGAACGCCGTAGATCTATCACACCTCTACGGGAGTGTCATGCCTAAGGTGCCATCAGAGACATGGTCATGGTACCTCCACAACTAGGTAAGCTCAGGCACAGATCTATCATAGCATACAACAATAACAAACTAGCATGGCAAGAGAAACAAGATAGTAACTCAAGTAAGCATGGCAAACATAAGCATAGCATAGCAGAGACATTTAAATAAATGTCAGAATGAATAAACAAGAATGAAAATCATACAATGAAAGCCATGAGTCAAATAAAGGGAATCATGTCAGGCATAGGATCAATGGAAATATCCCTACTGAGAAGGGAAAGAATATCTGTACCTTATTAAGCACACAACTCAAAGCAAATAAATGAAAGGAAGCAGGGGATCACTCCTTCTTCACCCGATCTACAAAATCATAAGTTTTCTTATAAGTTTCATAGTTTTCTTATATAGGTTTCATTTTAGTTTTCTTTCCATTTTAGGTAACTTTCCATATTTAGCAACTTTCCAAAAACAGTAACTTTCCATATTAGTAACTTTCCAAAAATAGTAACTTTCCATATTTAGTAACTTTCCAAAAATAGCAAGTTTCCATATTTAGAATTATTAGTTATAAACATTCAAGTTTATCTTTTAGTCAATTTATGGTATTAAAGATGACTATTTTAGTAGCTTGAGGTTCATAATGCCATTTATATAAGTTTAGGGTTCATAGTGTTGTTTCATAAGCTTTAGGGTTTATTATGCAAATATAATAAGTTTAGAGATTATAGTGTCATTATGTTTGGATTAGGGTATGAAATGTAAATGTTCAAAAGTTACAAGATTTCACAATTTAAGCCCTTTAGTTTAGAAAAATGACAATTTAAACCCTTTAGTTAAATATTACACAATTAATTCTTCTAAAACCCTTTTTATATTAGAACTTCGAAATAAAATCCACAAAAATTCCCACACGTACTTCAATGTCTTAAGTATTTTACATAATTTTTCCAGATTTTATTAAGTAGTATAACTATAGTCTAAAAATCCCTTAAGCCAATTCGTCCAGATTTGACACCCGAAAAGTTTGTATTTTTTTACCTCTTCAGAAAAATTCAGAAAAATCTACAAAAATTCCAGTAATTACTAGACATATGAAATATTTATCCTGTAAAAGGGCATCCTCTAATTCTACGTGGTTTGCAAATAAAAAATCTAAAACCCGGACTGTTTTTCGAGACATACGAATTCAGTTTTGACACTTGATCTTGTAAAATCAAAAAGTGTATCTTCTCGACCTCTAAAAATTACAAGGCTTATTTTTCCAGAAAGCTCTTTTCTTAAACTTATTTTTAGACTCCAGAAACATTCAAAAACACGTTACCATCATCAAGATACATTCGGATCAAGTTGACTTAAATTTCTATCAGCATCCTGAGTTTATGATTTCATGTGATCAATTAGGGTTTTATTATTCCAATGATTACTTCTTGATACAAAACAATTTTGGATGACTTCAAAACAAGTATAGGTCGATTCATATGTGTTTTAACATGTTCATATTAATTCGAATCATAATCACACAATAGGTCAATCGTATTAGGGTTTTCATATTCATTATTTCATGTGAACATATTATCATTTTATGTGATCTTGAAAACGACAAGAACAACAAGAGACAAACGAGAATCAAACAAGAAGATGCGTATAGAACAAGGATGATACTTATTACCCTCGATGTGTGATCAAAGAACAAGGACACCACAAGATCGAATCACAACCACGTCTCTTCTCCTTCCGTCTTCTTGATGATCGAAATGATAGAGACACAAAAACATGGTCGATTAGTGTTTGTTTACGAATTTCGAATGGATTAAATAAGATGTGCATTTGATTACCTTATGTGTGACACGAATTAGAACAAGAAAATAGTGATCAAAACCTTGCTTCTTCTTCTTCCTTTGGATCGAATGGCATGAACAAAAGAGAGGCAGCCGAATTTTTTTAGAGAGAGAGGATTAGGGTTTGAAATTTTCGGTTATGAGGTTTAAGAAACAAACCGTGTGATTGATTGATACAAGTAAGGAAGGCCTAAATTAATGGGATTCTTATTCAATGTGTTCTTATCTCTTCTAATTACTTTTGGACCGAAAATTTTGAAGTGTGTAGCACATAAAATGTCGACTAGCATAGTTAGATGTATAGGGTTTTTATTTTGTGACTTTTAAATGTATAATGCAAAGTCTATATTAAATTAACTTGTTTAGGTAACTTAGGTTTAGTACAAATGATGATACTTATATGGTTTCATAATTTCTTAAAAATTTAAATTCAGAGGGCATTTTAGTCAATTTAGATTGTGTTAATTTTGGGATTTTACACTTTGGGCCCATTAGCTTCCTCTCATCCCCTTGCGGTTCATCTAGAAAGTCTCCATGGTTCAGGGCCAATTTGCTGCGTAATATTATTACCCGAATTATGGGTCATTTGAAATTCTAATTTTAAGTCATACATAATGAGGAGCTATTTGGCATTGTTGTTACTAGCTAAAAAAACTTTCTACTAAGTTGTGACTTTCAACTTTTCTATGCAGCAAGAGTCCAAAACTTTATATGTCTTTACATTTGTATATTATTGTTATTATTAGGTATGTGATCTACTTTTAGAAAGGTACCTAGGTTATGGACCAAGACAAGTTGAGACGAGGGACATAAATTAGTATATAAGCTTTCACAGTGTCATAGTAAACAAAACTTTCAACAATCTACATAACCCTCAACTCAGTAAGTGTTATGATTCCTAGATTTTTTGACAATTACAATTGCCTGAACATATAACGTATGCCAATATATCTTCTATTTCAGTATAAGTAATGTGTTAGTTGTCTTTATCAGTTAATTAGTATTTAGTCAAAACATGGTAGTTGTCAAGGTAATATGTTTAAAAATGGTTGGAGTTCTCTGTTTAGGTGCTATATTATTTATGGTCGAAGGAGGTAATTGTCGTGAAATATGCTAAAAAAGTTGTCATATTATGTCATTGTAAGGCTCCGTTTAGGGTCATAATAGGGTAGTCGTCAAGGGATTGTGTTACTGATGGTCATAGTATGGTGTTCTAATGCTCAATTTAGAAACAAATAGTGACAGATATGTCTGGTCTTTTTTCTTTGTGAGCAGTTGACTTGATTTTCTTCTTCTATGACACTCTCTTGTGGGATGATGCATCATTTCCTTCTCCTATGTCGTTTAAATAGTGACGTTAGCACAGTAATTTGATTTGAACACATGTGTTGTTGTAGTTTTCTATCATATTTTATACATGTGGATGTATTGTTGTAATTTTTTATTATATTTATACATGTAGATTTGTATTTTATGCATAGGGACTACTAACATTAAAATACTCAAAATGATTTTATCTGGGTTCATAATATTTTGTTTAATCGATCCAACTGAGAAAGTACTAACGATATTTGGGAAGATGACGTGTGATGTTTTGAGTCTTTATAGAAGTGTGTTTACAATGTATTTAATATTCGAACATTTAAGATTTCATGGACGGTGATACACTAATTTTGTATCATTATGATGTTTTGAGTCCTTATAGAAGCGTGATGACGACGTTCGAGAAGGTGGGTCATTCGAGTATAACCTGAATTTATTTCAACCCGTTTGAACGAAACCCATTTTGATCGGTTTTAACCCAAAATCAGTTTGACGGTTTGACCTATCATATCTCCATCTCTATTATCCATTATATTACTGAATATTCTCATGCATAATTCTCTATGATATGACAGAAAATACCAAACTAATTTTTTGAATTCTGTTATAGTTATGTTGATGCCATACCCTCTACAATTAACAGGTTTTTATCTTCCTTATTGGTTACAATGTTCATATCTAGATAATTCATTATAGCGATATGAACTATAGGGCTTATATATTAGATCGGTGTAGTGTTTGTTTGGTTAATCAAAAATGTGTTTGTTGTATTGGCAGGTTTCTAAAGAGACAAACAAGCGAAAGGATGAGAATTTTGAGAGGTATGGGGTGCAGCAGATTGAATACAAGGTTAGTTTACATTCATTATTCTTATTTGTATATAGTATATATTCATGTGCATTGTTTTGTCATATATCACCCTTAAGCATTAGTGATCTATCAGTAACCATCTAGCAACCATACCCATTAATTGCACGACTTATGCTGTAGTTACTTAGATATGGAACAACGATCACTATAAAATACTGATGCCACCACCAAGTTAAAAGAAGATATAACTAAAACAACAGACATCCAAATCAGAATTAGCACACATTAAGTCCTCACCCAGAGCCTCTACTAAGCTATGTGTTTGATTGAACAAATGCAGTACTTACACATTAATGTTACATGTGTGTACAATTGAAGCACATAGTAGCACCAAAATGATCATGACATGTGATATAAATGATTATGGATTAGATAGAGTCATTAGCAAGAGTATTTAACAGGAACTTAGTTTTTGACCATGTTACATGCGTGTTTAAGTAAAGTAGATAGTTAACAGCAGACATGGTGAGACTGTAAAGTAACACATTATAGCTTCTACGCCCTTGGAAGTAGAGTTCTGAGCTACATTTGCTTAGATGATTCGATGCATGTATATGACCGAAAGATTGTGATAACATAATCGTTGACCAGGGGTATCTAGCTGGTTATTAAATTAAACACAACGACCACAGACACATTGAAAACCTTAAAGTTATTTTGTATCCATTACCCTACCATTTTTACAAAGAAACAACTGAAACTATCATTCTCTTCTTTTCGTGTCATAATACCATTATGCGTTAACTTACCTTTTTTGTTTATGCAGGTAAGAGATGGCAAAACAAGCTCAAATATTTTTTCTTGAAGAATGACTTATGCTAATAGTGGTGAGTCAAAATAAGATCGATACATGTTTAGTGTTTTCAAAGTGAGTTATGAAAACGCTAAGCAACATTACCAATTCTAATTATGAACTTCCAGTTAGGTGTTGGGCGTGAATCAGAAAGCTTCAATGCCTATAAATATAGGACCGTCACATCAAAATGGAAAGGCGGATTTGAGAACGACACTTTAGTACCTTGCAACAAGTATGCGTATAGACTCTTTTTAAATAATTATCTAGCAATAATATACACACGGTGTTTATTTGAACAGCTTTAAAACCAACTTATTTCACCTCAAGGTTAAAAACACTCTTCTTACAAACTCTTGAAACCTGTTTTGGTGCTTTAAAAAACATAAATAGCAGGTTTAAAAAAGAAACTTCAAACAACTCTTATAAGATTATGCTTACATTTATGGAAAATATATCCTTCAAACCATCACTTTCATAGAAGACATACATTATCAATTGTTGTTCCAAGAGTGAGTGTATAGATTTAGAACAGCTAAGGATGTTCATCTATAGTCCGAGTGGCTGCTTACTAAGTTTAAAGTTTGCTAGCAACCTAGCTTTGTAGGAGGTGAATGTGATGAATCTGATATCATGAAAAACTTTGAAAAGACATAACTAGTAAGATGATATAATATATGCATCTAAACATGATATTTGTGACCCCAATAATACAACAGTATTTGTTTGAAACCATTGTATTACTGAAACAGGGGTCACTAAAGAATGAAACAAGTGTTTATTTTGCTACTTACAAGTAAGTGAGCCTTACATCTACTTTAAGTTGTTAAACATATATATATTATAGAGTATCTAATACCATTTAGTAGAGTTCGTAGTCTCTTATTCCAAGCCTTTTCCACATGTGATATGTTATGTCATTTTTACTTTGAGAAGCAACATGAGTAAGTGATCATATGACCCGTCATTAAAACAGTAAGGTATGAAATGAACACCTAGATGTTAATATTCAAGATAGGATTTTTTTTTTCATGAAAGAATTTTACAACATAAATCACGCCAAGAGATTTGATTTCATCCTCATCGTGCTCATCCAGAGTCTGAAACACTTTAGAAGCGGGTGAAAATTAACATAAACGGTATCATCTATATTAAGTCATGCTTTACTTTGCTTCTTTTTTTTTTTTTTTTTTTCCCCCTTTTCAGTTACAGGAAAGCTTATTTTGGTTATTCCTATAAGAGTGCAATTGTACTAGATAGTTTAGGAAAATTCAGAACTTCTCATTGTATTTGTTTCAGTTATTAAGACAATGGTACAAGTACGCCTTCTAATATGTAGCAGATGTTAGGCCTTCAACGACTACGTACTTCGCGAGATGCTCAGCATCAGGCACAACAACATCAATTAGTTGATGTTGCTAGAGAACAAGAAATGTTCAGGAATTTTGAGCAACAGTTGCAAGTATTCAACATCAACAAGAACAAACTCATCATAAACATATTGATCAGATGATGTATAATAGAGAGTTTGATGTTGCCGGACCATCTGGGGCGGGCAGGTGACTACTTTAAAAGTAGAGTACCCATTTTTGGTTTACGTTTGTATTTAACTTTCATCTGAAAAAGTGCATAAGATGTGGTGTTCATAATTTCTTTCAAGAGAGATTTTGGTATTGAGCTGTAAAAGTGATATATAGTACTTTATCTTATATGTAGTATATAATCAACTATTAATGTTTTTGTAAAGTGATTATTTTGGTGTCATTTTACATGTTTGGTGTCTTTGGATTTCTTATTAAAACTACCACAGTAAGATTTTTACTATTTCAAGTGTTTTATGACGTTTGTTTCCAAACTAAAGTAATGAAACATATAAATCGGTAAATAGGATTATGACTTATACTAAAGTAATAAATGTTAAGTGTATGACATTCAAAGAAAATATTCTCGATATTAATACATGATAAAAGGTTTACAAAATTTAAAAGTGATATATTCTTGGATGAAAGTTCTTAAATTTGCCTCTCAAGTTGACAGTATACCTTTAATTTAAGACTGAGCGAAGAGTAAATTTCTCCGTTAATAACTATACATGATTTTTATTCTCGTGTTCCTAATTGTTTTCCGCTTATATTTTGTAGTTTATAGGAATGCGTAGGCTGAAGAAGAAACTTTAACTTTGAATTTGAAGACGATGAATCAGAAAGAAAAAGGTAGAAACAACGCAAGTTCACTGGTAAGTAGGCTAGAATAGTTGATTCTTCTAACTTTCTTCATTCAAAAGTGTTAAAAGATATTGACAAGCTTATAAAGGTTTAATACTCCAAGGACTAAAGCCGTCAAAGATAAAAGTCAAGTTCAGCTTAAGACTAAGTTTAGAGCTGTTTGTCAAAGAGTAGAAAGATAAAGGGCTAAATGGTAACATATGGCTATATAAGCCATAAGCATATCTAGGGTTTCAGAACTCTTCATTCAGTCTCATTGTTATTTATAAAAATTAAAATACAAAGAGAAACTAATAAAACCAAAACCAAAAGCAGAGCCATCAGATCAGTAACAAATTCCAAACAATCAAATCCACAAGCTGAACCATAGAACAACAAACATTAGAAGCAAATCCAACCATCCATCACCATTTCTGAGGAGTACTAATGTGTAGTTATTCGGGGGAGATTGCCTCCATAAAACTCTATTCAAATAAAACCCATTGGGAAAAACATTGGAATAGAAAAAAAGAGTACAACTCACCCCTAAACCTCCCCAATCTATATTCAACAGAAGAGCAATCAGACAGTGCACATGATGTATATATACTCTTTGACAATGCAGACATTTCGAAAAAGAAAAAAGTGTAACAATGAGAATAAAGCATTCATAACTATCAAGTTTGCAACAAAAGCCACTCTATAAAGCTAAGTTTGATGTTATAAAAATGACAATGATATGATGTGCGTACAGTTAAGACACTTTTTACACCATTAGAAATTAAGTTGAATTTACGTTAAGCATAAATAGATTAAAAAAAACATAATGTAAACCCCGTGCGTGAACGGGCATTATAACCCGTACTTTATACAGCACAAGTGGAAAACACGAATATTTTGTGAGAATATGTAGGAGTGAGTATAATGGTGTCTACGTAATCAAATGTAAATCATAAGCTGTATTGAGGCCTTTAAAGTCAATTAATTATACATTTTTCATGTACATCTTGGCGCAAAATAAGCCACATACTAGTCACTTGTGAAAATGTGAAGCTATCCATTGACAATTTGACATAATCAAGTCTATAAACCTACAAACTACGATGTTTGTAGAACGGTTATCAATGATTATTGCTTTCATGTTTCTGCTTTCTCGATTTACATCAAGCCTAACGTTGTCGCTTTACGATCCACATATCATCATATTATTGTAAAACCATATTTCAACACAAAATCAAGATAACAGACCTTCGGAAAAATGATTGCAACATCTACGAGCTATTAGAGGTTAGATTAGTTGGCCCAAGCTCGTCTGTGAGCTTAGGGTCCATTAAGATTTAGGGTTTCATGTTTTCGATGTAACTATAAATATTGCATAAATAATACAAGGTATCTCACGGGGTTTACAATATTTAACATGGTGTTAGAGCCGACTAAAGTTTCTAACCCCAAACAATCCACTAGCCTCCAATGGATTCAAAACTTGAGTAGCAGCGATGGGGCAATAAAGCACAAAATCATTAATATTCTAACCCAGAACCGGAAGCCTCCGCTCACGAGCATACGCCCTCAACGCAGTATTCATAACAGTACCAACAACTCCTCTTCATTAATTACAAACCCTAACAGGACCCGCACTTCCAATAATAGTAACACTTACAACAAAAAAAAACTAAGATTAAAAATTTATAAAAGTACTAACGATCAATGAAACAAACGTCGACTGGTAATCAAACACTACTACCAACGATCGACTGAAACAAGAGTCGACTAGTAATCAACAAACAGTGAAAATTAAATATAAAAGTCGACTGGTATAACAACACCACCGATCGACTATAACCTGTTACACACGACGACTGGTTATCAACAAAAACAACGATCGACGTAAAATGCAGAACGCACCGACTGGTTATCAACAAAACCAACAAACGACGAAAAACGGAGAACACGCCGACTGGCTATCAACAAAACCAACGATCGACGTAAAATGGAGAACGCGCCGACCGCTTATCAACAAAACCAACGATCAATGAGAAACTAGGGTTTGGAAAAAGCGGTTTTAAGGTTTTGTGGATGATGAAGATTGGTACGTGTGATGCAATAAGATGGGTTAGGGTTATGTGGTTTGCATGAGATGCAGCAATACGTGAGGGTGATGATTCTGTATGGTTATGATGGCCTAATATCAATTCAGTATAATAATAAAAAGATGATGAATGCTTTTTTTTTAAGTATTAATGTTATTGGAAGTGGGGTCCCATTAGGTTTGTGGTTAATGAAGAAGTCTTAAAATGGTGGAAGACGTTGGTCATGGAAAGCTCAAAAACTTCATGTTATGCAAGAAAAGTGGAACAAGTGTGGTGATCATTATAAGCTTATCACTCAAGATGAAAGATTCTTCGTCAATAATTGTTATCTTTTTATTTAGCTTTATTATCAATATTTACTTCTCCAGTCTAGAGCTTTCCTGATTTCATCGCTCGAACTGCGAGACAGTATTAGAGATTAGATTAGTTGGCCCAAGCCCATCTGTGGGATTAGGGTCCATTAAGACTTAGGGTTTCATGTTTTCGATGTAACTATAAATATATATTGCATGAATAATACAAGGTATCTCATGGGATTTACAATGTCTAACACCAGCAACTATATACACGGAGAGGGATTCATGTCCAAGTTACCCGGTAAAAGCCAAACTATTTTTTTGCTCAGATGATACGTGGCATAACTGGGATTATTCCTGTGACCACATATACATATTAATCTGGTAATACGATCAACTATGTGTATACGTTTAATTTGTCATGGATATAAATGGGTACATACAATTTATAATGATGACTACATATGAAATCTTAGAAACCCTAAACCTACAAACGGGCTTGGGACCATTTATCTTCTAATAGTATCTAGATTTTTGTATATCACGCGATTTTAGCACATATAATACTATGAATACGAATGTCGTCTGTATCATAATTAACCTATCTTGATTCAACTGCAAGGATGCATTAATATGGCTCACATGAATCATGAATGTGGTAATATGAAACCGCATATTCAATTTGAGTCTTTGACCATGGAAGACATTCCAAGTAGTGTTTGGTTGCATATATATATGTCACTGAAACATATAAATATCATCATATATTCACTCCACTAGATGCATGTTGGAATCTATTCTTGCTCATCAACATCCATGGAATGCTAATGAATTCATATACTGTTAGGAATTAAGGTTAACAGTTGGAACTGTTAGTGTATAAGTTAGTACGGCTGAAGAAATTGAAGACAAGGCTGACAGTACTAAGTCAGTTAGTACTGCTCACACATTATAGTTAGTACTGCTTATAATTTTTGTAAACGATTAGAAGATAAGTATAGAAAGGATTTTGTGTATATCCTATTAATATAGATTATAGTTATCTTGTAAAGGAATCCTTAGTTTATAAAAGGATCTCCTAGGTTGAAGTTGTACGTATCTAGATTGTTAAGATTCAAGGTTGTAAACCCTAGTACTACCAAAGAGTACTCGTATTATTCATCAATAATATTGAATCATTTTTGTTAAAGTAAATTGTCTCTTGTTCATTCACTGTTACATTCGTTCATACTAAAACTACATCAAATAAATCTTTTGAGTGTTGGCTAGTAAATTCCGCGTGCTAGACTAACATAATTCAAAGTATCTATCTAACACAAGGAGTGTGTGTAGATCCGGTCAAGTGGTATCAGAGACAGGTTGCTGATACTTTGATTTAGAAGATCCAGACGAATTTGATTAAGAAGAAGATGGACATGGAGACAATAACCCAAACCAATATTGCTGCTAAGTTACCAATGCTTAAACCCAATGAGTTCGATATGTGGAGACTAAGAGTTGAACAATTCTTTCAAGTGCAGGATTATGCACTTTGGGAGATTATAGAAGATGGGAACTCTTTTAAGCCTACAACCACTACAACTGTTGTTGACGGCAAGACTAAAACAACTGTGCAGACCAAGCCATTGACTACTGATGAGAAGGCTCAGCACAAGAATGATGTTAAAGTAAGGAGCATGGTGCTGATGACAATCCCCAATGATCAATTACTGAACTTCAGTAAATACAAGTGTGCCAAAACTCTTTTTGAAGCTATTGTTGCAAGGTATGGTGGGAATGAAGCCACCAAGAAAACCCAGAAGACACTTCTCAAGCAATAGTTTGAGAATTTCACAGCAACAAGCAATGAGGTCACTAGATCATATGTTTAATAGGCTTCAAAAGCTAGTGAGTCAACTTGTTGTTCTAGGAATTGAGATGCCTCAGGAAGATCTCAACTCAAAATTCCTAAGGAGTCTACCATCAGAATGGGCTATGCATGTAGTTGTCTGGAAGAATAAACCATACATTGATTCTATGAGTCTGATGGATCTCTATAGCAACTTCAAGATAGTAGAACATGAAGTGAAGAAGTCTGCTGGATCAAGTTCAAGCTCAAGTTCTGGAAATTTGGCCTTTGTGTCAACTCCCAGTACCTCTAATCCAGAAGAAGAAGTTCAAGTTGCTGGAGCAGTGGGAACGGCTAGTTCTAATATTGGTACTGCTAGTACCTCAAGCAGCACTAATGAACTTTTGGACGAGAATACTTATTGTGCTTTCTTGACTACTCAGCACAATGGAAGTATGTTGACTCATGCAGATCTTCAAAAGATTGATGAAGATGATATTGAAGAGATGGATATCAAGTGGCAGATCTCTCTTCTCAGCTTGAGAGCTAGAAGATTCTTGAAGAAGACTGGCAAGAAGATAATCATAAATAGCAATGATGTTGCTGGGTATGATAAGTCAAAAATTGAATGTTATAATTGCCACAAGAAAGGTCATTATTCAAGGGAGTGCAGAATGCCAAGACAACAAGATGGCAAGAGCAGAGGATTTGGAAGCAAATCAAGGGTTGTGGAAGTGTCAGATTCAAGCTCAAAGGCTATGGTTGCCATTGATGGCTTAGGGTTTGACTGGAGCTACATAGCAGAGGAGGAAGCAGAAGCACCTACAGAGATGGCACTTATGGCTTTCTCAGACTCTGAGGTACACATTTCTAAATGTTCTAAATCATGTGATGCATTAAAAGAATTAGAAACACTTAGAAAACAGTATGATAATCAGAGAATAGAGCTAAACCAGACTGCTTTTAATTTAGCAAATCATAAGAGAGGTTTGGCTGTATTAGAAGAACAGATAGTTCACTATAAGGAAAATGAGTCTACTTTTAGTGATACTGTAGCTATACTTAAGAGAGATATAATGTTTAGGGATGCTGAAATTAGTGTGTTAAAAAATGAATTGGAAAAGATAAAACAGGCAAAGGAAAACATTCAGATGAGTGTAGACACATTAGAGTTTGCATCTAAGGGTGTTAGTAAGATAGTTGAGTGTCAAATCCTCAATAAAGCTAAGTCAGGCCTAGGATACAAATCAGTTCCACCTCCATATAGGGGAATTCCAACACCTCCAGGCATTGACCTAGAACACACAGGACTTCCTGAATTTCAACTACCTGAGCTTAAATATGGTCCTCAACCTAAAGAGAATGTAGTTGATAAACCTGTGTATGAGAGTGCAAGTGATGCCTCACTTTCTGAGGATAAGGTGTCCTCAGCTAAGGACTCAGATGCTCCAACCATAGAGGACTGGACTTCTGATAATGAGGATGATCAGGCTGTGGTTAAGCCTGTTAGTGTTAAGATAGAGGAACCAAAAGTTCCAAAGATGGTTAAGACTGAGACTGTTAGGCCTAGAGCTAATGCAAAACCTTTTAGACCAACAGTTAGGTATGCAGAAATGTATAGGACCACAAACAAGCCAAGAGGTAACCAAAGAAATTGGAACAACCTCAAGTCTCACCAACTAGGTGATGATTTTGTCTGTTATAGGAAAGCTTATTTCACATGTGGTAGCTGTAGGATTCTATAATTCATAACACAAACCCAAGATTAAAGGATGGATTGAATCTTAGAGAGAGAAAGAGAAGAGTTGGGAGTTTCTAGAGAGAGAGAGAGAGTGGAGAGAAAATTGTGTTGATTAGATTAGGAAGAATGAGAAGCTCCACCCTTCCCTTGTGTGGGAAGGGTTATATATATAGTCCTAATATTTGTGCCCCTAGTGGGCTGTGGAGTGAGCTGACAGTGGGGAAAGCCCCGACCCACTCCACGAATATATATTACTACACTAATAATACTGATAATACTAATACTACTAAACAAATATATATAAGCCTACGAGCTATATAAATGCTAATTAGATGCTCGGGGTGACCGAACCTTCATATGAATATTTATGTTCCTAACAATCTCCCCCTAAGGGAGGTCACCCCGGAAATAATAACTTGAATTCTAGCATTTTATCTTTTGATCTTGACTTCATAGCTCGTAGTCTTCGATTCTTCAGCGTCTTGTATCTTTGTGCCTTTAGCAGTGATCTTTTGATGACCGTTCTTTGTCTAGGATGATTTTGAGTATTCTTCGAAACTATCATCCAACTTGAGTCTCCAAGTCATCTTTCAGCAGTATGTTTCCATGTGATGTGTAAATCTTTGAGCCGACATGCTCACACTATTTGGTGTCATGATCTTTAGCATCAGAGTTTGCAGAAGCCGTGTTAAAGGTCTTTTAGGTTGATCATGACTTTGTTGAGTTACAATTGTAGTGTAAGCATGTCGTATAGGATTGGCACCTTTTCTTCAATCAGCTACAACCGCATTCAGCTGCAACCTCAATCAGCTACAACCGCCAGAAGTTCCTGCAAACGACAGTTAGCAATAAAACGTCCGGTACTTACAGGTTCGAACTTCGAGATTGTTAACAGCATAGTGTGAAAGCTCTCTCTAATTCTTACCAAGACCGTTCCTAATCGAAAACCCACAGAGGGCTTTTTAAGATCGAACCGTAGCACATCAACGATTAGGTGAGTCGCTGGAGATCACTCCACGACTGTAGACCGTTAGATACTGTCGTGACCACTAAGCGTAATCCATAAAGAATTACCGAAGTGACCTGCTTTCAGGGCTGCTTGATGTTGACCCTGGCAGGAATTTCCATTCAATCATTGAGAATTACATTCGTAAATTCTCTCATAAATGTTCTGGCAGATTGCTAAGATCCGCGTAGAACTCTTAAGTTTACAACTGGTGTCCTTAATGTTGAACACCCAGTGTAGAAATAATTCGTGTCCCTATGAGATCTTATTATGCATCTCGTGGCTCTAGACTCAATGGTGCGTTTTGATTTAGTGAGCGGAGGCTGGAGAGAACTGCCACCTTTTCAATATCATCTAACTCGGAGTGAGAGAGACGATAGGAATGTATTGAACTCCGTGACAATTGAAACAAGAATCCTTTGAGGGACCTTGAGTGGCTAGGGAGGGTTGTGCAGCGTATCACTGGGTCCATGATACTTTGTCTTCAATGCCAGCAATCAACTATGTGATTCTGACAGCATATGTATTGACCCGGTTTCTGCCTAAGTTGTAAGGAGGGCTATTTCTTTTCACCCTTTATCTTTACAATTCTTTTTCATTCTTCAACCCCTTCAATGCTTACCGAGACTTCATAACTAACACCTTGTTGGGTTTGTTCCAGTGTTAGCTCCATCTCAGTCGGCACTCTTCCCTTAATCACACTTTTCTCCTTTTTAATCATAAACTAAAAAGGACTTCTACACTAACTAGTGGATTGTCCCTGGGTAGATCCCTCCGGCTCTGGCGGGATCGTGGGAACTTGAGCCTAACCTAACCATCCTTATAACTCCATGCACTAATTAAAATGGTCGGTCTTTGGTATTCATCCACGATAGCCAAACCAAATCTTTGAAAAATCTCTCAAAGTGTTCATGATTCTGAAACACATTTTTGCAAACACTTGAGAGTTTTATATTTTTCAAATGCTCCCCCTCAACATGTGCTCGGTTGATTGTTTTATAAATTTGCACATGTTAGGTAGAGCTCGCACTTTTTGAATTGATCAACTTTCAGTGAACATGACCGATTCGAGACACGCTTACATCACTAGTTAGACTAGCTTGAAATTATTACCCGGCCTGGTCAAGTCCACAGAAAGTTTCTCGAAACGGTACACTCTACTCAGACACATCCTTTTCGAGACACGCTTACATCACTGGTTAGACCAGCTTGAAATTATTACCCGGCCAGGATATGCCCTTTCGATAGATGACAGTTTTGTTTCGTCAATTCTTTTGTGAAGTCTGAGCCGTGCTCACATAAGATGCATGCCAAATCCTTTTTGTTTCCACAAAACATTTGCTCCCCCTCAATGTGTGCATCGATATATAAAGTAGTTTAGCACACATGGGAGAGCTTACTTTTATGTCCAAAACATTTTGCTCCCCCTCAATATGTGCCTTGGTATACAAAAGAGTTTAGCACATATGGGAGAGCTTACACTTAAATCCAAAACATCACATTTTCATCAGGTTTCATATTTAAATCACATTCTCTCCCCCGATCAAAAATTTCAAACCTTTTGAGATTTGTGATCCCAATTGATTTAAATAATTTAGAAAAACATGGGAGAAAATGTGGTCAGGTTTAACATGTTCTAATGATGAAACATACTTTGCTCCCCCTTAATCTAAGAGGGAGATTCACTGCTCATTTTGCACAAGATAACTTATTATGACACAAATGATATTGACCTTTTTGCTCAAATGATGTAATCACCCACTTTTCTGAGTGAGTCAGTGGTCAACATCGATTATCCATCCACCAACAAATCTTCTCAAGTATTGTCGATCCCCACTTGGCAAGATCTGAGTAAGTACTTCTTTGTTGAAATGATGGTGGTGGAGGTGAAGGTGTTGTTGTTGTTGTTGCTGCCGAAGTTGTTGTTGAGGTGAATTTCGAGCCAATCAATAGAGTTTGATCGTCTGATCAAATGGTTAGAATGGGAACTGGTACATTCATTTTGGCAATGGAATCTGCATAAGAATATCAACACAGATATACATGCATACAGATACACTATTCCTAAATAGCTACCCTTCAGCAGCTTGCCACATTATTATACCAAGTTCATCTTATAATCAAACCCCAATCAGGAACTACGTCAAACCACTATCTAGCATGAAGAGCAATTAGCGATCATGAACATGGCAATTCACACAGATTTCAATATTTAATTCAGGATCTTAGGAACATGATTCTAACATAATAGCAATCTACCTAAGCGAATCCTGAGAACATATGCACAATATCAACAACAATTAAGCAACAGAGACAAACAACATTTGAAACTCATTCACTTAGTTCATACAAATGTCATAGGAGTATTCAAGAACATCAAACACAACTGGTTTTCTTACTTCTTTTAGGTTTTGAGTCTTAAGGTGTTTAGGGGATTAAACGAGGATTCCAAAGAGATACAAATGAACCTTCTAGATACATGAAGCTAGGAAACTATAAGCAAATTGCACATAATGTCCTAAACTTTCTAACAACTAACACACTTGGTCATTTGATATATTTAAGCAAGATCCTCTTCAACTAATTCCCCATTAACTACAAAACCATTTCTAACAAGTATGATTTAACCAATAAATCCGTTTGATGATATAAAATTTGAATTCACTCTCCCCCTCAATCAATGACCCGTATTCTAGTTGAACCTCAACTAAAATCGCGCTTAACCCCACAACTCATCAAACAAGAACTGTCATGAGGTTTTGTCGTCGTTGATTGAGTGACAAATTTTATGCATAATCCAAGTATAAACAAATTTCATACAACACATATTCACCAAGTGTCTCACAAATAATTTTCAGAAGAATCATAGAATGAAAACTATTTGTTATACAAAGAAGACTTCTCTTCTTTTACAAGAAATGATGCACTGAAACGTACATCAAATCAGGAAACATGGATATAAAGTAATCCATGCCCAGGTGAACATCACCCAGTTGGAGGAACAGCCGTCTTTTTGGCGACGTGCTTTCCCCAGTTTGAAGCGCGGGTTGCTATCTAAAGTAATAGCAAGCCATTTAGACATGTTTTAACAATCCATTTTAACTTCTGCTCGAGCTTCATTTAAAGACCCGTGCCATTATTGAATGACATTTCTAAGTCCGTAAATGTTATCGATAAACAGAAGACATGCCTAAGTGGAACTATTTTTGGTATTTTCTATTTTCTAATTTTTATGGTTTTTCTTGGTTTTAATATTTTTCTATATACAATTTTCTGGATCTATAATTTTCTATTTACAGTATGTTTTAAGATATGTACAGACTATATTATTTAGTTTAAGACGATGATGAAATGAATACCGAAATGAGGATACGTTCAGTATGTTGTAGAAATCTGAAGTCATCAATTCTTAAACTTTCACCACCAAAGCTTTTAAGGCTCCTGAACAATCGACGAAACATGAGCCTTCCCAATGTACAGCTTTGATAGCTTCCCCCCAAACCGACAATCTTCTTACTGAGCAGATTCTAAGCTCTCTTTCAAGCTTATATAAGGTAAGTGTACAGCGGAAACCGTAGCAAACCACATCAAGTATTGCTGCTCCTTATTTAAGAATAATCATCGTGATTCTCCGTTCGGGGATCCTCAAGTAGATCAGCAACGAATCATCTCACATTTGAATAACTCTTCTCACATTTCTTCCCACTGAAGACTGAAGTAACGCATACCAACAGTATCCAGAGACCACTTCCCCCAAGTAATTGAAGAGAAGCAGCCAGTCTCGATATATGAAGCCCAAAAACCCGAAGTACACACTCAATCCCATTAACGAAGTCGACAAAGCATCATCAAGATCAATTAAGACCCGAAAATCCCCTTATCTCCTTTCAGGAAATTGCAGATGAGAATTGTTACACCAAATTCAGCAAAGTCCCGAGTGTAAGCAATTTGTCCCGTATGTAGTCGACATGATAACACCAAGACAGTACCATAACAGCTACTGAGTACCGGATGTACACATTTCCTTCAGTAGGATATCGACTAACCATAGGAACCATCATACAATTGTGTACCTCTTTTATCATTAGAAACTGACATTCTCTTCTCACACGTAGTTGGAATGAAACAACAGAAGGAACGAGTTAGAACACTGATATTCTCTGCGGTTCTGACATTTGTCTTCCCGGAATAATCTTCAATTTAGAAGAAGTATAAAGCTCATCATGTGTACTCATTGTGCATTCTGATGTATGTCTCCTTTCCCCTTGCTGGTTTTGATACCTCAGAATCAGCAACACATTTTACGAACATATTCTTGAAATCTTGTGAGAAGAACAACTTAGGCTCAAGTAGATCAAGTGAGAATTAACCGCTGCCGAAACCGTCTCTGACTATCTTTATCAACCCTCAAGTAGGCCTTATGATGAGATAACTGATGGAGCAACCCCGATATACCAAACTTGAGCCTGAAGATAGAATTCCCCATTCTTGTGTCTTACGCTTGCACTAATGTTGGAAGAACGGTGTAGAGAATTAGTGCTCCAAGCAAATCTCTAAGTACTCAATACCCAACCTAGGTATGAGACATTAACACCTCTTACGATTATCCACAACGACATCGGCGTGTGACACTGAGTACTACAACGTAACTCCTTTAAGTGATAGTTACCCCGACTACTGGTAACTAGATAACCTAAGACTTCAACTTAAATCTTAAGCACGAGCAAGTTATCATAGAAAGTCATGCATCCAACCAACCCCGACTTCAAGATAGGATAAGATCACGCCTTTGAGGAAGTCAACTTCAATCTCGAATAAGTGATACTTAATCAACTCCATGGTCACAATTAGATGCCCAGCTCAAGAGAGTGAACCAACAACCAAATATACATCGAATCACTTGTTCACCCATCTCCCCCTCAAAGATTGCATACGAGGATGCCATCTTTGATTGAACAAGTGCATATGAGGTTGGTCCACTGTTCACACTTCTCCCCCTCAAAGATTGCATACGAGGATGCTATTTTTGATTGAGTGAATAAACGTCCAATCGGATGGAAGTAGATCCACTTGATATCTGAATGAGCATGGAGCAAGTATGAAGCCTTTTGATGAGAATAGTCAGAAACATGGAGAGTCGTATGACCACTTCTCAAATCTCAATCACCATGCAGTTTATTCACCCTTCTCCCCCTCAAAAATTGCATGTGACGACCAACTGCCATTTTTGATAGACCGGGTGAATAAGAATATACTTCAATATACGTTTATCCCCTTGATGACTGAATGAGCATTTGAAGACCACGAAGCTTGATGAGAATGGTCATAAATAAGAAGATTCCTCTTCTTCCGAAGATAAAGCGCACTCAAGCGTACGCCTTTCTTTTCTTTGATGAACGGGGCCAATGAAGAGCGAGGCCTGCACTGAAGTGTACAGACGTCATCGTCGTTGATGTTCATCAAGCTTGAATTGTTTGAACCCCTTCATCATGAGATATCACTCTTTTCGGCACCCAAACTCTGAGTCTTTCCTTAATACAAGGCCTGAACGATGTACCTGCACTTAAGTAAAGACTTCCTGCATAGACATTAAGAGTTTGTTCGCATTTATATGGGTTAGTGATATCAGAATTTAGATCATTTGGGTTTTCACTGTCAACCTTGGTTTCGCACTTAGTGAACATCTTTCGAATAGGTATCCACCTAAGACCAACAATCTTAAAAGTTCTACCCGTCGGTATCCACCTAAGGCAAGATCTAGGAGTGTTTGGTTTCTCATGCACAGTTACAGACTTTTTGGGAGAAAACCTTTGTCCTAGGGCAACCGGCCTATCAGGTTTCTGCATACACCTCTTTGGTTCTACGGGCTTGTTGTTGTTTCTAGTCTTAGAAGATGGAACCTTGGCACGTGCATTCACTTCCTTCAGGAGTTTTGTTATACAATCATCATGGGTAGCATTGAAAACACATTTCTGACAAGTCGAGCAAACAAAGTGTTTGGAATCAGAAAAAGATCTAGGGTTCTTAGAGTGATCGGCTACGGGAATTGCCTTAATTGGCACGCAACTACTCTTAGAAACAGGCAAATTCCTAGTCTTTTCATGTGTGTTTTTCTTAGCGTCCACTAGGTTTTGATTCTGAACAATGTCTTTATGTCTAACATGTTCCTTTGGTGTCACACGTGACACAAGCGTTGAACAAATCCTATAAGAGCTAGATGCACTCATGTGATGTGGTTTAGCAACAGCATATTCCTTTTCATTAGGTCTAGACTGTGAAGTGACTGGTTTTGACAAAACTTTTTCTGCATCAACTTGGGAGGCAAACCGTGTGTTTGAAACTTTTGGTCGTTCAGATCTAAACGCAGTCGGTTGTCTAACAACTGATTGGTTTCTAAGTGGTGGTTTCCCCAAGATTGATGGTTTTGCAAACTTAGTGTTCACACCATTTTCTGTCAATTTTCTTAATTCATTTTTCAATGCTGCAATTGCTAAACCCTTTTCCTGAAGATGAGCCTTGAATTCATCATTTTTAGTAATCAAAGAGGTAGTTTGCTCTACATTCTTAGTTTTCGTTTCTTTGATTTTATCACACAGTTCTTTGCAATGACTTTTCAACGACTCATTTTCTTTAAACAATTCAGCCACTTTATGTTCTAATTCTGCATTTATTGTTGTAACAACATCATTTTCATGTTTAGTCCTAACTTCATTAAGCATGTCACGCATCTCAGTCAATCTGTTTTTCAGGTTTTTGATCGTTAAGTTTTTTGCATCTAGCTGAGCTTTCAAATCATTTATCATAAAAAATTCACGAAATTCAGGGAGTTCCGGATTTTTACATGGTAGTTTAGTTTGAAAACTTTCTTCCTTTTGTTGTATTTCAATTTCAAGAGAAATACAATGTTTTTCAAGCTGTGAAAATCTTTTTGAAAGTTCATTATAAACTTCTTTTTCAACCATATCATTTGATTTGAAAAACTCAGCCGTAGGCAAAGAACTCGACGTATTATCATGTTCATGTTCAGCATCCTGATCAATTTCTCCCCCCTTATGACACATATTTGTTGAATCATAAGTAAGTTTAAGATGATCAGTATGTTGTCGTTCATTAGAAAGAGCATTATCTAGATAAGACAGATGTACCACAGCAGAATGTGCTTGGTTATTTTCAGGTACGTAGGCTGCATTCTCACATATTGTGAAATCACCTCCTGTGCTGTCACCATCATCAAACTTGTCTGATCTTGTTCCATTCCCCATTTGTTTAGCCCTTTCATCAATAAACCCATTAACATTACTCATCAATTGTAGTAATGTAACTCTGAACACGTCAACCTCGAATCCAGTGTAATTAGCAAAACACCCTTTTGTCATCTGACTGTCATAGTCATAGTCCCCAGTGTATTGCGAGTTGATGAACACCTGGAGTTGGTTGTTGATCACACTAACAGCTGCTCTGGATCTTGTTTCAGAGAATTCTTCTTTGTCAAGTTGTTGTTCAAGTTGATCTAAATGTAGAGTCATTTTGACTGTGAAATCATGAACATCTTGACCAAAGAGTGCTGTGAAAGCTCGTGTGTAACCCATCACATATTCAGGTTTTTCAAACAGAACCTTGAGATGTGAGTGAAGTAGACGAAAACATTCAATGCTACTTTCCTTCGCGTTAGGCAACATTAGTGACTGAAGCAATTCTTTCTCTTGTGAATTCGGGCTCGAAGATTCTACATTAGTAATCTCAGAATCACACACGTTTATTTGTTGTACAGAATTGGAAATCTTTTGTTGATCATACGTGTCGTACAACTTGAGTACCTCAGATATGAAGGAATCTGAAGTAGTAGACATGACGTAAACGTGCACGGGATTTTACAATTCTATGATTTAAACCGAGAAATAAATTCTTTCGCGGGATTTTACAAAAATCAAGAATGAACCGTGAGGTGATACTGATTACTTGAATCTGTTATGATAAATACTTGGATCGGTTTGATGATTAGTGATTTTGCGTTGAGGATGATGAATGATTGTTAGACTTTGTGTTTGAAATGAGTTAAAATGATGACGAAGACCAGTCACAATGAATTTCAGACAACGCTCGTGTTTCGAAATCCAAATAAATCCCGTAGTTACAAACCCGAAAATATCTCAACCCAAATCAATTCACAGTCTCAGGTTTAACGAAGCACGATCACAAACTTTGTCCAAAATTTTACAACAAATATTTATCACACTCTATAAATTCGTCTTTGTGACTAATATCACAACTCTATTCAGTCCAAGCAAACCAACTAAAAAATTCGTCCTTGTGATCACTATCCTCAGCCCAATATCACGACTTACAAGAATCTGGCCCAATTTAGATCCGGTTCACGCCCCAAATCTAATCGTGTATATAAAAACACTCACTATTCTTATCCCTAATTCCTAACCCTAATCTCCAATTAAACACAGACCTTCCACAAGAAAATTATCCGCCTACCACATCTTCTTAGCAGCCACAAACAATCAACAAAAACAAAAAAATATTCCGTCCCTTCTGAAATTAATCCAACACAATAAAAGTAAACAACAGCGATCGATCCTCTTTCTTCTTGATTATCGCTCGAATCACACCACAAGTGATAAACCCAAGTGATAGGATCTTTGTCAAACGGTCACGGGTAAGTATTGGTCTGGTTGTTGTGTCATTTAGTCGAACAAAAGAGAGAATGCAACCTTATGGTTTTGTTATCTCTTTGATTTTCGTAAATTACCAAAAAAAAAATACTTCTATAAAGGATCGATGATGGATTGTGACTTGTAAATCTTTCACGATTTGAGAACAAGTTTTCAAATCTGAGATCCGATTCCTTTTCGTTGGTGTTTATGTTGAAGGACAAAGTAGGATAGTGTTGGATTAAGGAAGGTAGAGTCACGTTTGGATTAGAGTTTAGTAATGATAGTTCTGGATTAGTTGTGATTCATGGATGATTTACGATTTGGTTTGGTAATTGTAATTTTGTTGTTGTCCTTGAAGCCTTTGATTTGTTTTAGTATCAGTTGTTGGAATTGAATCAGTTGTTGTAATAGTGAAATGTTTTGTGGTTTTGCATTTGTTGCTTATTCTCGTTCTAATCATTCATTTTGATAACTCGTTGACAGACAAACCGTATCAATGAAATTGTAGACAAACCGAGTCCGTGATTTTGCAGACAAACCGAGTATACAATATATACACAAACCGAGTTCGTGGTAAAACAGACAAACCGAGTCTACTTTATATACACAAACCGAGTTCGTGATTATACAGTCAAACCGCGTACACCTTGTATACACAAACCGAGTTCAACAAACAGACAAACCGAGTTCAACAAACAGACAAACCGAGTTAAACAAACAGACAAACCGCATTGGAAACAAATTGCAACTTTGACCGGTCAAAGCTGTCACTTTCGTACTTTCTGTCTTTTATCCCTTTCTACCACAAACCTCTACCAAGAACACATCTTAAAACTTAACCAAGAACAACCTTTTATCCAAAAAAAAATGATTCTAAGAAGAAAAAATAACGTGCATCTAACCTTACGAGAATACCAAAAAAAATATATCTAACCTGAAAACAAATATTCTTTAAAATCTAACAAAAAGTAGCAGCAATAGACATTCGAAGGATAAACAAAAAATAGTAGTAGAGAAAAAGAATTTGTAAGGTAAGAGTAGCAGAAAACTTTCCGAATGAAAACAAAAAGTAGCAGCGAATCTTTTGGATTTAAAAACTTAAGATAATGAAAATAAGAGTAGCAGCCTATCTTAATAAAACAAAAGGAGTAGTAGCAAATCTATCCGAATAGAAATAAAAATTAGTAGCAGATTTGTCAAACCAATGATTTGTTATACAACACAGATCCACAAAGTTCGGACCAAAATAAGACCGAAGTAAAATAAGAAAAAAAAAAAACTGAGTTTGTGTTAATGAATCTCACGAAAAAAATAATAGTACCCAAGATCAAACCATGGCTCTTGATACCAATTGTAGGATTCTATAATTCATAACACAAACCCAAGATTAAAGGATGAATTGAATCTTAGAGAGAGAAAGAGAAGAGTTGGGAGTTTCTAGAGAGAGAGAGAGAGTGGAGAGAAAATTGTGTTGATTAGATTAGGAAGAATGAGAAGCTCCACCCTTCCCTTGTGTGGGAAGGGTTATATATATAGTCCTAATATTTGTGCCCCTAGTGGGCTGTGGAGTGAGCTGACAGTGGGGAAAGCCCCGACCCACTCCACGAATATATATTACTACACTAATAATACTGATAATACTAATACTAATAAACGAATATATATAAGCCTACGAGCTATATAAATGCTAATTAGATGCTCGGGGTGACCGAACCTTCATATGAATATTTATGTTCCTAACAGTAGCTTTGACCATCTTTTATTTTATTGCAACAATAGGGTAACTAGGTATTCAAGTCCTAGGGTGAACTCAGTAAAACCTTCCACTCACCCAACAAATACTAGAATGATACCTAGATCAGTTCTGTTAATTAAGGTCTGGAACAAGAACAGTTCATACTGTTGGACAAACAGTTAACACTGCTAGACCAGCAGTTCATACTGTAAGACCAAATAGACCTCTTTACCCTAGACAAACAGTTCAAGGTGCAAAAACTATTTCTAAATCAGCACCAACAACTGTTAGAAGACCATTTCAAAACAATGCAGTGAATAATAAACAAGTTTGGAAACCTAAAGTTGCAATTGCACACCCAGCAGCTCATACTGCTAGGCAAGCAGTTAATACTGGCAGTTTTAAAAACACTGCTAAGGGAAAGTTGGGAAGTGGTATTAATGCATCTGCATCATGGGTTTGGAGACCACTTCAATCCAATGGTACTCCAACTGTTTTAAAAATGTTTAATTATGTTGATGCAAGAGGAAAGCCTAAGTCTGTAATGGCTTGGGTACACCAAAGGAATTAAATTTTCTTTTTATGTGCAATGTTAGTCATATGCTTGTTATGTTGTGATACAAGTGCTTTGCACTTTGTTTCCTTGTTTGTGGACTAACAATTGCAGGAATGGATGATAAGCACCAAGGAATTACAAGTGCTTTATGTTTTGGACTGAATGGTGATTTGGAGCTCAGTGTGTTATCTGTGCACACAACAAATGGTTATTGGTTCACCATGTCTAACCCACATAAGAACCAACTAGTCCAGAGCAAACGGTTTCTGGTAAAGACTAATCAAATCCGTTAATGGTTGACAATTTACCAAAAATTGTATGGTTATCAACTCACCATATCTAACTGTGAAGAGTTGGCTAGTCCAAAGCAAACGGCTATTGGTAAAGACATATCAAATCCGTTGATAGCTGATAGTTTGCTAAAAACTATATGTGTGTTATAATGTTCATATAAGTTCATACTGTTCTTTGAAAATTTTGATAAAGGTTTGTGCTGCTAGTGCAAAGTTTATACTGCTAGTGTAAACTTAGTACTGCTGAACTAGCCGTTATAACTGATGTGTCAGTAATTAATGTTCGGTTAAAAACTAGCCGTTGGTGGTTTGTTGCGATTTTTACTGATTGAATTACGATTTTTGAGGGATCCTCTTCAAGATATTTTAACTTTTATTCTATTATATTCTTATTCTAAAATAAAAGTTACCATATTCTTTAAGTCAGTCAAATTAAAAATCCTAATTCTCTCAATAATATCTCATCTAACTTTCATCTTCTACTTTCTAACCTAAATCTTCATTATTCACCACAGTTAAAATCAAACTTTTCTAAGAATATCATGGCTAATTTGGATTTTGTCAAGACGCACAACCAAGTCGCTTTTCTAGAGAAAACAGAGGAAGGAGATGGACCAAAATTTTATGAGATTGTGGATTTCCTCAACCACTCTCACATAAGGTATGCTCTAACTGTCTCTCCTACTCTTTATGTCTCTCACATCACACAGTTCTGGCAGAATGCAACTGTCTTGACTAGTGAAGATGGAGACTTAGAAATCCATTCTGAAGTGGATGACATACTTTTTGTTGTTACCGAGTCTGCACTTAGGAGACATCTTAAGCTGCAAGATTCAGATGGTATCATCAATATGCTTAACACTGAGATTTGGCAAGAACTTGCCAGAATGGGGTATGACACATCCAACCAAAAACTTACTTTTCAAAAAGGATGTTTCTCCCCACAATGGAGATTTTTGATACATACTCTCTTACAATGCTTAAGTCCCAAGAAGACGGCATGGGAGCAATTCAGTAGCAATATTGCTATTGCTCTCATTTGCTTGTCAACAAATAAGGTTTTTAACTTTTCAAAGTTTATTTTTGAGAGTATGGCAGCAAATGTTAACAGCAAAACAAAGTTTCTTATGTATCCAAGATTTGTTCAAACTCTTTTGAATAAAAAGAAGAATTTGCTTTCAAAACCAACAGAAACTTTCACTACTCCTAGCCTACAATCAAAGGTTTTTCAAAATATGGCTATGGCTAATAGACTTTTCAAAGGGGTAGAAATACCTTTGTTTCCTGAAATGCTTCAAGTTGAATTGGGTGAAGGGTCAGTCAACCCAACTGATCCCCGTCACACACCCAGTCAAAATCCTGAAAATACCCAAACACCCCCAACCATCACAACTTATAGGAAAAGGTCTAAACCTAGTTTAATTAGAGTGGCAACTGGATCCTTGCCCCATGATTCACCTCTCCTAGTAGGTAACACAGCTAGAAGTGATGAGGGTAGCTCTACACAAACTGAATTGATGGCTTTATGTACCAAGTTAACTGCTAAGGTAGATTCTTTGGAGGAGGAGTTTAAAAGTCATAAGGAAAATTTTGCCAAAATCTACTCAAGGTTGACTCGTAGAGTAAAGAAGTTGGAAGATCATCTCAAGAGGAAAAGGGCTAGAGCTATACTGGATGAAGATTCTTCAGATAGTGATTACTCAGATGATTCAGATAATGATGATGATGGTGATTCTCCCAAACAGGGGAGGAAATCAGATAAAGGCAAAGGGGATGGATCAGAAACTCAGGGGAGGCATGATGAAGGAACTAGTGAAAAGATTGATATGGATACTGGTGATGCAACTGATATGGATGTAGAAGAACAGGCTCAAGAAACTCAAGAAACTGCTGAGAATCAAGAAACAGTTCAAACTGGTGAGAAAGAAGCACAAGCAGTTCATACGGCTGAAGCAGTTCAAACTGCTGAAATAGAACATGAAGAAGTACAAACTGCTAGTTCACTTTCAGGTACTGCTGATGAAGAATATGAAAGAAAGAGATCAGCAAAGGGAAAGAAACCAATGACACCTGAAGAAGCTGAACAAGAAGCTGAAAGACTCAAGAAAGTAAAACCAAAAACTCAAGCTCAGATTGATTATGATGCAGAAGTTGCAAGGAGACTTCTAGAAAAAGATCAAGCTGATGAACAAGCTCAGATAAATCTTGATGCAGAATTAGCAAGGAAGATGGCTGCAGATAATGTAAGAAATATAGCTGAGTTTATGGATAGAACAAGGATAGAAAAGATGAATTCTAATGCTGAGGTTGATCAAGAGCAATTCAATGAGCAGTTACAATATTTGTTAGATTCAGATTTAATTGTGAGAGCTCAAGCAGTGATGATTCTTAGAGACAAGGATTTGAGTGAAGAAGAGAAATCAGAGAAGCTTAAAAGTTTTATACTTACAAAGAATAGAGAAGTAGCAAGGAATGATCTTATGCAAAAGATTAGAGATAGGCAAAAAGAAGGTTACAAGACAAAGATGCCTACAAAGAAAGAACATATCAGTTTTATGAAAAGTTATTTAAAGAATCAAGCTCTTTGCAAGACAAGTTATTTTAAAGGAAAATCAGATGCTGAAATTGAAAAAGCTTATTATGAAGCTTATGCAAATTTGAATACACCAATTGAAAGGGATACCACAAAAGGAAGGAAAAGAGATGCAGAGTTGTTAGAATCTGATGCAACAAAGAAACAAAAGAAGGAAGCTAAAGGATTGACTGATGAACAACTCAAGAGTATGATGGTGATAGTCCCTGAATCCACAAACATCAAGCCTTTGCAAGCAAAACATCTCATCGTTGGCTGGAAAGTATTCACAGAAGGTAGGATGAAAGGGTGGAAGATTATGAGACTTGGTGGAATTACTGAAAGATACAAGCTGTTTGAAGATTTACTCAAAGGTTTTGACAGAGAAGATCTTAATTAGTTGTGGACATTAGTAAAAGAAAAATTCAGAATTGAAGATCCACTTGAAGACAAAGATAAAGAACTATGGGTTCAATTGAAGAGGATTTGTGAACCTGATGATGGAGAATCAATGTGGAGGTTTCAAGCTGAAGTCAAGGATGTTACTTGGAAATTATTTGAGACATGTGGAGTGCATAGAGTTTCTACCAAAGATGAAATTGAAATTTATATGTTGGTGGAAAAAGAATATCCACTCAGATTAGTTGTTTTAAAGGCTATGCTATCAGTGACACTCAAGGTTAAAGAAGATTCTGAGATGGCAGATATGTTAGTAACAAAGATATTTAACCTTGCAGAGCAAAAGAAAGCCAGAAACAAGAGACAGACATGGTAGATGTTTGGAAGACCCCCCCCCCCCCCCCATCATAGAAGATGAAGCTTAATTCGAAGAAACTTAGTGATTTGCATAGAAATCATAAGTTTAGGGGATGATTGTTAGGAATTAAGGTTAACAGTTGGAACTGTTAGTGTATAAGTTAGTACGGCTGAAGAAATTGAAGACAAGGCTGACAGTACTAAGTCAGTTAGTACTGCTCACACATTATAGTTAGTACTGCTTATAATTTTTGTAAACGATTAGAAGATAAGTATATAAAGGATTTTGTGTATATCCTATTAATATAGATTATAGTTATCTTGTAAATGAATCCTTATTTTATAAAAGGATCTCCTAGGTTGAAGTTGTACGTATCTAGATTGTTAAGATTCAAGGTTGTAAATCCTAGTACTACCAAAAAGTACTCGTATTATTCATCAATAATATTGAATAGTTTTTGTTAAAGTAAATTGTCTCTTGTTCATTCACTGTTACATTCGTTTATATTAAAACTACATCTAATAAACCTTCTGAGTGTTGGCTAGTAAATTCCGCGTGCTAGACTAACATAATTCAAAGTATCTATCTAACACAAGGAGTGTGTGTAGATCCGGTCATATACAGATAAATGTAACCTTTAATAATATATAAGTCACAATCTATCGATATTTTTTACGTATCTTCATCTCTCTATTTTAGTCTACCAAATAATTCAGTAAATCAACCATTCATGCATGTACCCGGTTCACAAATTCATGCATACTTATCATAATTGTAGCACGTACGTCTGATAAAGTTCTTTTTTATTGCTATGCGTTCCAAAACACAAATCGGTCACCTTATTTTTTAAATATATCTCCCTATATACGCATTTTTACATACATATGATATGGGAGTTGATGGTTGAAGACCAAAAACAATTCTTAGCAACATTCATTTTTTACTTTCAGAAGTTGAATGTATCAGAGTTTCACTGATGATACTACATTTGTTAATTTTGTACTTAAATAATAAACTATATAACTTGTTAATTAGTTATTTTTATAAATTCTACTAATAAGTTTATTTGCTAAATTAAGTTCTTTCAGTAACACCATTGTTCAAAATACAACAATACCTAAAATAAAGCATGAAGTAAATTCTTTAACTACACGAAGCATTAACATTTTAAAATAAAGCCTGAATTAAATTCTTTAACTACACGAAGCATTAACATTTTAACGAGAAAAGGCAGGGGCACGTGTTTGGCAGTAGCGACTACTGTGATTTTGTTTGTGAAAGTTTAGTTAAACATATGGATAATAATGGCTATATAGATTTATGATGTATTATTTATTTAAATTTTTAACATCTATGTGGTCTAACGGTTAACCTTCATTCGGTTAAGCATGCTCATGTGAGAGTAGTACTGGCTTGGGTGATCTGCCAGGAAGTCTTCACATGAGGGCCACATAGCTCTGTTGGTAAGGCAATGAAGAGGAGAGTCTGTAAGCCAATGTTGCGCAGGTTCGAATCCGAGCCGCCCCCGGTTGAGGAGAGCCTGTAAGCCAATGTTGCGCAGGTTTGAATCTGAGCCGCCCCCGGTTTTCATCCGGCTGTTACTCCAGCGAGGAAACTCTTGTGGAGGCGGTACGGTTTCCGGGCGAAAGCCATTAAAAGTCCCCACTATGCCAGCGTGGGCCCGGTTCAAACAACATAGTCTGAGTACGTGATGAATGAGGGTCTGCCGATGTGGCGGATGCGACTCCAATCAAAAAATGAAAGTCGCCTTCCAAAAAAAAAAAATTTATTTAAATTTTATGATAATTCATCAAATTTTTTGCCATCTCACCACTTTTCACGACTTGTAGATCGAATTGGTATGTAATAATAATTAAGGTACCCAAATAATGCCTATAATTGTATATGTTTGTTTTAAATAACATGACATATCATAAATTAAACACATAAACATCAAAGCAAGTGCGGAAGCATAAGATCATATAACACATAATTAATTAACCGAGTATAAAACGTATGCGTACCTTTTAGCAATTCTTCAACAAGCAATTATGATGAACCCTAATTAGGGTTTATGTGGATCATAAGAATTGACCTTTACCATTTTTTAATTCAATCCAAGATACAAACAATAGTATGTTTGTATCACGTTCTTGTACACACGTACTAATATCAAATTAACGTTAATGCTAGTTAAAGAAACACAAAACAATTTTTATTGAAAAAATCAAACCAATCGACCCTTATGGGTGTTGTACGATCGGCCAACCAAAAGAAAAAGGAGAAAATCAATTTAAGGTTTAGTGTGTGTACAAAAGTTAACCAAACAATGAACCCTTTGCTTTGTTTATATAGCATGACAAACTTGGAGAACAAGTTGGAGTAGGATTGGGTTTCCCCAAGCCCACATCGAGCGGCCATAATCCATAAGGGATCCGGAAGCTTCTTGTTCTCTAATTTTCATCTATAGTCCTTATCTTTAACATTTAACGACCGTTAGTCAATTACCATTAATTACTTAACGCTCGTTGGTCGTTTTGTGTAATTAATAATTATATATAACATTTTATATTTAATTATTAAACATTAATTCTTCATAAGTGTGCAATCCTGTGATCTCGAGTTCGATCTTAACATACACTTATTAAATATTGTCCATAAAACTAACAGCTCCCACTTAGACATATCTTAATAGTGTAATCACATTGGTTAGCGTCTAGCAACACGCCAATGCCTCTAGTACAACTCGAGTAAGGTCTCCTGGAAAAACCTTTTGATGATTCATCATCATTATTATCCTTTTGTTTCTAATACCATGTTAAATAAGGATATGGATTTAAGTCATTCATTTCTTTAACTATTTTGTTTCTCGTTGTTTGTTATTGAACAAGATTACCAAATCTTTGAGATAAATCCTGGGCGTGGCCACGCAAACATCTTGTCAACCCTACAAAGGGCCCGGCAGTATTAAACTTCAAAACGAATTTGAAGGAACCAATTCTTTATTGACTACAAGCAAAACCCATGAACTTTGTAACATTTTTGAAAATAATCCTTATAACTACCAGTTACGTATAGCGTTAAATTGTTCCACAGAAATGCACTACATTCATGATAGTTCTCTGGTATCACAAGTCTGAGGATAACTATTCATGATTTACTTATTGACAAGATCCATAAAGTACAATCATGTAGTTTGGGATAAGTCCTATATTCAATTCATTGAAAATCATGTGAATTTGGTATGACAACTTATCAATATTCTGTCAAGTATATTCTACCAAAACTCAGATTTGTTTTAATTCAATAATATTCCCATATCATTAATTGATAATGGACTATTTAGAATAACATAAGTTATTCATGGATTTAAACATGCAAATATAGGACACAATTTTTATTAATGAAAACAAACGTACCAAATACTTTAATTCATTATAAATAATAATTGCTTAACATCCCTTATCCAAATACTAAATAGATCAATGCATGAAAATTCTAGTTGATGAATTATGTCTCAAGTCATGATAATCATACTTGTTGACAAGACATAAATCAACCAACTTTGATCTATCGGAATTTTGAGAATACTTATTTCAAGAATTCAACTAGTGAAGTTCTTGTATGTGTGCATTCAAATAATTTGATATTGCCACATAATATTTCATAAAGTGTGTGACAACTTCAACCACCAATTTATGATAATCAAACTTTCAAACCTTTTTTTAAAGTTTAAAGTATTCTTATTCTTTAATGTATAATACAACTATGCTCTTAGTGAGCACAACTAGTTCACATGACCATTAACAAGGATGAAATCCTACCATGACTAGCATTGAGTGTCATCTCAATTAAACCAGCATCATTGTATACAAACAACAATATGCTCTTTAGAAATCCGTAAACTTTAATATCTATTGTGTAATGTTTGATGTATTCCAAACTTTCAAGTTTTATTGATGACTATAACAATTTCGCAACAATAGCCATATTGTTTATTCATAGAATCTGGGAGCAACTCCAAGGAATGCAATTCTAAATCCAAACATATTCTATTTTATTACACTAGTTATCTAATAACTTTCAATTAGATATCAATGTTGTCAAATCATCTTGCATTCAAGCATGATACAACAATAACATGATGTACATGAAAAATCTTTGAGTCAGACTTAGATTTCGTTCATGTTCTATCTTTTCAAAAGATATATATCCATTTAGACTTTCTAAAGGATATGTCATGTTCTATTAGATTTATTTAATTACCGCACATGTTAATAAACATTTATTCCAAGGTTATATGTTTTATTTTCTAGATCTTTCAAGTGAAGTTTCATTCCAAACTAAGACTTAACATTTTACTTATATGGAATGTTACTTCCTATATGTTATACAACATATATGATTTAGGAAATTAAACATAATACTCCTACTAGCTTTCAGGAATACTTAGGAGTTACCTTATTTTAATTTTAAATCAAAACATGGATTTAATAATTAAACATAAGTTTTATCTCCTAGATGCATGCATTAATCCATTCATAAATTATTGCACTTTGTACACTTCCAAAGATTATTTGAATTCAAAAAAACTCCTTTTGATTACTTATCGTCCTCGCTCAAGTAATCACTCAAGAAAGAGTATTGATATTCCATTGTCAAATTTCATAATAATGAAATTAAGTATGACAATCATAATCTTTATATATTTAATGTGTATATGAAAGAATATTCAATTACAGTTAATTGCTTAATTGTGATTAATAATCTTGTTCTAAGACATGCATTAAATATGTGTACAATATTGTCCATATAATTTCTACACAAAGATTTAAACTACTAGGGTTTCCTTATCTTTGAATAAACTCATCATCATTCTATAGTCTAACTATATAGAATTAAGATAAACAAAATTTCCAAAATTTGATTATCTTTATGAACAACATCTATAACATTCATAGCATTAGTAATTTACCCAATTCAATATTTGGTAATTCATCATAATGATTAACAGGTTCTCTATGATCCTGTAACTCATATTACTTAGCATATCAATCAAATATCTTAGATATCCTTGCGGATCTATGAATGAGAATTCCATCACTTTGAGATTTGCCATTTACATGTTTAACCTCATCATGAAATTCACTAGTGTTTTTTGAAGATTATGCACTGGTACAAAAAGTGGTACTAGTTACTCCAAAAATGTGTGACGATATGCATATAGGCACACACATTTTTTTTGTGTTTTTCACCAAAGATCGCGCCACTGTAGGTGTCCTACGGTGACATTGTTGAGTTCGTGGAATTTTTCATTTAAAAAGAGTGACCAAAACCCGAATATGTGTGACAAATTAAGCAAAAGTTTTGTTGGATTAATCAGTATTAGTGACCGTAAACACTTTATAGTCACACGAATGGTTTTTGAGAGTAACTATTTGTGACAACCGGAAATTTTTGGGGATTTGTTTTGGAATACAAGGGATTTTATTGGAATACTGTTACGTGATATATGAAATTTGCCCCGTAGAACTTGAGTTTGAGCACAACACGAGTCGGCACGAGTCTAAACCTAATAATACGAGAAATATTTGATTTTGACGAGTTAAACAGATATATACGTATTTATAGTCATTTTTAACAGAAAAATGATTTTAAAAATAATGGCGCAACTTAGAGCGTCATACGAGCACTCTTGGTACACTAAACGAGCTCGAGAACACTTTTATTAAAAGTTTAGCTAAATTACATGAATGGTCATTGTGTTATTAAAATCGGACCCTCATGGGGTTATAACCCCCCACACACACCTTCTCCTTTTATTATAACACAAACCCTAAAAACATATATTCTCTCTCTCTCCTAGAGTTGGAGCCGCCGCTCCACCAAACCCTAACACCACCACCGCCGCTACACGTCGGCTCCAGCCACCCAACCAACACAAACCCACCTCTAAACCACCCTTATTTCATCCCTTGGAAGGTAAATCCGTGGTGCACGCGCGTAAATCCGAGCTTCTCACGCGCCACCACCACGCCACCACATCACCACCACCTCAAATCAATACAACCAACACTCATTTACCTAGATCCGGTTAGATCAAAGAAATACAAGATAGATCGATTGCCTTTTGTTGCGTTTTGAGTCATCACCTCACTTTTTCTTTATATTTGTTTGTTGGTAAGGTTTGAAAACTAAAAATGAGATTAGTATACCGATTCACGTTTCGGTGTGAATCGGTTTGGGGTAAAACCAACGAGAAATGAAGATATGTTAATAACCAACTAGTATATAAACGTGGTATCATCATTTGAGTGCAACTTTGTGTTGGGTTTTGGCGTACCGTGAGTTGTAGCTCACGTATAAGCTTATTCTAAAGGTTATTTTCTTGGCTTGTGAGCTTCTTTTGATTTTATTAATTTTGTTGTTTATTTGTTTAGTCCGTTTGGCTAGTCTAGTACGCGGCTTGGATTCACAACCGAGACTCTTTGGTTTTGGCGAGGTAAAAAGTTTGGTCCATTTGGTCAGTGTGGCTCACGGTAAAAATTTAGCCGAGACCTTCTTGGCTTTGGCAATGGTTTAGTTTTGACCCGTTTGGTATTTCGAATCATGGCGTGAAATGTTAGCCGAGACCTTTGGTCTCGGCGAGGCTTTTATTATGAGCCGATATTGGTTATTATTATTGTGTTAATAAGGTTGATTGTGAACGTGGAAAACTCGAGCCGTAGGAATTAGTAAGGCCGAGTGTTGATGTGGTTTGATTATGACTTGAACTTGGAGTGAACTGTGATGTTTGGCCACGTCGTGGTTAGCCGAGAACCCATGGTCTCGGTGTGACCGCGATAGCCTAAAACGGATATATATAACTTGGACTTATTAGTAGAATATTGACTTATTGACCCGGCTTATGACCGTGGAATTATGACGAAAATGTGACTCGTTACAATAATAACCCTCGTGACGTGTTTAAAAACAAAAAGGAAAAAGGGTTGAAATAAAATAGACGTTAAATATATTAACTAGCAATTTAACTTGTTACTTAATATATTATAACAAAAACGGAAGTATAAAAATCGTGAGTAATTAATTTGGATAAAAATGGAAACACACGAGGTTATTAGGTGTACCGAGGCACATTTATCCTAGGATAACATATTCGAATTGTTTGGAATGACTTGGGATCGGGTTCATTATTATTGACCCGAGGGTATTAATAATGAAATGTGACTCGAAACGGATAATACTTGGTGACTTTACTTATGTTTTGACCCGATGAAAGAGATAATAAATTTTCCATTAAGGAATAGTAACTAACAAATTTTAATTTGTTATTTAACATATTAATAACCAAAGTAAACTTTTGAAGTATACAAGTTAATTATATTTAGGAAACACGGAAGTTATCGGACGTTTCGAGGCACATTAACCGGAGGATACCATATGTGGATTTATTGGATTACATGTTAGGTTATTTAATGATTGATTGGTAGTCGGGTAACTTGAGATTTTTGCAACACCAGAATTGAAACGTGAACAATAATATTTACAACTTTTTTATATAAACTTATTTGGGAAGTAATGAAGTCGTTCGACTTGGAACGCTTTATAAACAAACGAGCCATGGCGAATGTTTGTTTTAAAATATAAACAAGAATATTTTAAGAAATCAAATGGGATTATGGGAATATACCGATGACTACCAATCCTTCACCTACTTGGTGTGTTTGTTATGTGTGATCCTTGTGAGTCAATACCGTCGTCACTCCCTGATTTTTGTCATGTTTTCCGCGACGATTCCGTTATCATCACTTGTTTTGGCGTGTGTACACTTGAGTCAGCGTCTTTTCACCACTACACGAATGATGATACCAAACACTAGTAAATGGATATAACGAGAATATTTTGGAATTGAAACTGGAATAATACTTGGGAATGGGAATAGTTAACTTTTGGAAACGTTTACGCTTTTTGGGATATACGTTAAGACCAGTTTTATATTATTAGGTTGTGTCGAGTCCGTTGTGCCGCGTTATCATAATTGCCGTTGTGCTATACTACCCTTGAGCTGTTGTGCTGTGCTACTGTTGGTTTATTGTGCTGTTCTACCCACTGATATTGTTGTTATATTGCATTGCTGGACTGAGGTGAGTTCATGACCCCTACTTTTACTTATTTTATAACTGTTTTGGGGAAGAATACATGCTCGCTTTTAACTAAACTCTGTGCTTGTTTATTTGGATACGTGAATTATTTACTCAAATTTTGCTGTTTGGCTGAAATACTTTATTTGGATTACCCGAATACATTATGTGTTTATCTTAATTCTCGTGGACACAAGTACTTCAATCATTTATGCCTGCGTAACCGAATGAACTGGCCCAACTGCTATGTACATACATGACCTAATGTACCGGTCAATCCATGCGTGTTCATGACCGAATGTAACAGTCAAAACAAATATTTAAACTTGTGTTCCACACTTGACTATTACATAAATATGTCTCAGTATGAACTTATATGTGGACCTAAGATGTTACAAGTTTTGTGTGAGCGGGACTTGTAACAGGATTAGGTTAGCATATACGTGTCATGAGGTTTTACTCGAAAAAGGGCTTTTATTTTTACTTTTACACTAAAACTATGAACTCACCAACCTTTGTGTTGACACTTTTAGCATGTATTTCTCAGGTGTGTGATTCCTCTGGTTGTTGTTGACTTTTGGAGGCGCTCGGCAAGTGGCACGGTTTATGGATCAATTTCAGACTCTGATAATTTAATTGGGACCTATCTTTATGTTTTTTGGGCTTACTTCCGCACTTTTAAATAAATTTAAACACTAAATATTTGACTTGAAATATTTTTATTTGAACGGATAAAGTATATTTTGTTTTCCTTTGCCTGTGTTGTGTACCAATCCCCGTAGCACCCCGAAAGCTTGATTAGTCTTCCGTTGTACCAAATTTTAGGGGTGTTACAGATTGGTATCAGAGCCAGGTTATAGAGAACTGGGTACTTATCAAAAACCTAGACTATAACCATTTTTCATAATTGATCCTATGACCGACGCGTGCCTGCCTGCCAAGCCGAAGCCTCTAGTATTGACATGATAAACTGATGAATTGTTTGATATGAGATTTGAATATTTGGGAAACTAGGATGAGGATTATGCGATATTTGACTAGAGGATATGCTTAGACTTATGCAGTATTTGATCTGAGATCATGTCTAGAATCATACGGTAACTGTTCTGGTCATACGTTTGGGATGATGCGGTATTTGATTTGGGAATATGTTTAGAATGACGCGGTATTTGTTATTACTATTTTGGAAGATTTTATGTTATGTTGGGGTTACGGGTCGATCTAACATTAATAGACCCGACCAACACAGTTATCGGACTTATTGGGTTGACGAATCCAATAAGGGCCTAGTAAGTGTGTTGGAGGAATTTATTAGCGTACGACCCACCCTTACGACTTACCAATTGATTTGTGATATCCTGGATTGTGGTAATTATTTACTATCGCGCGTTGTCACAGATCATGTCTCCTCCTATCTAGTCCTCACCCACTCATACTGTTTTGTGGTAATATTTCTGCATGTTTCCGTTATGGTCACAAACTTCCTCCACGTAGCCTCACAAATTAACTCTAAGATAGGATATCCTTCTTGTTCTCCCGAAACGCCTATTCTAGCGTCATCTGGAAACCCACTTTGAAATCATTACACTCGGGACACGCTCTTAGTATGTAACACCCCAACCCGTCAAGGGTAAAGATGTCACACTAATGGTTTCATATCAGATCAAAACAAAGCATACATCTCAAGTAATACAAAAATCCCAAAGGTTACAAATGAAATACTGAAATTTACAAGGTTACAAATGCGAATACTAATCTAATATATAATGGCTTCTAATCAACTCTAATCCAGCATAACTATCAAGTCTTCTAAGTCCAAAAGTCTCTTCACTCATACCCAGCTTCCAACTAAAACCTGCCGCAGGAAAAGAAATGCGGCTGAGCTTAAAAAGCCCAGTGAACAGATATATAATAAACGGAAACGAAAACAAAAGAAAACGATCAAATATGGTATGGTGCAATGGAATAATATAAGGTATAGACAAAGGTACGAAGTAAGAAAGGTAAAGGGTCAGTAATCCACCACGAGCCCGAACACAAATCAAATATAGTAACCAAATCTTCATAATCATATAGAGGGGAGACCTCTCAGATAATCAGATAATATGAGGGGTGTCCTCATTCTTCAAATGGAGTAGCTAGCTCCCGAACTTGTGAAAGACGTGGATTGCACCCATCATCAGTCACCAAATCAAATCAAATCAAATTATGATATATCCCTCGAAACAAAACAAATCTAGGATGCATCCATACGCCCCCCAAACAAATAATCCTGGCCAATATAAATAATAAAGCGTGCATGTAGTAGCAAATGGGGACGGTGTGGAACATCACTCAACCACACTAGAGTCATGCCATCGGTGCATCAATGACATGGCCATGTTACCTTCATGGCTAGGAAACAAATTTTGGCTCGGGTATCAAACTGAAGGGTCAAAGGTCCAAATCATAGCAAAGGTTCAAATAGTCAAAGTCATCGAATCATAGTCAAAGTCCAATATCAAAGGTTCATATCAAAGGTTCAAATGCCAAAGGTTCATATCAAAGGTTCAAATGCCAAAGGGTCATATCCCATATCTATGTCAAATGAGTCCAAACGAACTGATAAAAGGTTCATAATCAAATGGTTCATTTAAAGAAATCTTTATCAAATGGTTTTCATAAAAGTGATCTTATTAACTGTTTTCACAAAAGTAGTCTTTAAAAGTAATTTTCATAAAAGTTTAGTAAGATTCCAAATAAATGTGGTATTGCATATTTCATAAACATCATTTTAAAAATAGTTTTCCTCAAAACATTTCCATGTTATAATTAAAAAGGTTTCACATCTAGTTACCAAAATCAAATGAACCCTCGAAGTATCAAGTGTTTCGAATACTAATATCACAAGGTGCGAACGAATATCGAATGGATCATCATAGAGGCTCAAAGCAAAATGGTCATATTGAACGTCAAAGTCAAAATGAGTCAAACAAACGAACTAAAGTGTAGGGAAACATAGCAGTGGCTTAGGGAATCTTAAAACGAATCAAGATCAATGAATCATGAGAAAGAAGACACCCTTACTGAAAAGGGTAGAATATCTGTACCTTAACCGCCAACGAAACATAACATAAGGATAAGAAATCACTCCTCCTTTGGCGAATCTACACGAATTAATGATCGGCTTATTATTAATAACTTATTCAAATCAGATTTCTCATTTTAGTCGGCTTTCCATTTTTAGTAACTTTCCATTTATAGCAGGTTTCCAAAATTAGCAAGTTTCCATTTTTAGAAAGTTTCCTTATTTAGTAAGTTTCCAAAAATAGCCATTTCCATAATTAGACAAATTACTCCAAGTAATTAGGTTAAGTCATTAATAAGCCTCATTATGGAATTAATGTATATTTTAGCAAGTTTCCAAAGTTTAAGGTTATATATAACAAGTTTCCATATCTTAGGGTTTTAATTTGTAAATATTCCAAAGTCAAAGGTCTAATATGAAAATATCTCAATTTACTCATTTAAATACATATTTTATTCAGAATCACACTTTAGTCCTTTAAGGTTTCAATATTTTCATTTTACACCCTTTAATAATCAAAATTACAAATTAACCCTTATAGTTACATAATTCACAAATTAACCCATATTATATCCTTAATTACACAACTACCCTTTACATTTACTAATTTACAGAGTATACACTCCATTTTATGTATGGTACGAATTCAAACCCTAAGTTTCACATAATTACATTTTTAGTCCCTTTTGTTTATAAAACTTATAATTTACATCCTTATTTAATTATAATTGCAAATTAAACCCATAAACATCCAAATTTACATATTACCTCCCTAATAATATTATTTACCCAGAATAACCACAAGTTTCCTGATTTTACACTTTTAGCCCCTCCTTTTAATTAAGATACAATTTGAACACAATAAATTACCATAAATCCACATCTTGCAAATTTTACATATAAGGACCTCATGTTATATTTTTTACACTTTAGTACTGACCTAGATAGCATTATAAAAATAACCCACAAGTTTCATTAATTACAAAACACCCCCTTACATTTTTATTTCCAAATCGTACCACATTTTAAAATACAAACCCTAACCCTAATCTTTCCCAATCATTAGGCCATCATTACTACATCATAATTACACATTTTATTAATCAAATCCAGATCCAAAACCCTAATCTCCATTCGTTACTTAGGGTTTCAAAATTTTTCTTTCGAATTTACCAAAACCCGATTGAAACAAAAGTTAACCATGACCATTCTAGGCTTCAAAAAATCATTCCAACATTTTCCCCAGATTATATATATTATATAGAGTCTAAATAAAATAAGTTTCAACCCTAGAAAATTCGTATAGCATAAATTAGAATTTATGTATATTTTAACCCTTTAAATTCAAAACGATCAATACAAGCTTCAACAATTCGAAACACTATTCTTCCAGACCTATATAATGATCAAGGAACCCATAAAAATTAATAACATAGCCCAAAAAATTTGTATGGTATATTTTAGATATTATGCCCATTTTAAACGTTTATAATTCATACGACCCATTTAACCTTGCATGATTTGAATCCAACATTTTATATGAGTCATATATAGTATAAGGATCATAAGAAAAATACCAAATGATGATTTGAACATGTAGATGAGTCGTGAGATTTTTGTGTCTCTCGGATGCAATATCGACCAAGGAAAAAGCCTAGCGATCAAACGAACCACTTAAAAACCCGAAGGCTATTTTTCCTAGCCTCCTTGGACCTTGATGATTACCAGAAAAATACTAGCACACCTCAAAAAAATTGGATTAAAGAATGGAGGATTTTAGTGTGTGAATGATTTCTTTCAGCTAGGGTTTGTAGAAATAAAAAGGAAGGTTAGCTAAAATAGGTAAATTGGCCAAGAATAGGGGAGGGCATGGCTGGAAATCCGGCTCTTAATCACTTCCAAATTTGAATTGTTCTTATTTTGAATTTTCTATATTTTTATTTTGAATTTATATTATTAATAATACACAAATTATAAAACCGGCCTAAATAAATAAAATTATATAATTATATAACTTTTTTTTATACTTGCAAATATATTAAAATGAAGTTATAAAATTATTTGGTTCCATATCTTATTCATTCCCGATGGTTGGGATTTATTTTGGTGATTTATATTCTAGCGTCATCTGGAAACCCACTTTGAAATCATTACACTCGGGACACGCTCTTAGTATATCCTACTTAACCATTTGTATTTCGGAAGAACACGTGGTGTTGTAGACCTAGAAGTTGCCGTGAGAGCTACGCCGAGCACGCGACTAGTTATGGATTTGTTTGTTGTGAACTCTAAACCGGGAAGTCTCAGGTAAAGACTTTAGTTCTCTATCATGTACTGTTCCCATCCATTGCCATCAATCACCGGTTGCATCTACCGCTGTTGAATTTTTTTTGAGGATCTTATACCGAATCTTGACATTTTTGGTGAACTCAAATCCCTGGGTTTTATATTGATCTGGAACCACTTACCGTTGTATGGAATAGTATTCCTGTTATGGTGGTTGATGTTATTTCGATATTCTACCTATGATGTTTATATTCTCGCGTGATGTGACTCCTTAATTGAAATCTTACAATTCTATTATGTTTGTGATTCAGATCAATGGCTCCGAAACGAAACTCAACCAGGACCCGATGAGCACAATCTGCTGCTGCAGCTGCAAATACGGGTCGTCATGGTCGACCTCCTCCCACTCCGGTTCAAGCTACCAACAATCAGACTGCCAACGATCAACCTTCACCCGCGACTGACTTCCAAGCATTGACCACTCGACTCGAGCGCATAGCAGAACTACTAGTGGAGGCGACTCGCTTGAACACCTCTGCTGGAACTCCACTACCTAACGGTAACCGTGGTTGTACGTATAAGGAATTTTGAAGTTGTGGGCCACCTGAGTTTGGTGGGATCGAAGGAGTTGTCGTTTTAATGCGTTGGATGGAGAAGATGGAGTATGTGTTTAAGGTTTGTAACTGTGAGGAGGAAGCCGAGGTAAAGTACGCTGCATTCACTTTGACGGAAGAGGCGTTGACTTGGTGGAACAACTACCACAAGTCGGCTGGAAGTGATGTGGCTGATACTATGACTTGGGAGGAATTTAAGGCATTGATGATCAAGACTTACTGTCCTCGTAATGAAGTCATGAAGTTGGAAATTGAATTCTGGAACCATAAGGTAAAGGGCACTGATATGCCAACCTATACCCATCATTTTCGAGAATTGGCACTGTTATGCCCAGAGATGGTTCGTACAGAGGCGCTCAAGATAGAGCGTTACACTGATGGATTGCCTCCGTCCACCAGGAACGATGTGATTTCTTCGAACCCAGCTAACCTTCATGATGCAATCATAATGGCTCACCGCTTAATGGACCTAGTAATTCGGGACGCCACCGAGGAGGCAGTTGACAATAAGAGGAAGTGGGAAGACCACTCGAGGGGCCACAACCGCCTGAACAAACAACAAGAAGTGGTCAAGGTCTATGCTGCTGGAACCCGTGAGAAGAAAAGTTATGCAGGAATGTTACCCAAGTGCAACACGTGCCCGTTTCATCACCATGGACCTTGCCCCATTCAGTGTGGGAACTGCAGGAAGGTCGGTCACCGAGCCAAGGAATGCAAAGCTCTCACTCTCATGATAAACCCGGAAGTCACTGCCACATGTTTTGAGTGTGGAGTGGTTGGGCACTTCAGGAATGATTGCCCAGAGCTGAGGAGTTAAAATACTGAAGGAGCTTTCCAGAAACCAAGGATCTAAGGAATTGGGAACAACTGAATAAACCGAGAAGTAGGAGGAAACCAAGAATAAAATGTGACGCCAAGGAATGACTATCCTATGTAATGAGACCTAAGTTTGAATTTCTTAATTTATGATTATGTAAGACTTCCTAAGTATTTTCCTAAGAACCTAGTAATTGTATGGTTTTTGGTGTACGTTATTTTGAGATGTAAGCTTATTTGACTCATGAGTATCCGCAATCTGGTATTGATTAGACGTATGTTTCTCTACCGTTACACCTTTTATCTCCGCTATTATTTAATGAATTACTTGTTATTATCTCTCGATTGTCTGTACTCCTATCACCAACCGGTCGTTATGTTACTACCTCGTGATGAACTAACTACTGCGTTAATCTCAACCCTCAAGTGAACAAATCAATATTTCCTTGTAACTAAACCCGGCATTACATCATTCGACCTTAATTATACAAAGACTGGCCACCTATGTATAATTCAGGTAGGAATCATGTTATGCTAGGAATGGTTGCTTAAACCTCCACTGAGAATTAAATTTCTCATTCTATGTTTGAAAGATCGCGACCCGATCAATTCTACCTCTCTTCCGTTCCATAAATCCAGCCTTATCTAGCGTGATACTCTAATCCGAAAGGATACGTTATGTCATCTACAGTCATAGAACGATTGTACGTTACTCTACCTCTTCCTGTTCCGAGAACCTTTGTGTCGATTTGACAAATTTTTGAGTTGGACAACTACCTGATGATTCATAACCGCATGTGTGACTGAGACATATACTGTTTAAGGCATTTATGCAAACCACTACGACGGTTATATTCAGGTCCCTAATCAAAGTCATACCTGCTGCACTAGAATGTTACCGATTCGACCGACCGATTGCTAGTAGCAATCAACACAGATCTTCCAGATTCTATCTTTCACGTTAAGAAGTAAGTATACCATTGAGACTAGTCGACTGTTAGTAGGAACCAATGTACAACTGCTCAATTTGGTGAAAGAGCCAACGGAAATTTTGTATCAGCTACTCTTAGACCTCTACTTGATTAGACTCAAACTGCATAGACCTAGTATATAACGATGAGCCGACCACTGTGAAGAACTGATGCCCTCTACAGAGAACCGATAATCTTTTGATCAGCTCCAAGGTTCGAGCAACTAGTTGAGGATCGGTCCGGGATCCGGATACTACCATCAGAGATGATTTGGGAAGAGAAAAACTCCGAAGGCTGCATTTACACCTGTTGTGACTGTTATGAATCCCTAGTTAGGCCTGTTGGTTAGCCGACACCCTGACCGCCTTCATGAACCTCATGAACTTCGTGTGTGAACCCAAATTGGTCAAGTTGTGATAGTATTCAACGACGAGAACCTAAACTACACGGAAGAGTAAGGAGAAATACGAAGAACACCTGGGATTAACTTTACGGCTGCTTGAGAAGGAGCAACGGTAGACCAACTTCTTTGAGTATGAATTTTGAACTTTGATCTTGTAATTTCTTGGTCACGTGAATTGTATTCACATGGATCTCTCCAAGATCGAGCCCATTAAGGATTGGGCTACCCCTATAACTCCGATTGTGATACGTCAATTCTTAGGACTTGTTGGATGTTACCGGAGATTTATCAAAGGTGTTTCAAGGTAGAAAATCCTTGAACCAGATTGACTTGAAGAAAATCGACGTTATGAGAACCTCTATAGTATGTTGGAAAATGAAAAGCGGCTTCTTAAAGTGTTCCGAGGGAACTTGATGCTTTGGGGATAGAAGTTGAATACCCCCACGGGGTATTCGTGATCTGATTATGCATAAGTCGCAAAGGTTAAAACTTTCCATCCACCTCGAACCTGTTAGGATGTATCAAGATCTAAAGAAACTGTGCGGATTAACCTAACATGGAGCCCGATATTAAAGATCAAATGTTACTCAAAACAAGAACAAGATGAGAAGAGTGTGGATCATATACATTAACATGATGTTTATTAGCTTCAAGAAAAAGGAAACAAACAACAAACATTAAGCACACACACTTCCCTTCTTTGCTATCTTCCTTTGGCTGTGTTTTTGTCACACACACTTACACACTTAACACCCACCATCCAAATGAGGATAAGGTGGGTTTATATTTGTTTGAGTTGGATGGGCTTGGACTTGGGTGGGCTTATACATGGATCAACATTTTACTAACAACCTTAAGTCCAAGCCCATTAAATAAACTAACTTATTCAACGACACATTTAAAACAAAAATAATAATGACGATGACCATCACTTTTTATAAATCCTAACAATCTCCCCCTAAGGGATGGTCATTCAAATGATGCTCGGAGTGAGTTGGTCTTTCGTCTTCATTGTCTTGTGCCTTTGTGTGTCGTTGCATAGTAGTCTTTGTTCTTGTTCCTTCATGCTATGTGATCTTCAAATAATCGTCTTTTGGTCGTTCTTGCCTTGATCTACTTCTTCTGTCCAGACGCGTCGTCGTTGTAGATGATGATGATAACTGGACTTTCGTCGGTACCTGCATACGACAGTTAGCAATAAATCGTCCAGTGCTTATAGGTTCAGATTTCGAGATCGTTATCAGCATAGTGTAAGAACTTTCTCTAATCTTTGCCAAGGCCGTTGAGAGCCTCTGAAGTATACCGAAGTATCACTTCAAGACTGTAGACCGTTTGAAGCATGTAACCATCATGACATAAGGCAAGATTAAAAGATCTCATTAAGACTTATACAACTTGTATCCTTTTTGGTGAACACAAGTGTATTGCATAGGAAGTGTTCCAAAGAGATCTTTGATGAATCTCATGTCTCTAGACTCGATAATGTGCGTTTTGATTTTAGTCGTCGGAGGCATGGAGCAGAGTGCCACCTTTTCAATATCAACACATCTCGGAGTGAGAGGTCGATAGATTATGCAGTGTTCTCCGTAAGAAATGAAACAAATATCTTTTAAGAGATATCTGAGTGGCAAGGAGGGGTTTGTGCAACGCGTCACTGGGTCCATGACGTCTTGTCTTCAATATCAGTATCACCTTAGTGAGTACCGATAGCAGATGTATTGACCCGGTTTCTGTCCTAAGTTTTCATGGAGGGCTATTTCTTTTCACCCTTTCATTAAACTTTTCTTTTTAATTCTTCAACCCCTTCTTTCTCCTTTCTCATTTACTCCTTTTTCCAATCTTACCTAAGGACTTCTAATTCTAATCTATTGGAATTGTCCTTGGGTAGATCCCTCCGGCTCTGGCGGATCATTGGACATATCCTAACCATAATCACCTTATTACTCCATGATTATCCTAGATTATTGATCACATGCCATAAAACCTTGTGAAAATCTCTCAACGTGTTTATGAGAAAACACATTGAGAGTTTTGCATTTTTGAAACACTCCCCCTTCACATGTGCTCATGTATTTTTGAAATAAATTGCACATGTTGGGTAGAGTTCGCACATTTTTAAATGATCGATTTTCAATGAACATGACCTTCGCGAGACACGCTTACATCACTAGTTGGACTAGCTTGAAATTATTACCCGTCCCGGTCATATTCAAAGATCATCTCTCGAATTGGTACATTCTACTCAGACAAGTCCTTTGCGAGACACGCTTACATCACTGGTAAACCAGCTTGAAATTATTACCCGTCCCGGACAAGTCTTTTCGATAACGGACATTTAGTTTCGTCAATTCGAGGGTTGTTCTGAGTCTTTTTGAAGAGCTCGTTTGAGATTCAAAACACAAAAACTTTTTGATCACATTTTAATCACGTCCTCTCCCCCTTATACTAAATTGCCACTTAATCTCCCCCTCAAAAATAGCATGAAGTGATATTTTTGAAAACAGTTGATTAAAATGAAACGTTTTGGAGAGACGGACTGATTTTAGCATGAAATCGGAACATTTTCTTTTTGAACTCCCCCTTAAACAGAGCATATACTTAAACGGTTGAGTTTAAAAGCATTTAAGGGTCTTAGAGGGAGTTATTGTGAGCACAAAATTTATAGAAAGACTTTGAAAAATCTTTTTGAAACAATTTTGATTAAGTGCTTACGTTTTTTGCTTTTTGCCATTAACATTGCGAGTCCTGATCGGAAATAATCAGAAGTCTTCAATGTAGCGCGGGTCTCGTACTGAAATATACGAAAGCCGTTATGAAGAAATTTGAGAAAACGACATGTTTTGGAAAAAAATTTAAATGAACTCCCGCTCAAGCATCTGTACATGCCCGTATCATTGTTGAATGACATTTCTAGATACGTACAGAATATTGATTACACGAGAGACATGTCGTGAGAAGAATATTTTTGGATTTTTGATTTTATATTGTTTTTGTCTTTTTGAAATTTTCTATTTTTCTATTTTGTTTTTGAAAAAGTATATATTTACAAAAATATTTACACGCGAAGCTTGTGGATATAAATCAAGAAGATTCGAGAAGACTTTCTAACTCTTCGGGAGTTAGGCTTCGCATTCCAATTCGACGAACTAAAAGTTCAAACCGCTCTTTTGGGAGGGCCTTAGTAAATAGATCGGCGAGTTGGTATTCAGTCTTTACAAAAAACAATTCAACAGTACCCTCTTCGACCTGTTCCTTGATGAAGTGGTAGCGGACTCTAATATGTTTGGTCTTTGAGTGTTGCACTGGATTGCACGAGATGGCTATGGCACTTTTCGAGTCGCAATACAAAGGTATGCGGTCGAAAGAGAAACCATAATCTGTGAGCTGCGTCCTCATCCATAGAACTTGGGCACAACACGCAGATAGAGACACATACTCGGCTTCTGCTGTTGATAAAGCAGTGCAGTCTTGTTTCCTTGAGGACCAACCTACTAGCTTTTCTCCCAGAAATTGTGCTCCGCCTGATGTACTCTTTGCTGTAACTTGGCAACCGGCATGGTCTGCATCTGAAAATGCTATTAGTGTAAACTCCGAATCCTTCGGATACCAAAGTCCCATGTTAATGGTTCTTCGTAGGTATCGAAAGATCCGTTTAACCTCTTGGAGGTGAAGTTCGGTAGGCCTTGCCTGAAACCGTGCTAATAAACAAACAACAAAATGTATATCGGGTCGACTAGCAGTTAAGTACATGAGAGAACCAATCATGCTCCGATATTTCTTCGGATCCATGGGTTTCCCATATAAATCAGCGCCTATTTTGGGTGAAGTGACCATTGGAGTACCAACAGAGTCACAATTGTCCATTCCATGTTTTTTCAAAATCTCAATTGTATATTTAGCTTGATTAAAAAAAAATACCACGTGGGGATTGATGAATTTGTAAACCTAAAAAGAATTTTAATTCACCCATCATGGACATTTCGAATTTGCTTTTCATGAGATTTTCAAAATGTTTTGAGTGTTGCGGATTAGTGGACCCAAATATTATGTCGTCCACGTAAATCTGAACAATCAAAATGTCATTTTTGTATTTTCTTGTAAACAAGGTTGGATCAATTGTTCCTTTGGTGAAATTATTTGACAACAAGAAAGATGATAACTCGTCATACCACGCCCTTGGGGCTTGTTTCAAACCATAGATAGCTTTCTTCAACTTGTAGACATAGTCTGGATGATCTTTGTCGACGAAACCATCTGGCTGACTCACGTACACTTCTTCTTTCAGAGTTCCATTCAAGAAAGCTGTCTTGATGTCCATCTGATAAACTGTGATGTTCTTGTGAGCTGCATAAGCTAAGAAAATCCTGACTGCCTCAAGCCTTGCTACTGGCGCGAATGACTCTTCAAAATCTATCCCTTCTTCCTGTCTGTATCCCTTTGCCACCAGACGAGCTTTGTTGCGAATTACAGTCATTTCTTCATCCTTTTTGTTTTTCCACAACCACTTAAGATTAATGACTAGTTTGTCAATTGGTCTTGGAACTAAATCCCTGGTGTCATGGATTTGAAATTGAAGAAGTTCTTCCTGCATCGCTTCAATCCAGGCATTATCTGCCATTGCTTCCCGAATGTTCTTAGGTTCTATGAGACTGACTGAGCAGACATAGATGCACATGTCGCAATCGGTGTTTAGTTGTTTTCTCGTCTGAATTGGTCTTGAGGGTTCACCAATAACCTGTTCAATCGGATGGTCTTTTGTCCACTGTAGTGTTGAAGGGTACCTTGGACTGAACGAATGCGTGTTAGACGGTTCATGTAATCTGGAAGATGATTCAGCAGATTCCGTTCCAAACGGGTTTTCAAAGACTTCTTCGTCTAACACCGCATGATTTTGTTCTTGCTCATCAATTCTGGGTAGAACAATTTCAATTACTGGAGATGGTGGAGTAGATGTTGATGATGTGGAGGGAGTTGGTGCGCCAGCTTCGAATGTTGTGGATGCATCTGGATTTGGTGGTGGTGGTGGTGGTTGTTGATTTTGAGTGGGTGCAGCGGAACGTTGGTTAGATGCATTTGTCGAAGCGCCACCATAGTATTCATCATACATAAACTCGAAGAAATTATCCAGTTCTTGATTTGTGGGTTGTTCATTATGAATTGATTGAGCTCCTTGAGGTGCGAGTCCTGAACTGATATGTCCAGAAGTCATTGGGTTAAGCGCGGGTTCTAGAGCGAGTCTCTCAGAAGCCATCTTTGAAATTTCATCAAATTTCACATTCATCGTCTCCATGATCTTTTTCGTTCTCCTGTTATACACCCTGAATGCCCTCGAGTTTTCCGAATAACCAATGAAGATTCCAATATCGCCCTTAGCTTTCAACTTTCTCAGATCTTCTCTGTCATTTGTTGGATAACACAAAGCACCAAATACATGTAGGTAAGAGATATCGGGTTTTCGGTTGTTGACAAGTTCATATGGGGTTTTATTGAATCTTGGATGGATTAGGGATCGGTTTTGAGTAAAACAAGCAGTGGAGACAGCATCAGCCCATAAGAATAACGGTGCACTAGAATAAATCAGCATTGTGCGAGCAGCTTCCACAAGAGTTCTATTTCTTCTTTCAACTACCCCATTCTGCTGTGGAGTTCTAACAGCTGATGTCTGGTGTGTGATACCATTTTCTTCAAAGAATGTTCTTAACTCCTGATTCGTGAATTCCGTGCCACTTGGCGATTTTGGACTAATTATGGAGCAAAACAAGCAAGATGTTAAGAGTCTACTGAAATGTACAAGATCAAGATCATTCTGCTCCAGATACGCCGCAACATACTTCTTACATACGGCGTATCACTATCAAGATTTCACAAGTTACAATCCAAGACAGCAAAGGACATTCGCCGCATAGAGAAATGGAGTTACGCCTCATCTTAAGGCGGTGTACGAATATTCTTGAATATATTAATCTTGGACCCCACGCGAAGTTAAGTCAATGCGTCGCATCTACTTATCCTATGCGCCGCATCTAACCCTCAGACAGAAACTATAAATACCCCAAAGTCAGACGAATTTTGTGTGCAAGATACCATACGTACGAGTACCAAACCAGAGACGAATTCAGACGTATTAGCAGCACAAGACACATCCTGAACGAAGATACAAGAGCTGTAAGAAGGTCCTGCATGTATTCAATTCATTAAGTAGTTTTGTTTTATTGTATTAGTAAACTTTAATTCATCAGGATTGATGGGCTGATGTCATGTGACTACGGAATATCATGCGCACCCCTTAAAATTGCTTTCCCATTAATTAAAGTTTATATGTTGATGTCTTTGGTGACTTTTATTAGTGCATTGATAACCTCTGTGTCTAGCTGAGCATTGCTTGGGTCGCCATGCCCCTTCCTCGCCTATCTATTCTAGCGTATACGAAACGTGGGCATCACAAATACTCAATATTCTAGGATAGTGGGATAGACATAAGTGATCATTAAGGGTTTACTCGCCGATAAGATTAGAGCCAACGAGAAAGGGTTAATTATATACACTTCATATAAAACTAGCAATAAAACAAGTGACAAGCTACTTAATTATCAGGACAGGTCTTCTTATTGTCTCAAGTATCTATCTGTGTACGTGTGTGCTAATCGCTGATTCGTGCTCATTAGTTTAGTTTACTATTTAACCATAACCAAACCGTGCCAGTCTCTCAGGCTGACCCCCCTTGCGTTAGATTAGGTTGTATAGCTAACTTAGGATATTAAAATACTGATTAGAATAACTAGATAATACGTTCCACTCTTAGTGATCGACACTCTACTTACCATTATATTCATACTGACCGGGTACACTGCTCGTTAAGTGTGTGTGTTATTGATAAGTCGGCTAAATATAAATTTAAAACTTGAGTAGGCATTAATACTGCTAAACCACAACGACACACGCGCGCATCAAGTTTTTGGCGCCGTTGCCGGGGAGTGAATTGTTATTACCTGTTAATTTGATTAGTATTTTAATTAGGTTTTTCTTTTTAATTTTTAGATTCTAACCACTAACCCTGTTATATATTAGATAAATTGTATTCATTGTATTATTTGCATATTTTCTGTTTTTGTGTGTTTTTATTTTCTTTAATTTTTGTTTCTTTTTGTTTGTTTTTATTTTTGTTTTTCTCTTTTTTTTATTTTTTCTGCATTCTGCTATCGTTGTACTGTGCTGATACAAACGATACGGCGCATCTGTTTTCACAGATACGACGTATTGCGTTTAATTTTTATAAAATACAACGCTTTTAATAAATTCGAGTACGACGCATCTTTCCCCAAGATACGGCGTATTCTGTTTTTAATAAGAAATTTTTTCTAAAACGATAACGCCATACGACGCATCTGGTTTAACAGATACGGCGTGTTTTCTATTTAAATTAAAAACAGTTTTCGAATTATTAAACAGATACGACGCATCGATCCCTGTCGATACGGCGCATCTTCTGAATCAAAAATCTTGTATTTTGAAACGTAACGAAAATACGGCACATTAGCTTCTGTTAATACGACGCATTTAATTTTAATAAATATAAACGATTTTTGATAATTTAAAACTGGATACGGCGCACTCTAAAATTATAAGCGGCGTATCTGTTTTCTGAATAAAAGTCTGATTAAATTTTAACGTAATAAGATACGGCGTATCCAACTTTCTGGATACAGCGCATCGGTTGCAGATATCAGCAACTTTTATTTTTCTTATTCCCGAACGGAAAATATTCTAACTTACCCTTACACTTGGAAGTTTTTACTTTGAAATCTACCTGTCTTTAATTTTCAGGAACAATGTTCGATATTTTCCCCAACTGGTTCGGAAGACCCCAAAGAAACCTTACCATGGAAGAGTTTGCACTACTAGTCGCTCAAGCAAATGAAAAAGAACATCATGAAGCAAGAAACTTTATTAATGAATTCAAAGGCAGTCATGAGCTGTTACTAAAGGAACAAAACAACATGATTAATGGATTGGCAATTGAAGTGCACCAATTGTCAACGGTGCTTAACAAGATTCTTTTGGTAAAACACGATTTGAAAGGGATTACAACTAGAGGCGGAAAGTCAACCTTTCAAATCGGAGAGACACCCGAGGATAACAGCACAAACAAGATTTCCCCTGAATCTATATCATCTGAGCAAGAGCAACCGAAAGAGACTAATCCAGAACCTGTGATTAGAGAAGAACCTTCTGTTGAACTTAAACGATCAACACTACCTTTTCCACATAGGGTAAGGAAGGAGAAAGAAGATGCCTATCAAAGGAAGTTCCTGGAAAATCTCAAGCAGCTGCAGCTAAGCATACCATTTATGGAAGCCCTAGTGCAAATGCCAAAATATGCTAAATATCTGAAGAGCTTACTTACAAACAAGTCCAAACTTGAAGAGGCTTGCACTGTAACAATGGGGGAAAGAAGCTCAGCAGCATTGCTCAACAAACTTCCATCTAAGGAAAAAGATCCAGGGAGTTTCACTATTCCTTGTCAAATTAAAAATTTACATATCGGAAATGCTTTAGCCGGCCTAGGAGCTAGTATAAGTCTTATGCCCTCTTCTATGTATGAAAAATTAGGCTTGGGTGAACCAAAACCTACTAGGATGTGCTTAGAGCTAGCTGATAGGTCCATACAATACCCATTAGGAATAGCTGAAAATATATTAATAAAAGTTGATAAATTTGAATTACCTATTGACTTTGTTATCCTCGATATGCCTGAAAATTTTAGAACTCCTATAATATTAGGACGACCATTTTTAGCCACTGCTAGGGCCATGATTGATTTTTTTAATAAAAAGATAACTCTTACCATAGGAAAAGATGAGGTTGAATTTAATATGGAACAATCTATGAGTAAAACTAATTCTGAAGACGATGAATGCTATAATATCGATGTTTCTGATGACACGATTAATCAATTTACTCAGAAATTGTTAAAAAGTAATTTGCTTGATTCTTTTCTGCTTAAAAATTTAGAAAACACAATTGCTATAGAAGATCAAGTTGATGAAAATACTATTGATAATTATTTCGCTGTTGATTCCGCTGTTTGTAACGCCATACGGCGCATCGGAAATATCGATGCGGCGCATTTATCTGATGACAGCAATGACATAATAAAAGAACAAGTTTATTCCGCTAGTGCTAATGAAATTGATGATGTTAAACCTGTGCTTAAGGATCTCCCTTCTACCTTGGAATATGCCTATCTAAATGGGAACACTAATTCGCCCGTTATTATTGCATCTGACTTAACGCCAAAAGAAAAAGAATCCCTTTTGCAGTTACTATATAAACGAAGAGGAGCATTAGCATGGAGTATGTCTGATATTAAGGGAATTAGCCCATCATTCTGTACACATAAAATCCTTATGGAAGATGAATTCAAACCAACTATCCAACCCCAAAGGCGTTTGAATCCAAAAGTCCAAGACGTGGTGAAAAATGAAATTGTGAAATTACTTGACTCTAGACTTATCTACCCAATTTCCGACAGCTCGTGGGTCAGTCCTATCCACGTTGTACCAAAAAAGGGAGGAATGACGGTAGTACTCAATGACGACAATGAGCTAATCCCTTCAAGAACTGTTACTGGATGGAGAGTTTGCATCGACTACCGCAAACTCAATGATGCTACGCGAAAAGATCACTTCCCTCTTCCATTTATTGATCAAATGTTAGAAAGACTATCAGGACATGATTATTATTGTTTTTTAGATGGTTTTTCAGGTTTCTTCCAAATACCCATTGCCCCCGAAGATCAAGAGAAGACGACTTTCACCTGCCCTTATGGAACCTTCGCCTATAGGAGAATGCCGTTCGAACTATGCAACGCCCCTGCTACTTTCCAACGTTGTATGACGGCTATCTTCCATGACATGGTAGAAGAATTTATGGAAGTCTTCATGGACGACTTCTCGGTGTTCGGTAACTCATTTAGTGATTGTCTCTTTAAACTTGATAAAATGCTTGCTAGGTGTGAAGAAACTAACCTTGTTCTTAATTGGGAAAAATGTCATTTTATGTTTAGAGAGGGAATTGTGTTAGGACATAAGATTTCTGGGAAAGGTATAGAAGTCGACAAAGCTAAAATTGATGTAATTGCCAAACTACCTTACCCCACTAATGTAAAAGGTGTTAGAAGTTTTTTAGGGCATGCTGGATTTTATTGTAGGTTCATAAAGGATTTTTCAATGATATCTAGGCCTATGACCCAATTATTGCTAAAAGATGCGAAGTTTGATTTTTCTGAAGATTGCAAAAAGGCATTTAATATACTTAAAGAAAAACTAACTACTGCACCTATTATAATTTCGCCGGATTGGAATCTGCCTTTTGAACTAATGTGTGATGCTAGTGATTATGCTGTTGGAGCTGTACTTGGCCAAAAGATAGAAAAGAAATTTAAGCCAATTTATTATGCTAGCAAAACATTAAATAATGCCCAAGAACATTACACCACCACGGAAAAAGAACTTTTAGCAGTAGTTTTTGCATTCGATAAATTTAGGTCATATCTTATATTGTCAAAAACTATGGTTTACCCTAACCATTCTGCTTTGAAGTATTTGTTCAATAAACAGGATGCCAAGCCAAGGCTTATTAGGTGGATTTTATTACTCCAAGGATTCGATATTGAAATTAAAGATAAAAAGGGTGTAGAGAATCTAGCTGCTGACCACTTATCTAGACTTGAAAACCCTGATATAGAGGTGCTTGACGAAAGGGAAATCACTGATGACTTTCCTGATGAACACCTTATGATGGTAAGAATTAAGAGCAATAATAATAGACCATGGTATGCCGACTATATAAACTTTATTGTTGCAAATGAAATTCTAAAAGGGCTAACATCCGACGAGAAAAGAAGGTTTCTAAATCACGCTAATGAGTATATTTGGGATGAACCTTATACCTTTAAATTATGCCCTAACAATATTATACGAAGATGCGTAGATGGTGATGATATCCCAGCAATATTGGCACATTGCCATTCAGGGCCGACGGGGGGACATCACGGTGCAGTTATTACAAGAAGAAAAATCCTTAATGCAGGATTCTATTGGCCCACTATGTTGGATGATGCAAAAGATTATATTAAAGGATGTGATGTGTGTCAACGATCCAAAAATATAACATCAAGAAACGAAATGCCGCAAAACTATATCCATGTATGTGAAGTTTTCGACATATGGGGATTGGACTTCATGGGACCGTTTCCTGAATCTAAAGGTAATAAGTATATTTTGGTTGCTGTTGATTACGTATCAAAATGGGTCGAAGCGCAAGCATTACCAACAAACGACAGCAAGGTAGTACTTAAATTTTTGCAAAGTTTGTTCGCTAGGTTTGGAGTTCCTAAAGCATTGATTAGTGATAGGGGAACACACTTTTGTAATCACCATCTGGGAAGAGCCTTGCAAAAATATGGAGTGTATCATAGGGTTTCCACTGCATACCATCCTCAATCCAATGGGCAAACTGAAGTAACCAATAGGGCTATAAAGCGGATTCTTGAAAAAACGACTGGATATAATCCGAAAGGGTGGTCTGACAAGTTAAATGATGCTTTATGGGCATTTCGTACAGCTTATAAGACACCGACGGGATGCACTCCATTTCGTCTTGTATACGGAAAAGCATGCCACCTACCGGTCGAAATAGAACAAAGTGCATATTGGGCTTTGACGAAATGTAACATGGATATGGAAACTGCGACGAAGAACCGTTTCATGGAACTTAATGAACTCTACGAACTAAGAGATGAGGCCTACAGAAATACTAAGATCTACAAAGAAAGAACTAAAAGATGGCATGACTCGAGGTTACATGGGGATAAAACGTTTACTATTGGAGAGAAAGTGCTGCTGTTTAATTCTCGATTAAAGATGTATCCAGGTAAACTTAAATCAAGATGGACGGGTCCGTTCGTTGTCAAGAAAGTGTATCCATACGGGACTATTGAAATATGCGATAAAAATGGTTATATATTCAAGGTAAACGGGCAACGAGTAAAGAAATACTTTGATAATAAAATTGAGGATACTGAGAACGAGGTGGTGGAGTTTGAACCCGAAGTATTGGAATAAAGAGCTGAACGTGAGTATAACTTGAAGACTCTGGAATAAAGACAAGTGCTGACCGGGAGACAACCTGGAGAATTTTTACATTATGTTCTGTGTCGAGTCTGTCAGACCTGCAGAAGATACGGCGCATCTCAATCCTAAGATGCGACGCATCGCCTGCACTGGTCATATCTTATTTAATTTTCTGCATTTTTATTTTTAACTTTAAAACTTTCTGTCAGTTTATTTAATGCGGTGCATCCCTGGTTAAGGATGCGACGCATCTTTTATTCTGATTCGTATTTATTCCAGGCTCGATACGGCGTATCTTCTTCCATAAGATACGGCGTATCGACTGACCTGATGATTTACAGTTTAATTTTTTAAGTTTTAATTTTACTAACTACTAATGTATTATGCAAGTTTGAACCTTTTTAACTTAGGTGTGTTAAAGTCTGAATGGTATTATAGATTCCTGCAATTTTTGTGGATACATCATCTATGAAGCTTAAACGTTCTCATCCACAAGAAAGTTGATTTTTGCTCTTATACGAATAATGGAGGATCATACCGAGCAAATCTCAGGGGAGTTTTTCTATTCTAATTCTTTTATTTTCCAGTTTTTAACCTTTGACACAAACAACGAGAACGTTGTTTAACTTAAGTGGGGGGATTGGAGAATTAGAACACTTACTTGTCCTAAACTTTTTCAAAATATGCTTAAAATGCGCTTAATATATCAAAATTTAAAATTTTTTTTAGCATGTTTTTGTTTAAAGTCTAAATTACATAGCTGCACACATATTATTATTTCCAAAAATTGTGAACTTATCAAAATTCACAAATCTATGAGTGTGCCAGTGACTTGTAAACTTTAGAACTTGGCTTATATACTATTCGAGACCACCATAATAAGTATTATCTATATAGTTGGAATGACTTGTCTAAATTGGTAAATTTCTAGGATTACACCCAAATAGCCTTTATATGTTATGTGATATTAACTAACTACACTGGTTAGTTAACCCCCGTATAAACCCTTTGTTACTCTCACTTTTAGAGTAAGATACCCCTAGAAAAACACTCAGAGCCATTCCTTTCATTTCTTACACCTTTGTTATAATGTTTCGATACACCCTTACACCTTAGCCTACCCTGTAGATTAAAATCCGTGGTTAATTGCTTTAGGCAAAGTGTGTTTCCTTACATTACCTGTGTTCGCGTGCGTAATTCATTATCTTTGGTTAGGTCAGGAAATTGCACAATGCAATTGGTATGAAAGTAAATATTGTATATCTTTTAGTTTATTTTTCGTGTGTTTACTACTTTCGCTATTACAGTTATTTCTGAAAGTATGAAGAGTATGGAAAAATTATCCGGAAAAATAGTGATAGAAAAGTTGTGAAATTTTACACATATATGTTGATGTCAAAAAAAAAAAAAAAAAAAAAAAAAAAAAAAAAAAAAAAAAAAAAAGAAAAAAAAAATTGAAAAAATAGAAAAGAAAAAGGAAAAGTTGTTGTATATTATATTTATGGATTGAATGGGAGTTGGCCGTTATGGGAACGCCAACTAAGGTTATTCTTTGATTGAGATCTTGTTGAGTATAATTCGTGTCTACCTAAAGCGTGTGTTTCAAGTGTTAAAGCGTGAGTTATTCAATGATATGAGTCTTATTCATGGGATGGTTGGGAAAGTAATTTACCACACTTAGGATTTTAATTTATCTGTTTTGTTTATTTTTCATTTTACACCAATTTGTATCCCAAATATTATCCATACCCTATATCATTCTTCATCCAAACCTTTGATTTATTGAGATTAGGGATTTGAGCAATCTTAAGTATCGTAGTCGTGGATTCGGCTATGTATTTATGATTTTGTCGCCCTTTTTGATATAATATTATTGGTAAAGATTACTTGGTCCTATTTTTAGCCCATTCGAGTTAAGGATTTGAGAAATTGCAAGTATCGTGGTCGTGGATTCAATCATGTATTTGTGATCTTGTCGCCTTTTCTGGAATGTGAGATCGATAGAGATTAAGAAGAATGATTAACCCTTAACCAACAAACCCTTTTTACAGCTTTAGACTTGTCATTCTTTGGCTTTAGTGGGGGAGATGCGTATACTTGCCAAGCTTATGATAGAATATTCGTCACGTCTGGACAGTTAAACGATTAGATTTGCTTTTATCGAAATATTTTATTTTATTTCTAATTCGTTAAGTGTTTGGTTGTGCAATTATGACAAAACGAATACATGCTTAAATATAAAAATAAATCCTAATATCTTTTAGGATACATTTTCATAAGATTTATTCTAAGGTTTACTTGGGGACAAGTAAAGTTCAAGTGGGGGGATATTTGATGAACTCAAATAATTACATTTTATTATCGTCATTTGTCCTATTTATTTGACTTGTTTTATTATATTATATATGAGAATTGATACGTTAATGTTTACTTTTGTAATTCTCAGGTAAAAACAAGTATTATGTGAAACTTGGCGATTTTGGACTAATTATAGAGCAAAACAAGCAAGATGTTAAGAGTCTACTGAAATGTACAAGATCAAGATCATTCTGCTCCAGATACGCCGCAACATACTTCTTACATACGGCGTATCACTATCAAGATTTCACAAGTTACAATCCAAGACAACAAAGGACATGCGCCGCATAGAGAAATGGAGTTACGCCGCATCTTAAGGCGGTGTACGAATATTCCTGAATATATTAATCTTGGACCCCACGCGAAGTTAAGTCAATGCGCCGCATCTACTTATCCTATGCGCCGCATCTAACCCTCAGACAGAAACTATAAATACCCCAAAGTCAGATGAATTTTGTGTGCAAGATACCATACGTACGAGTACCAAACCAGAGACGAATTCAGACGTATTAGCAGCATAAGACACATCCTGAACGAAGATACAAGAGCTGTAAGAAGGTCCTGCATGTATTCAATTCATTAAGTAGTTTTGTTTTATTGTATTAGTACACTTTAATTCATCAGGATTGATGGGCTGATGTCATGTGACTACGGAATATCATGCTCACCCCTTAAAATTGCTTTCCCATTAATTAAAGTTTATATGTTGATGTCTTTGGTGACTTTTATTAGTGCATTGATAACCTCTGTGTCTAGCTGAGCATTGCTTGGGTCGCCATGCCCCTTCCTCGCCTATCTATTCTAGCGTATACGAAACGTGGGCATCACAAATGCTCAATATTCTAGGATAGTGGGATAGACATAAGTGATCATTAAGGGTTTACTCGCCGATAAGATTAGAGCCAACGAGAAAGGGTTAATTATATACACTTCATATAAAACTAGCAATAAAACAAGTGACAAGCTACTTAATTATCAGGACAGGTCTTCTTATTGTCTCAAGTATCTATCTGTGTACGTGTGTGCTAATCGCTGATTCGTGCTCAATAGTTTAGTTTACTATTTAATCATAACCAAACCGTGCCAGTCTCTCAGGCTGACCCCCCTTGCGTTAGATTAGGTTGTATAGCTAACTTAGGATATTAAAATACTGATTAAAATAACTAGATAATACGTTCCACTCTTAGTGATCGACACTCTACTTACCATTATATTCATACTGACCGGGTACACTGCTCGTTAAGTGTGTGTGTTATTGATAAGTCGGCTAAATATAAATTTAAAACTTGAGTAGGCATTAATACTGCTAAACTGCAACGACACACGCGCGCATCAATGGTGCCTGGTGCTTCGTCTTTTGACCTCAAAAACTTTACCCATGTATATCTTGAATAGTCATCAACAATTACAAGAATATACTTCTTCCCATTTATGCTTTGAACTCTCATTGGGTCACATAAGTCCATATGCAACAAATGTAACCTATCAACCGAACTAGGTACGGGTTTAGGTTTGAATGTTGCTCTTTTGCTCTTACCTTGCTCACAAGATGGACATAGGTGTTCTTTGGTGTATTTAAACTTTGGAAGACCGGAGACGATGTTGTCTTTGGCAAGTTTGTTGATCGTGTCAAAGTTAAGATGGGACAAACGTCTATGCCACAACCAGGATTTTGTTTCGCCTGCCCTGGTCATGAGACAAATAGGTGATGAAGAGGCCATTTGGTTTATGTCAATTGCATAGAGATTGGTGCCACGATTCCCAATTAAGAGATCATTTCCAACCAAATTTCTAACAAAGCAAGTGTTTCTCCTAAAAGCAACCTCTAAATCTGCATCACAAAACTGCTCGACTGAGAATAGATTGTGTCCCAACCCTTCGACATAGTAAACCCGAGTGATTTAGTAATTTCCAAACCGAAGATCTCCATAACCCAGAATAGCTGCAACATGATCATTCCCAAAACGTACAGTCCCCATGAACTGCCACACAAAATTGATCAGCAGCTTCAGATTCCCGGTCATGTGCTTGGAGCAACCCGAGTCGACGATCCAAAGACAAATTTCAATGACCTGCAAAGAACAGATGATTTTGTATATGGAAACCGTTTAACATTTGGTTCCAATGGGTTAGAAGTAACAGGTGTATTACACTTAGAACTGGTTTCCTTAGATGCATTGTGAACTATTTCTAATGTGCCATTCTTAAGTGCAAACTTTCTACCCGTTGGTTTCCATTCACAAAACTTAATGTGATCCTTAGGCAATAGGCTGCTAGTGGTTTTCCTAGCTTTTGCAATAAGTCTTCGAATATATCTAGACTTAGCCCTAGTTACTGAAGGAAACTTTTTCTGTTCAGGCATATCATTCACATTCACAGTATCAGAAACAATATCATCACAAGCATTTACAGACAAAGTTTTCTTTTGCATTAAACAAACAGATTCTTTACATGCATTCAAGACACTGGTATTTTCATTACATCCAGATGATATTTGTTTCTTATTTGAAAGCTTTAAATTCCTAGGGTGTTCTTCTACTTTCTTGCATGCACTCTCAGATATAGGCGAGACACTAGTTTTCTTGGTATTGCTCCTAGTCTTTCGTCTGCTCCTAGAGTTGCTTTCTAATCCTGTAGAAGGTAAGGCACACTCATTAGAATTTATGGGGTTGTCCTTAGATGTTGTTGTAGCATTCCTAGACTCATTTGGATTATCTTTCTTACTTTTGTCTATCGCCCTATATGTTTTAGATGTAGAGGCAGACGCAGTAGTGGGACTAATCCTATAAAGGCCAGGCACTATTACATTTGATGTTTCGACAACAGCTTTCTCTTTTCCTTTTTCTTTAGGAAAGGGCGTTAATGGTGATATACCCGTAGTTTCCTCACCCTGCCCTTTTTGACTTGCAAGTTGAGACTTCAAAAAATCAATTTGATCTTGCATGTATTTATAAGAGCGCTCATACGACAATTTGTCATACTTGCATTCTTCCTTTTTCGTATCAAGTTGTTTAAAATATGTGACATTTTTTTTTCAATCTTGGCAAGTGCCTTTTCATATTTTATAACAATTTCAGAAGTCTCATCCCGAAGTCTCATCCCGAAGTCTTTCATTATCCTCAACAGAATATGTTTGGTAAATAATAGACATAATTTCAGTCGATAGAGCTACTTCAAAGAGAATGTCATTGTGTCTTTCCAAAACTTTGATGTGTTCCAAGTTTTCATTAGCTTCCTTCACCAAGGATTTGTGGTCCTTAACGAATTCTGCCGACTCTTTCAAAAGATTATGTTCCACATTTTGAACAACCGCATAGATTGCAGCAATATGTGGATTGATTTCATTTTCAAACATCTTTTTCAGGTCAGATTGAAAGCTTGAAAACCATTCCAATTTTTGACTGTTTGTTTTGGATGCCACAATACGTTGAAGTGTTTCAATTCTCTGTTTAAGATCAACCAAATATAGTCTAGCTGCACTTGTGTCACAAGTGTTTTTAGATGCCATTTGTTCGATGTTAGACAGATGTTTTGAGACAACTATGCGTTTTGTGACAACCACTGGTTTTTTGAAAAACATAGGTGACTCTTTTTGAACCAGATGAACGCCAGAATCTGTATTAAGTTTGTTATAATCAATTGGTTTAATTTCCGGGTTCATTTGTCTCATTTTGACACGACTCTTTTCAGTAAGCTCAATCGTTTCCTGAGAATCACGAACCTCGATAGGATCATGTTTGTCATTCAGCATACTACCATCATATAACACATTCTGATGTTTCTGAGCTCTCTTGAGATTATAAGGGTTGTCACAACCGATAGCCATTTTCTTTATTGTATGTAAAATCGGGTTTGGATCGTTAATTAACAAATTAATTGTTTGTGTAGAGTGACCCATTTTTACAAGCAAATCTTCCAACTTTGCAATGGTTTCCTGTTTGTCAGTGATCTCTTTAATAAGATCCTTTTCACGTTTTGAAAACCTTTCATTCAACTCTTTCTTTTCCTTTTCAAGATTAGAACAAGTTGATTTTTGTTTTGAAAGCTGGTTTGTTAATTCAGAAATTTCCTTGTTTAGAGATTTGATTTGCATGTTCAGATTAACATCTAGAGTGTCAAATTTGATTTGCAAATGTTTTTCTTTTAACGTAGAATCTCTTGAACTAACTTCAAGTAGTGACTGTCGTTTGTTATTAACTTCAAAAGCTCTTTCATTAACCTTATATCTCTCAAGCTCAGTGGTCAACTTTTCGTTCATGGCCTTAACATCGCGATTGATCTTTTTGACCTTTTCTATTTCAATACTACAATTTTGCAATAATGATTCAAACATAGCACGTGTTTCCTCATCATTCTCAGTATGCTGTGACTCGAAGCCTCCATTTGGATCCATATCTGGAGTTACCAAATTTGTATTGCTACAACTTGGTTCGTCCATGTATGTATCGAAAATGAGATTAGGAGTCGCAGGATGCTGTTCATTTTGAGGTGACATATCAAACATTTCATTATTGTGACATGTAGCATATGGTTGTACCTCAGAAACCGCATTGGTGTCAAAAGCAGGAGGTGCTTCCGAATCTGTGTCGTACTTAGCCTCCTGGAGACTTGCCATGAAAATGCAGTTTGCATCGATGTCCTCGAGATCTTCTGCATCATCCATAAGAGCCATGAAGTCATTCTCTTCTGCACTCAACTGTAACCCAGCCGTTTCCTTCTGTGCCAACATTAATGCTTTCTGCAAGTAAGCTGGATCCCTCTTTTTTGGCTTATCAGGACAGTTCCTAGCCATGTGACCAACACCCTGACAGTTGAAGCACTTCATCACATTACCCTGATGCATATTCCCAGCTCCCTGAGCAGCAACATTCCCAAACTGATTCCCAGCATTCTGACCCCTTTGATTACCAACAGCTGTACCCATCTGATTTCCTGCAAACTGACCCATCTGATAACCAACATACTGCCCTGCATTCTGATTACCCATCTGATATCTTGGAGCATATCCCTCCTGATTTCCATATCCCCCAACCATCTGTCCTTGTTGTCCCATGTTGAAACTCGGCTGTGCAATTTTCTTGTTGCGAGTGTTCGATGAGATTCGTTGATTGTTGTTGGTGGGTGTGGAGTAGCGTCCTTGGAATGCTTTTGTTAGGTAAGCAAACGCTTGAGTCAAAGCAGCAGTTGACTCATCCTGATCATCTTGATCTGGGTGTTGCGGGTATTGTTGTTGTGGGATTACATGTTGTTGTTGTTGTAGGTAGAACGGTGTTTGTGAATTGTATTTTTGTTGCATGAAGTGTTGGGATGAAGATGAAGATGGTTGTGTATTTACTGTAGCAGGTGTAGGAGTTTGGACTATGAGTGCAAGAGGATCATGTTGTTTTGCTAACTTTTCTTTTCTGACTTCATTTGCCTCTGCCTGGTTTTGCTTTAGGAAGTCATAGAGCTGATCATAGTTCACCTCGTGAAGGTTCTTTGTTTGGTTGACAATAGTGACATATCATCCCCATTCCTCTGGTAGGTTGTTGATGAACTTGATGTTTTGAACAATTTGAGTTGGAGTCAACTTGTTTCTGATCAACTCATTCATGAGAGTGCAAAACCTTGTATAATAAGATTCAATTGGTTCAGCTGCAGTTGATGTGAACTTCACCCATTCAGTTAGAAGCTTGTTTTCGATGTCTTGTTTACCAATTTCTGTACCATGACAAAGGCGTCTAACTCGTTCCCACATATCATAGGCAGTCTCACAAATGTCTACAGCACAAAATATTTCTTGTGGTAAACCGAGTTGGATTAAGTGCATTGCCAAGTCATCTGCTTCAATTTGCTTCCAATCTGCCAATGTGTATTCCTCTTCCGTTTGTGTCCGGAAGGTTGCTTGAATGGGTGGTGTTGCATCTGGATTTCCCGCTGTAACTTGAATCTGACGAGGCTTGAATGGACCATTCTCGATGGAGTTAATCAAGAGTCTACCTTGACCATTAGGCTTGGTTTTCATGTATCGAAGCATATGACTCGTCCATGGAAGATAACTACCTTTTTCTAGCATTGGAGGACGGTTTTCAGCACCGGCGGCATGGATGTCTTGTTAAGTAGTCATTGTTGTTGTTGTATGGTTAAGATGGTATTGGATCGGTTAAAGAACTAGGATAAGGTTGGTTACGGTTCACAAATTTGATAAACTTGAGCAAACTTCAGAAACTTGATCTAACTTGAGAGACCAGGTTGCTCAAACACAAAGTTACTTGATGAAATGAAGTTCCTCGACCAAAGTTGCTTGATCACAAAATAAAGTTCCTCGACTAACTAAAGTTCCTCGGTCAAAGTTACTTGACTAAAGTAGTTTCTCAATCAAATGGAGTTACTCGATCAAATGAGTTACTAGATCAAATGAGTTACTCGATCAAATTCTAACTCGATCAAATTCTAACTTGATCAAATTCTAACTTGATCAAATCTAACTTGATCAAATCTAACTCGATCAAATTCTAACTTGATCAAATTCTAACTTGATCAAATCTAACTTGATCAAATCTAACTCGATCAAATTCTAACTTGATCAAATTCTAACTTGATCAAATCTAACTTGATCAAATCTAACTCGATCAAATTCTAACTTGATTAAATTCTAACTCGATCAAATTCTAACTTGATCAAATTCTAACTCGATCAAATTCTAACTTGATCAAATTCTAACTTGATCAAATCTAACTCGATCAAATCTAACTCGATCAAATTCTAACTTGATCAAATTCTAACTCGATCAATCTAACTCGATCAATCTAACTCGATCAAATGACGTAGTTACTCGACAATGAGATTTCAGTTACTCGATCAAAGATTATGATGAACAGTAACGTGCCCTAGATCTTTAATTTTTAGATTTTGCTCTGATACCACTTGTTATTGCATACAATCTATCCTAACCAACACAACAAACACTAGGAGAGATCAAAGATCACCACTTTATCACACAACCTATATTAAAGATCAAATGTTACTCAAAACAAGAACAAGATGAGAAGAGTGTGGATCATATACATTAACATGATGTTTATTAGCTTCAAGAAAAAGGAAACAAACAACAAACATTAAGCACACACACTTCCCTTCTTTGCTATCTTCCTTTGGCTGTGTTTTTGTCACACACACTTACACACTTAACACCCACCATCCAAATGAGGATAAGGTGGGTTTATATTTGTTTGAGTTGGATGGGCTTGGACTTGGGTGGGCTTATACATGGATCAACATTTTACTAACAACCGTAAGTCCAAGCCCATTAAATAAACTAACTTATACAACGACACATTTAAATCAAAAATAATAATGACGATGACCATCACTTTTTATAAATCCTAACACCATTCCTATCCCATTTTTCTTCATGTGTGCCGCCCCACCCCCCCCCCCCCCCACCATCCCTAATCCCTCATTTTCTTGCTTGGACTTGTCTTCATTTAATGCTTATGTTTTCATGTCTTTTGATTTAATTTAGATAACATCTCATTTCACTAAATCAACTAGCCAAAAATAACACATAAACTCTCTCTTCTCCTCTCCTTTGGATCGGCCTAAACCAAGAACACCAAGAACATTCATCAACTTTTGAAGATCTAGTAATAATCAAGCTCCATTTACCTTCCTTGTTAGAGTTTTGTGATAAAACTCAAGGTTTCTTATACATTTTCATCTAAATCTCATCACATCATCAAGTAAGCTTCAAAATCATCTTTCTAATCTTTTCATACTTTCATATGATTGTTTTTCAAGTTATATTAGTAGTTGATCATGCAAATATACATGTTATATATACCACTTTGTTCAATAATTATCCTTAACACTAGATCCATAAGTTTTACTAATGATCTCATGAAATCCACCAATGTTGATGATGTTTAGGACCCCATGACACCCTAAGAAGGTGTATGGTAGGATTTGCGAACTTGTGGAGTTGATTGGAAGTAGTATAAACAAGCCTTGAACCTTAGAAATGAGTTTTAACAGCTATATATAAGCTACTGTCCTTAAACGTGAAATCTAGAAAAATCAATATCTTTTGAACTATTTTGGCCTTCAAATTTAGAAAGTTCTTTCAAAAACGAAACCGTGGCCACTTGAATCACTAAAAACCGACTTATAACGAAGGAGATATGATTTTTACAAGTTAGATGACGAAAACAAATTTTCTGAAAATAAGCTTGCTGTTTGCCGAATTTCAAAGGACCAAACGAGGCATTAGACGTGATCTAGGAGAGCCGAGCTACTGAGATTATGTTAGTTCATGTTATGACAAATCCGTGGATATAAAGAACGTAGCAAACGAGCTTATAACGACCGAGATATACACGTTTAAAGCCCGACATACCATGTTTATTTTTGACAGCCCACTATTAGAAAATATTCTAAGTATAAAAACAAGTATTATTACAAGTCACTAAGTTGATAGCCGATTTTCTATATGATCAAGGCGCGTTTGATCAAAAGTCAAATGAAACGACATTAAGATTACGTTGCAAGGTTTTCAAAATCGTCGAGTTTGATCACTAACACTCAACGTACAATATTTCGCGACTAGTTTCACGAAACCATTTTGGGCATATTTTCACAAGTAACGAAAAGTGTTATTTTTTGCGACGAAAACATTATATTTTCCGATAGAACACCAAATGAGGATCGTGGAGTACCGTTTCAACATATTTACACGAAAAGTAGTTTATAACTTAACGAGACGTCAAAAGTGTATTTTTCGTCGATAAACGTTATTTTCAAAACTAACAAGTGGTATCGTTAACATACGTATTTGCATGTGTTGCATTGTATCATTGCTTACATTGGATCACATCATTCATAATAGGTCGCGGTTAGAGACCGAGTCTCATTTCATCATATCCATTATTGTCATTGTTGCTATATCATATCAGGTGAGTTTTCATAGCCCCGTTTTCAATTGTTTACATAATTTCTAAATTCTCGGGGGAGAATACATTGCACCCAGATTAAAGTCCCCTTTATTATCATGAACCGTTAATTGTTAGCAAGCGAGAGTGAGTGAATAGATCTATTGAGGGTGACTCCTCCGTTCGGGTTGGTAGCGCCAACTGGTCAAACGAACGCATTTCATTTCTGTCATATTAGAGTGAATGGCAAACACTCAGTTGGGGCATTTCATTCAGTCTAGCTTCGGGGTCATGAGCTTAAGAGCTAATGTATCATTTTTATGTGGCATTGTTTTGTCATACACTTTATACTTGTGGTATCCGTATAACATTTCATTTACATAAACCTATGAACTCACCAACATTATTGTTGACCATTTTTAGCAATGTATTTTCAGGTAATTAAGGTATCGCATGTTGGCTTGCATAAGGACATACCATGGAGTCGCGGAGTCGACGCGTCTCACTATATATTTTATGCACTTATCCATCGTTTGAATTGTATGAACTTGATTTCTGAAAACCTGTTTCAATTTTTGGGACCTTATTTTGTAAACTCTGAATACTTTAAATGATCAAACGATGTATTTTCTAAACGACACTTTAGGTTGTTCAATATAACTGTAACTGTGGTGCTATGATCAGTCGCGCCCTCGAATGCTTCATTCCGCTGCAAGTCACGTAATTTGGGGGTGTGACACATTCCTGTCGTTAGAACTTGCTGGAAACTCTGAAACGATCCCGAACTCACGTGGAAACGTGAGGATGAAATTGAGCAAATCTATTCTCATCTCTTTTCAACCTTAACGGGTAACTTGAGCTGAAACCCGGGACAGGATTCTTCTGAGGCTGGGAGGCTGTGACAACCTGTAATTTTTGGGGATTTTTTTTAGAATATAGGGGATTTTATTGGAATACTATTACGTGATATATGAAATTTGCCCCGTAGAACTTGAGTTTGAGCACAACACGAGTCGGCACGAGTCTAAACCTAATAATACGAGAAATATTTGATTTTGACGAGTTAAACGGATATAGACGTATTTATAGTCATTTTTAACAGAAAAATGATTTTAAAAATAATGGCGCAACTTAGAGCATCATACGAGCACTCTTGGTACACTAAACGAGCCCAAGAACACTTTTATTAAAAGTTTAGCTAAATTACGTGAATGGTCCTTGTGTTATTAAAATCGGACCCTCATGGGGATATAAACCCCCACACACACCTCTCCCTTCATTATAACACAAACCCTAAAAACATATTCTCTCTCTCTCTCTCTCTCTCTCTCTCTCTCCTGGAGTTGGAGCCGCCGCTCCACCAAACCCTAACCCCACCACTGCCACTACACGTCGGCTCCAGCCACCCAACCAACACAAACCCACCTCTAAACCACCCTTATTTCATCCCTTGGAAGGTAAATCCGTGGTGCACGCGCATAAATTCGAGCTTCTCACGCGCCACCACCACGCCACCACATCACCACCACCTCAAATCAACACAACCAACACTCCTCTACCTAGATCCAGTTATATCAAAGAAGTACAAGATAGATCGATTGCCTTTTGTTGCGTTTTGAGTCATCACCGCCGTCATCACCTCACTTTTTCTTTATATTTGTTTGTTGGTAAGGTTTGAAAACTAAAAATGAGATTAGTATACCGATTCACGTTTCGGTGTGAATCGGTTTGGGGTAAAGCCAACGGGAAACGAAGATTTGTTAATAACCAACTAGTATATAAACGTGTTATCATCATTTAAGTGCAACTTTGTGTTGGGTTTTGGCGTACCGTGAGTTGTAGCTCATGTATAAGCTTATTCTTAAGCTTATTTTCTTGGCTTGTGAGCTTCTTTTCATATTATTAATTTTGTTGTTGATTTGTTTAGTCTGTTTGGCTAGTCTAATACGCAGCTTGGATTCACAGCCGAGACTCTTTGGTTTTGGCGAGGTAAAATGTTTGGTCCGTTTGGTAAGTGTGGCTCACGGTAAAAATTTAGCTGAGACCTTCTTGGCCTCGGCAATGGTTTAGTTTTGACCCGTTTGGTATTTTGACTCATGGCGTGAAATGTTAGCCGAGACCTTTGGTCTCGGCGAGGCTATTATTATGATCCGATATTGGTTATTATTATTATGTTAATGAGGTTGATTGTGAACGTGGAAAACTCGAGCCGTAGGAATTAGTAAGGCCAAGTGTTGATGTGGTTTGATTATGACTTGAACTTGGAGTTAACTGTGATGTTTGGCCACGTCGTGGTTAGCCGAGAACCCATGGTCTCAGTGTGACCACGATAGCCTAAAACGGATATATATAACTTGGACTTATTAATAGAATATTGACTTGTTGACCCGGCTTATGACCGTGGAATTATGACGAAAATGTGACTTGTTACAATAATAACCCTCGTGGTGTTTTTAAAAACAAAAAGGAAACAGGGTTGAAATAAAATAGACGTTAAATATATTAACTAGCAATTTAACTTGTTACTTAATATATTATAACAAAAACGGAAGTATAAAAATCGTGAGTAATTAATTTGGATAAAAACGGAAACACACGAGGTTATTAGGTGTAACGAGGCACATTTATCCTAGGATAACATATTCGAATTGTTTGAATAACTTGGGATCGGGTTCATTATTATTGACCCGAGGTTATTAACAATGAAATGTGACTCGAAACGGATAATACTTGGTGACTTTACTTATGTTTTGACCCGAAGTAAGAGATAATAAATTTTCCATTAAGGAATAGTAACTAACAAATTTTAATTTGTTATTTAACATATTAATAACCAAAGTAAACTTTTGAAGTATACAAGTTAATTATATTTAGGAAACACGGAAGTTATCGGACGTTTCGAGGCACATTAACCGGAGGGTACCATATGTGGATTTATTGGATTACGTGTTAGGTTATTTAATGATTGATTGGTAGTCGGGTAACTTGAGATTTTTGCAACACCAGAATTGAAACGTGAACAATAATATTTACAACTTTTGTTATATAAACAAACGAGCCATGGCGAATGTTTGTTTTAAAATATAAACTGTGAAGAATCGATACACTATTAAGGTGGTTAAACCTTTTTGACTTTGTGTATATGATATATTGAGTTAATATGATTAAGTATGTGGAATCTACTTAATCACACTTAGAAGGTTATTTGAATTATGGAAATGGAAAGTAATGCTTTTGTAACGAACAATGAACATGCAATGTTAACACCAAATAATTCAATATTATTAAGATAATAATATGAGTGATCTTTTCTTATCACTAGGGTTACAACCTTGAATCTTATGTTTCTATATCTTGTGATATTGTTTGTGTTTGTTCTTGAGAGATATTAAAGTTAGTTACAATTAGAAGTCACACTTGACTACTAAGCTAAGATCTTCTTTTATAGTCCAAGAAGATCTTTACAATATTGTTAAGTCTTGTCAAGACATATCGAGCTACTTGCTAGCTTATGTGTGTCAGTAACTAAGATACAACATGTATCTATGTTTACAACTTGTTCTGTGAATATAACATAATGACTGAGCACATGGGATAAGATATTATCTACCGTGTATTATTGACTTTAGTATACTTATCCATCCAGTCAACCAGACTTAATATCTCCAGCAAGCAGACTTAACATTCGAAGAGCAGACTTAATTCTGTTACTCACCAGAATTAATTGCTAGACTTAACCACCAGACTTAACTTCAACGACCAGACTTAACCAGCAGACAACCAGCAGACTTAACTAGGTACTCACCAGACTTAACTCTACTGCTACCAGATTTAATCACTTAAGAGTATTTCCCGATACTTAATCTTCAGAATATTTAATTCCCAACAATCCTCCCCTAAACATGTGAACCCTTTTCAAACATGTTTTTTCTGAATTAAATGAGGAATTGTGAAGATCTTTCAAACACTTCATAGTCAGACTGATGAAGCGAAAAGTGTACCGCTTTTAGGGGGTCATTTAAGCCCTAAATCGTATTTATTTGATCAAATATTGCCCTAAATCGTTCCTTTTGTCATTTTAGGTACTTTGGAGAAGAAATCTGGAAAAGGAAGCATTTTGGACGTTTTTGGAGCATTAAAGTGAAGAAAACGACAAAGTCTCAAAATCGGCTGGAAAGTACCTTTGACGGCGTCAGGAATTGGTCCAGACGGCGTCATGGCTTGGCAAAAGTGGTGGATGTGAAAATTACTCATGATAAGCCAGAGAATTTTGCATGGAAATTCTGACGGCGTCACCCTTTAATGTGATCAAGGTCGTCACGGCTTAAGTTAAAGTGGGACGGCGTCAAGCCATATTCTGACGGCGTCAAGCCTTGATAAGCCAGAACGGATTTTGGAGGTCTAAAGAGGGACGGCGTCAGGAAGGCCATCCGGGAACCCTAAAAGCGGCGAGGTGACGGCGTCAGAATCTACAACGTGACGCCGTCAGCCCTTAATCTCTATATATAGTTTTGCAATTTTTTGTCATTAGTGTGGAACTTTGTGTGTGGAAAACCCTAAGACGATTTTAGCAGCTTTTTCAAGGCTTTTTGCCTTGAGATCTTCCATGTTACATTGAAGATAAGTTATCAATTAATCATTCAATATGTCTATGTGTTGTTTGATTCTATCTTGTTCTTGTCTTTTGTTTAACATGCTAGGCTAGGTTTTCTTTGTGTTTGCTTAGATCTAATGAAACCTAGCTATTGATTATTGGTTATTAGTGTGTTATTAGTTGTATTGGATGATTGTTTATCTATATTAGGCTTAAGAAAACTAGCTAACCTCCTATTCGGTAACTTGCTTGAACGTCTTAAGAAGCATGAACCAATGCGTACTAAGGTTTTTATGGTTGTATTTAATGCACAAGCGAATTCTAGTGATCCCATGTTAGGAGCTTCCTAGCCGGCTCGACATAGGAGTGAAGTAGGAGCTTGTAGAGTTGGGGAAGTACGTACGCCACCCCACGATTGGTATTAAGGAATACACCCGTCATCCACGCAATTAATACACACTAATCAACCGGTAAAAGATAGTTAGGGAGTAAGGAAATCTAAGTAAACACATTTCTCCCCACATAAGTTTTACCACCTTTTCATTTTCGTTATTTTATTTTATTTGCATTCGTAGTTATTTGGGTTAGTTGACTATCAACTAATTCCGCCCACTTTTTCAAACCCGAGATTTTACTTGCTTTCATAAAATTATAAAAAACATAAAAAGAATCTTCTCTCACCCTTAGACCTATTAGAGTAGTTTTTCATACCTAACGAACACTATTCCCTGTGGAGAACGATCAATCCCCCGTACTTACCACTACACTATACTACATCGGTCAGGTACACTGCCTGGTGGGGTTGTAAGCCTCTTGAGATCCCTCGAGAGGTAAAACCTGTTGTAAGGTTACAAAACCACGCATCAAGTTTTTGGCGCCGCTGCCGGGGAATAGTTATTGTTTAGGTTGAATTTTTATTTTATAGGTCTACTCACTAGATTCCTTTCTAGTGAGATTTTTATTTTATTTTTCTAGGTTTTCTTTAGTCTATCTATTTTCTTCGTGCCTTTGTTCGTATAAAATTTTCATTGACTATTCAGTTTGCCATTATGGAAAACGCAAATCCACCCCTTACACCCGGCGAAGTAGCTTTGTTGTGTAGCCAACTTGAGAATGAGATTAGTGAGCTCAGAGAGCTCAATAGAATGATTGACATAGAGCTTGATTATGCCTTGAACAACTTAGAGACCGCCATATACTCAGATAATTACTTAGAACGTAATAATCTTACGGTTGAGAAGTTGACTGAGAAAATTGATGAAGTAAAGGTAGATCCTAGGTTGGATGATTATTTCAATGAATACCCCACTAAGGAGGAGATTGCTTACTATAACAACCTAGTTGATAACCCTCGACCACCTTTTGTTAGAATTGACCCAAGGATTAAGAGAGGTGATCCCGGGAATGTGAAGATACCATGTATGATTGGGTACCAATACGTTGAGCATGCTTACATTGACTATGAATCCCCAATCAACGTGATGTCCTCAGGCCTTTATAGCCAGATCATAAATACACCACTTGAGCCTAGGAAAGACCCCAAGTGCCCAGGCGGAGTTTGCAACTTCGTTGGAAGGATTAAGGATATGCATATCCTTGTTGGGAATTTTACCTTTGTCACCAACTTCATGATCTTAGAAGATTTGGCAAGTGTTGTTGACTGCCGCCTATCTCGCGTGGTGTTAGGTAAGCCATTTATTGAAGCATCCAATTTAAGGTATGATCGTTTGAGAGGCACGGTTCAGTTTTCTAATCACATAGATAGGATCACATATAGGATGCCTTATCGGGTAAATGAATTTCGTTTTATGCCCCGATTTTACAAGGACAACATTGGTGCGATTGAGGACATCAATGATGAGGATAAAGAAAAAGGCATGGACTATGTTTGGAATAAGAGAAGCCTTTATTATAAAGATTGCTTGAACCTTGGACCTAAATACAAAATTGATATGGAGGTTGTTAGGATGATTAGAGGGGCAATTGAGAAGCAAAACGGAAAAACGTAGAACCCGAGACTTTGAGTCTAGCTACAAGACTCGTTAATAAAGAAAACCGCTTCTTGGGAGGCAACCCAAGTTTTATTTGCTTTGTGTGTTTGTTTGTTTGTTTGTTTTTATTTGCTTCCGTATGTATGTTTAAGTTTTATTATTATTGATTCATGTTCAAAACTAAATTGTGAAAATGCTTTATTTTGTTTTTAACTTCGTCTTAACTACATATAAAGGTATTTTGCAAAAGTTAAGTGTAAGGGAAATCTAAATCGGTTTATTAGAACACAAATGGACATGAATCGTAACAATAATAAATTAACATACATATTAGTATCTGTTTGAGTCAAATGCTTGTATCGAGTCATAATGATGTTTTGCAGGAATTCCAGGAAGTAAGGTATAGGTTTTTCCAAAATTTTTCCGGAAACTTAACATGAGAATTCTGTCAGATCATTTCTGACGGCGTCAGGATTTACAACCTGACGGCGTCAGGTTTAATTTTCTGAAAATTTTTGAAAGTTTTGTTTTCATAAAAAGTTTTTATTAAATCTCTAACTTATAATCTCCAGGAATCTGCAAAACTATCATTCCACAAGCATTATATCCTTATATATAGAGTTTATCCCGCCGATGTTATGCAGGTTTTTCGTGTTTGTTTTCTCAGGTTTAACAGGTTATTTTGGACAAGGAAATGTTTGTTGGATCAAGCTTTTGGCGATGCATTAGTCATGGAGCTTCTACATTCTTTTGGAAGAAGATCTAACCGTGTTACCACATTATCCACCGAGCGAATCAGGGGAGTATTTGATTTCATTCTTTTACCTTATTTACTTTTACATCTTGTTATTTGAACATTGGGGACAATGTTCATCTTAAGTGTAAGGGGGGGTAAAAGTACGATACTTTAGAGAATGCTATTACGCTTGATTTTTGTTTGTTTAATAGTAGATGTGTAATAAAACTGAGATAAATACCTGTTAGGGTAATTTTAGTGCCAAATTTAAAATTTTTTACAACATTTAGGAGTGAAACTTTGATCTTAATGAGCGTCTCACGGATAGGAGTTATATGACTAGCACTAAAACCGTACCACTAAAAAATATTCCACCCCCAAATATGTGAGGTTCACCCCTAGAATTGGTAGGAAAAGCATTTATGCTATGATGTGTGTACCGGTAGCACTTAGATTCTAGAACTTGCGTTAGGACCATTCCGAGGCCACAAGTGAGACTACATTCATGTAGTTAGATTTACTACATGATAAGAGGCATTAGGATTAACCCATTGTTTTACACCTGTGTTTTTGTTATAATTACATTGGCTACATTGGTCAAGTAATTCTCCCACACCCTTTGCGTTGTACTCATTTTTAGTACACGATACCCCTAGTACACCCCTCAGAGCCTATCTTTTCGTTTCGACCTTTAAGCATTTTACTTAAAGGAAGAATTTGTTACACCCCACTAAAATGTACACCCAAATCGCCTTAGCCTACCTTGTATGCACTCATTTTTAGTGCATTATTGTGACAACATTTGTTTAAACCCAAGTTAATTAACTAATTGATTACATGGTTGCTAAGTCGAGTCATATCCTTGTACATATTGTTTTGGGACGATTGGGACTCATGGGTAAAGTACTAGTGTAATGGAGTAATGGGGAAGAACATCATTTATTACCCCCATATGTGCTAAATATTTTAAAAGTACTCCAAGTGTTTCGATTATCTTAATTCGAGTCATTAGAATAGTTGTTTGTAAAGTTATGTAAAAGTTCAAGTGTAAGGGGAATGCAACGCCCCTATGATGTATTATTTTGGATGGTAGGGCAAGAGTGTATGAAAAAAAAATCAAGAAAAATACAAAAAAATGAAAAAAAAAAAAAAAAAAAAAAAAAAAAAAAAAAAAAAAAAAGGGACTACCATCCCGTTTCATTTTATGTTTATTTTATGTTTTTGTTATTTTGTTTTTAGCTTAAGATTGAGTCGAGTCTTGGCTTAGCAACATTGTATAGTACATGTAATTGATCAAGATCTTTAACTCGCCACCAGTAAAATATCCTTTATCCAACAAAACCATGTTTTCCTTTTCCCTACACATAACGTTATAACCCATTTTAAAAGTCCTCTTTGATAGTTTATCTTAGGTGCTTACGCCTAGTGGAGGAGGTTTTCAATCCTTTCCCAAGCCTATGGTAATCTATTTGCTATGACAGGTAGTGAGAGATATTATCCGTTTTCATTTATGAGATTTATTTTGATGACACTTGAGAGATGTGAGTATCTAAACACTACTTGTGATGTGCTAGTTTGTAATCTCCGTGCTTATTATGATTAAAGTGGAACGACTATTTGTTGTAATTACTTTTATATTAGTGTTAAATGACCCCTAACTTGTATTTTGATTAGAATAAAAGCGCATTTGCTTGAGGACAAGCAAATCTCAAGTGTAAGGGTATTTGATGAAGCGAAAAGTGTACCGCTTTTAGGGGGTCATTTAAGCCCTAAATCGTATTTATTTGATCAAATATTGCCCTAAATCGTTCCTTTTGTCATTTTAGGTACTTTGGAGAAGAAATCTGGAAAAGGAAGCATTTTGGATGTTTTTGGAGCATTAAAGTGAAGAAAACGACAAAGTCTCAAAATCGGCTGGAAAGTACCTTTGACGGCGTCAGGAATTGGTCCAGACGGCGTCATGGCTTGGCAAAAGTGGTGGATGTGAAAATTACTCATGATAAGCCAGAGAATTTTGCATGGAAATTCTGACGGCGTCACCCTTTAATGTGATCAAGGTCGTCACGGCTTAAGTTAAAGTGGGACGGCGTCAAGCCATATTCTGACGGCGTCAAGCCTTGATAAGCCAGAACGGATTTTGGAGGTCTAAAGAGGGACGGCGTTAGGAAGGCCATCCGGGAACCCTAAAAGCGGCGAGGTGACGGCGTCAGAATCTACAACGTGACGCCGTCAGCCCTTAATCTCTATATATAGTTTTGCAATTTTTTGTCATTAGTGTGGAACTTTGTGTGTGGAAAACCCTAAGACGATTTTAGCAGCTTTTTCAAGGCTTTTTGCCTTGAGATCTTCCATGTTACATTGAAGATAAGTTATCAATTAATCATTCAATATGTCTATGTGTTGTTTGATTCTATCTTGTTCTTGTCTTTTGTTTAACATGCTAGGCTAGGTTTTCTTTGTGTTTGCTTAGATCTAATGAAACCTAGCTATTGATTATTGGTTATTAGTGTGTTATTAGTTGTATTGGATGATTGTTTATCTATGTTAGGCTTAAGAAAACTGGCTAACCTCCTATTCGGTAACTTGCTTGAACGTCTTAAGAAACATGAACCAATGCGTACTAAGGTTTTATGGTTGTATTTAATGCACAAGCGAATTCTAGTGATCCCATGTTAGGAGCTTCCTAGCCGGCTCGACATAGGAGTGAAGTAGGAGCTTGTAGAGTTGGGGAAGTACGTACGCCACCCCACGATTGGTATTAAGGAATACACCCGTCATCCACGCAATTAATACACACTAATCAACCGGTAAAAGATAGTTAGGGAGTAAGGAAATCTAAGTAAACACATTTCTCCCCACATAAGTTTTACCACCTTTTCATTTTCGTTATTTTATTTTATTTGCATTCGTAGTTATTTGGGTTAGTTGACTAGCAACTAATTCCGCCCACTCTTTCAAACCCGAGATTTTACTTGCTTTCATAAAATTATAAAAACATAAAAAGAATCTTCTCTCACCCTTAGACCTATTAGAGTAGTTTTTCATACCTAACGAACACTATTCCCTGTGGAGAACGATCAATCCCCCGTACTTACCACTACACTATACTACATCGGTCAGGTACACTGCCTGGTGGGGTTGTAAGCCTCTTGAGATCCCTCGAGAGGTAAAACCTATTGTAAGGTTGCAAAACCACGCATCACAGACCCTTGGACTGAACTTTCTTCTATTCTGAAAGGTTAATATCTAACTAAGTAACTCATCTGCTTTCTGATCTTTGACTTCAACAATATCAATACACATCTTCAGGCTTCAAACATTTACCTAAAAGATGGTGCAATTTCCTTGGATGGAGGAATTATAAGAGGCAATGGTGCTGTGTATCTTGGATGCTTGTTTCAACAAGTGAAATCATCTATCAGCATGCCTTTGCAAGTGATGAACAAACGTAGTGAACTGAAATTGAAACTGAAAGCTTTCTTCATTTGACCTAGATAGAACTTTCTCCTTTGGAATGCTTCATCCCTTCTGAATATATATAATACTCCAGAATCAGCTCTATTCTTGTCATTTTCAACTTCCATGTCATCATCTTGTATGCTCTTGTATTTTTCTCCCTTTTATTGGTTAATCTACCCTGGGCTTTATTTCCTCCCCTGAGATGCAAATAACATTTCCTCCCCTGTTTGGAAGATCTCTCACAATGTACTAAAATATTTCTCTCCCCATCATCTGAGCTATCAATGAGAACTTGTTATCAGACAATGTTGTACATGAAGCCATCAATTCCTTAAGAGTTTAATTTGCTGCCCTCATCACTTCTAGGTGTGTTAACTCCTATGAGAGGTGATTCATGGGGCATTGACTCATTATCCATTAATGGATGGTTTTACTGAGTCCTTTTTTGAAAATCCTTTTTAAGAAACTTTTGACTGAGCAGTATGTTCATGATTTTTATTATTAAAACTCATACTGCTGTCAACCTTTTTGAAGGGATTAAGTGTGTAACAGACACTTAATCAAGATTTTGGTTTAAAGCAACCTCTGGTTGTGTGAGAACCAATGTTTTTCAGTTATAAATAACTACCTGTGTAAAGATAAACCTATTCAAAAGGCTTTCTTGACAGGGTTTCCAGCTCATAGCAATTGTTGCCTCTAACACAAGTGTTAGATTCACTTTTACTAGCTGTTCTTTCTATCAGATGTCCTTAGACTTGCTCATTATACTTAAAAATATAAAATGATAGAAAGTGAGTTGTATCAGTTACTTTCTGATCAACTAAGTCATCAATTCAATGTGAAATATCATAATCAAGCTTCAAGAAAGAAGTTTTAAGGAGGTTTGAAATTCCCAAACTCTTTCTATCATAAACCTATTATGTTAGCAACTGATATTATCATTCTGCTGCTTCCATTTCACTTGAAACATCCTTTGTGTTCACATAATCATACCTGAAATTGTTAGTCTAAAATCAATAGAACAATGTACAAAGTACTTGTCTTGCATTAGAATAAGCATAGAACTAACTGTATGAATAACACAATTTAAATTTGTACAAACAGTACAAACTTTTGTAATAGCAGTATTAACTGACAAAGCTAGCATGAAAAATTTATATACAAAAACACATTAGATTGAAAAATTTAAAGATTAAGCATTCCAATACTTGCTACCAAGTACTGAAATCTTCCAACATCAAAAGCTTTTGTTAGCAGATCTGCAAAGTTGTATTCTGAAGCGATTTTAAGAACTTGAATTAATCTTTTTTCATTGCAGTCTCTTATAAAGTGATGTCTAATTTCAATGTGTTTTGTTTTAGAATGTTGTACTGGATTTTTAATAATGCAAATAGTACTACTATTATCAATATGAATAATAGTGTTCATGAAGTTGTACCCATAGTCAAGAAGTTGGTTTTGAAGCCATAAGACTTGAGCACAGCAACTTGCAGCAGCTACATATTCAGCTTCAGTTGTTGAAGTAGCCACAATTGTTTGCTTCTTACACTGCCATGAGATAAGTCTACACCCAAGGAATTGACATCCTCCAGTTGTTGACTTTCTTTCCAAGCTAGCACCAGCATAATCACTGTCCGAAAATGCTACCAAGTCAAAAGGTGACTCTCTAGAATACCATAGTCCCAACCTAGGTTGACCCTTGAGATATCTAAAAATTTTCTTAACTGCTGTTAAATGAGAAACCTTTGGAGTTACTTGAAATCTTGCACAAGCACAAACAGAGAACATGATGTCAGGTCTTGATGATGTAAGATACATCAAAGATCCTATCATAGATCTGTATGTGTGTACATCCACATTTTATCCATCTAAGTCTTTTGGAAGTGGCTTCTCAGAGTCCATTGGTGTGCTTGTCATTTTTGAATCAGCAAAGTTGAACTTCCTAAGTATCTCAGCAACATATTTATCTTGACTAATACATATGCCTTCATATGACAGTTTAACTTGTAAACCCAAAAAGAATGTAAGTTCCCCCATGGAACTCATCTGAAACTTATCATGCATAAGCTTCTCGAACTCCAAACACATCTCCTTCCTTGTAGATCCAAAGATAATGTCATCCACATACACCTGCACTAACAGAAGATCCTTCTTGTGCTGTTTGATGAAAAGTGTCTGATCAATCTTTCCTCTTTGAAATCCATTCTCTATTAAGTAGGAAGCCAGTGTTTCATACCAAGCTCTAGGTGCCTGATGAAGGCCATATAGAGCCTTAACAACTCTGTACACTTTTTCTGGATGGTCAGGATCAATGAACCCTGGAGGTTGTGAGACATACACCTCTTCTTCAATTGTGCCATATAAAAATGCACTCTTGACAGTGAAGCCTAAAAATGAAGCATAAGCTAAGAAAAGCCTAATTGCCTCAAGTCTTGCTACTGGAGCAAAAACCTCATCATAGTCTATACCTTCTTGTTGTGTGTACCCTTGGGCTACTAATCTAGCCTTATTCCTAATCACTATTCCCCTTTCATCCCTTTTATTCTTGAAAACCCATCTAGTGCCAATTACCTTTGCATCCTTAGGTAAATCAACTAGCACCCATACCTTCTGAATCTTGAACTGAAGAAGCTCCTCTTGCATAGCTTCTACCCAGCTTGAATCATCTAAGGCTTTCAGAATGTTCTTTGGTTCATCTTGTGAGAGAAAACATACAAACAAGCAAGAGTTTGAAAACTCATGCTGTTTTGAAGCATAAAGGGCATCAAGAAGCCCTTGTTGGTCTGAAGACATCAGTTGTTGTCTTGTCTTCACCCCTGATTGTACATCTCCTATCACATTTTCTAGGGAGTGGACTTTGTGAATCCTGGTGTGTGGTGTAAGTGGAACATGATAGTTTGGTGGGAGATTGCTCAAATCCACCTCATCTTCTGTTAATTCTGCTTCCTTTGTTAATTCTGCTTCTTCAGTTAAGTCTGTTTCAGCAGCATTATTGATAGCAGAACTATTTTCTTGTTCCTTTGCTCCATCTTCTTTAGCTTTACTAGAAGAAGATTCACCAATTGTTGAAGTTGATTCCACACTTGTACTTGACCATATTGGCATCCACACATAATCTTGATTTGTCTCCTTTTCTAACCTTGCCTCATCCGTTGCTTGTGAACCTGAAAAATCATTAGTTTCTGCAACAACAGGCACATAATTCATTGATTTGGTTAGAGTCTCAAGATCAAATAGCCATTTTGGTCCTTGACCTTCTACATTGGATTTATTCTCCAAAAACTCCACATGTAGGTTTTCCTCTATAATCCTAGTTCTTGTGTTGTATACTCTAAATGCTTTGCTATTAAGAGAATATCCAACAAAGAATCCTTCATCTGCTTTACCATCAAACTTTCCAAGATGGTCTAAGGTATTGAGAATTGTCACATGACATCTAAAAGGTCTAAGAAATCCGATTGCAGGAGTTCTACCTCTAAAAAGTTCATATGATGTCTTATTGTGAGGCTGTACAACTAAAACTCTATTCTGGACATAGCAAGAAGTGTTGACTGCTTCAGCCCAAAAAGTTATAGGTAGCTTAGAGTCAGCTAACATAGTTCTAGCAGCTTCTATTAGTGTTCTATTCTTTCTCTCAACAACACCATTCTGTTGTGGAGTTCTAGCAACACTAAATTCTCTCCTAATACCTTTTTCTTTGCAGAAATCATCCATAACTCTATTCTTAAACTCTGTCCCATTATCACATCTAATGACTTTCACTTTCTTGTCTACTTGGTTTTCTATCTGAGTAATGAATTTCTTAAGAATGCTAGAAGTTTCATCCTTAGAACCTAAAAAGAAAAACCATGTAAATCTGCTATAGTCATCAGTTATAACAAGACAATATCTCTTATGCATTATACTACTTACTGAAACAGGTCCAAATAAGTCCATATGAAGCATAAACAATGATTGATTGATAGAGTTAAAAATCTTGGGCTTACAAGTGGCTTTGTGTTGTTTTCCTTTAAGACAAGCAATGCATGTTTGATCATTTTCAAATCTTTTGTGAGGTAAACCTCTTACCAAACCATTCTTAACAATTTTATTTATGGTTTTGAAATTAATATGACCAAGCCTTCTATGTCATTTCATTGATTCATCCAATGTGGCCTTTGCAACAAGACAAGTTAAATCCTTTTTGGGAACAATGTTCTTCATGTCAACACTGTACATATTGCCCTTTCTAGGAATTTTAAGAAGTACTTGACTTTAATCAGGCATCTTAAAATCAGGAGAAAGCACAAGACATTCAGTGTCACAGAAAAGAACTTTGTTCTTTTTGTCACACATTTGTGAGACACTAAAAAGATTATAATTTAGCTCTTGTACATAGTACACATCTTCAAAATCTAAATTTCCAGTTTTAATGGTACCTTTACCAGAAATTTTGCCACCAACACCTCCTCCAAAGGTAACATAACCTCCATCTATTGATTGAAAATCTGAGAGATAAGACTTGTTGCCTGTCATGTGCCTTGAACATCCACTATCTGAGTATCCTTGATCCTCTTGTTTATCAATTGAATGTTCCTGCACAGTAATAAGGAGTATTAGTTTCCTTTGGGGACCCAAGCCATTACTGACTTGGATCTGCCTCTTGCATCAATGTAATTTAATCTTTTGAGAACAGTTGATGCAACATTGAATTTAGTTGAATTCCAAACCCAACATGTTGAGGCCTTAACAGCATTTGCCCTGTTTCCCTTAGCAGCAGAATTAACTACTTGCCTAGCAGAATTAACTGCTTGTTTTGTAGTTGAACCCTTAATTTTCCAAACTTGTTTTTGGACTAATGCCTTTGAATGAATGGGCCTTTGAACAACTTTTGGTGCATGTTTGTAAAATGTTTTTGCACCCTTAATTGTTGATTTTGGGTAAACAGTCAGAAATGGTCTAGCAGAATTAACTTGTTTTAAGCTAGACTTAACTGAAACTGTTTTGGGTTTAGTTCTGTTAAAGTTGGAACTAGAGTGAAAGTGAGTTTGAGGAGTTTGCCTTTTGAAATTCACCCTATTGTTTTCATACCCAGATACCCATTTGTTACAGAAAGAAGCAAGATGGTCAAAACTACCACATGTATAACAAGCTTTATTATAAAAAGAAAAGTCATCACCTAATTGGTTAGACTTGAGGTTATTCCAACTCCTTTGGTTACCTCTGGGCTTGTTAGTAGTTCTATATTGTTCACAATATTTAACTGGTTGTTTAACATGTTTAATGTTTGATTTAGGCCTAATAGTCTCCTTTTTGACCACTTTAGGAACCTTTGTTCCTGCTTTCTTAACTTTTTCAGGATTAGACATAACCTGATCATCTTCATCACTATCAGTTGTACAATCCTCAACAACTATAGCATCTGATTTCCTAACAAAGGACACTTTGTCCTTAGAAAGTGAAGTTTTACATAAACTCTCACTTACTTTCTCTACCTTAGGACTCTCAGTAGACTTAGAACCATATTCCATTATTGGTTCTTGAAACTCAGCAAATCCTGTGTGTGCTAGGTCAATACCTGGAGGTGAAGGAACACCTCTGTATGGTGGAGGAACAGATTTGTATCCTATACCAGACTTAGCTTTATTGATTACTTGAGCTTCCCAAATCTTATTAATTCCCTCTGAGGCATGAGCTAAAGCATCTACTGTTATCTTAACATTTTCAGTTTTATTTTTAGCTTTAGCTAATGATTCATTTTGCCTAGAAATTATTTCATCTCTGAACTCTATGCCTCTTTTAAGAGCATTCATGTCATCAGTAAACTTAGATTCATTTCCTTGAAAATGTAAAAGTTGTTTTTCAAGAACAGCTATTCCGCTTTTATGAATGCCTAAATTAGCTAATGCATCATATAACTGTTCTAGTTGATCATCAAATCTCTTTTTAAGATCTTCATAAGCTTTAAGAGCAGAGCATGATTCAGTACATTTAATTATGGAATTTACCTCTGAATCAAAAAAGGCCATTAGAGCAGTCTCAGTGGCTACCAGTGCAGCATTTGTTGGTGCTTCCTCTTCATCAGCCATGAAGCTCCAATCATAGTTAACCCCATCTATGGCTAGCATAGCCCTTGGCTCTTCCACTGTGACTTCCTTCTTCTTCTCTTGCATATACCATGTGCTTCTATTATCCTGCTTCCTTGGGTTTCTACATTCTTTAGCAAAGTGTTCTAACCTGTGACAGTTGAAACACTCTACTTTCTTCTTATTAAACCCAGCAGTTTTATTACCATCAATGGTAATCTGCTTACCAGTTCTCTGCCAGAACATCTAAGCCCTCATGCTAAGTAAAGCAACCTGCCATTTGATGTCCATCTCTTCCAAATCATTATCATCTAACTGCTCAAGATCTTCATGAGTTAGAGGAGAACCACTAGTTTGACTAGACATGAATACATAGAATGCTGGATCTCCAAGTCCAGCAGCATTCTTTTGTGAACTAGTAGAAGGACCACCATAGATAGTATTAGAAACACCTTCATCTTCATCTACCTCTTCTGACTTACTAGTACTAGGAGATGACAAAAGTGCCACATTCCCAGAACTAGTACTATAGATTCCAGACTTCTTTAGACTTTGTTCAACAATTTTGAAGTTGTTGTACAAATCATTGAGTTTCATGGTTTCAATATCTGGCTTGATCATCCAGACAACCACATGAGTATGGAACTCATCAGGTAGACTTCTCAAAAACTTCATGTTGAGATCTTCCTTAGCTATCTCAACACTCAACATAGCCAACTGACTGACAAGCTTATGTAGTCAGGAGAACAGCTTATCAAGTGATTCATTGCTATTTGAACTGAAATTTTCAAATTGTTGTTTCAGCAATGTCTTCTGTGTTTTCTTGGTAGTTTCATTACCACCAAACCATGCACAAATCTCTTCAAAAAGAGTTTTTGCATCAGGATACTTGCTAAAGGATAGCATTTGCTCACCAGGAATGGTCATAAGCAACAAGTTCCTTGCCTTTTGATCATTCCTCTTCTGTATCCTCTCATCACCAGTAGTTGGTCCAGTATTTCTTCTTCTATCAGTTTTGCCTTCAAGAATGACATCTGTATAACCTAGTGTAAAAGAATCACCATACAAAATGATATCCCAAAGAGCATAATCTTGAACCATAAAATATTGCTCAATTCTCAACCTCCACAACTCAAACTCATTCTGTTTGATCATGGGCAACTTTGCAGCAACATTTGTAGCAGTATCTTGAACATCCATTTCTTAAGCTTCTTCTTCTAAATCAACTATATCAGCCTTGCTCTGATACCAATTGTGAAGAATCGATACACTGTTAAGGTGGTTAAACCTTTGTGACTTTGTGTATATGATATATTGAGTTAATATGATTAAGTATGCGGAATCTACTTAATTACACTTAGAAGGTTATTTGAATTATGGAAATGGAAAGTAATGCTTTTGTAACGAACAATGAACATGCAATGTTAACACCAAATGATTCAATATTATTAAGATAATAATACGAGTGATCTTTTCTTATCACTAGGGTTACAACCTTGAATCTTATGTTTCTATATCTTGTGATATTGTTTGTGTTTGTTCTTGAGAGATATTAAAGTTAGTTACAATTAGAAGTCACACTTGACTACTAAGCTAAGATCTTCTTTTATAGTCCAAGAAGATCTTTACAATATTGTTAAGTCTTGTCAAGACATATCGAGCTACTTGCTAGCTTATGTGTGTCAGTAACTAAGATACAACATGTATCTATGTTTACAACTTGTTCTGTGAATATAACATAATGACTGAGCACATGGGATAAGATATTATCTACCGTATATTATTGAATTTAGTATACTTATCCATCTAGTCAACCAGACTTAATATCTCCAGCAAGCAGACTTAACATTCGAAGAGCAGACTTAATTCTGTTACTCACCAGAATTAATAGCTAGACTTAACCACCAGACTTAACTTCAACGACCAGACTTAACCAGCAGACAACCAGCAGACTTAACTAGGTACTCACCAGACTTAACTCTACTGCTACCAGATTTAATCACTTAAGAGTATTTCCCGATACTTAATCTTCAGAATATTTAATTCCCAACATAAACAAGAATATTTTAAGAAATCAAATGGGATTATGGGAATATACCGACGACTACCAATCCTTCACCTACTTGGTGTGTTTGTTATGTGTGATCCTTGTGAGTCAATACTGTCGTCACTCCCTGATTTTTGTCATGTTCTCCGTGACGATTACGTTATCATCACTTGTTTTGTCGTGTATACACTTGAGTCAACGTCTTTTCACCACTACATGAATGATGATACCAAACACTAGTAAACAGATATAACGAGAATATTTTGGAAGTGAAACTGGAATAATACTTGGGAATGGGATTAGTTAACTTTTGGAAATGTTTACGCTTTTTGGGATATACGTTAAGACCAGTTTTATATTATTAGGTTGTGCCGAGTCCGTTGTGCCGCGTTATCATAATTGCCGTTGTGCTATACTACCCTTGAGCTGTTATGTTGTGCTACTGTTGGTTTATTGCGCTGTTCTACCCACTGATATTGTTGTGATATTGCATTGCTGGACTGAGGTGTGTTCATGACCCCTACTTTTACTTGTTTTATAATTGTTTTGGGGAGAACATATGCTCGCTTTTAACTAAACTATGTGCTTGTTTATTTGGATACGTGAATTGTTTACTCAAATTTTTCTGTTTGGCTGAAATACTTAATTTGGATTACCCGAATACATTATGTGTTTATCTTAATCCTCGTGGACACAAGTACTTCAATCATTTATGCCTGCGTAACTGAATGAACTGGCCCAACTGCTATGTACATACATGACCTAATGTACCAGTCAATCCATGCGTGTTCATGACCGAATGTAACGGTCAAAACAAACATTTAAACTTGTGTTCTACACTCTATTACATAAATATGTCTCAATATGAACTTATATGTGGACCTAAGATGTTACAAGTTTTGTGAGAGCGGGACTTGTAACAGGATTAGGTTAGCATATATGTGTCATGAGGTTTTACTCGAAAAAGGGTTTCTATTTTTACTTTTACACTAAAACTATGAACTCACCAACCTTTGTGTTGACACTTTTAGCATGTATTTCTCAGGTGTGTGATTCCTCTGGTTGTTGTTGACTTTTGGAGGCGCTCGGCAAGTGGCACGATTTATGGATCAATTTCAGACTCTGATAATTTAATTGGGACCTATCTTTATGTTTTTTGGGCTTACTTCCGCACTTTTAAATAAATGTAAACACTAAATATTTGACTTGAAATATTTTTATTTGAACGGATAAAGTATATTATGTTTTCCTATTCCTGTGTTGTGTACCAATCCCCGTAGCACCCCGAACGCTTGATTAGTCTTCCGTTGTACCAAATTTTGGGGGTGTTACGCTATTGTTCGTCCTTTGGCCACGTAAATATATAATATATGTGACATTTGAGATGATTTATTCAAGTAAATGTGTATTTTGTGTGACTATTTCCCGTCCTCACTGGTACAGATATGGGATTTCGTCACACCAAAAATGTGTGACGATATGCATATAGTCACACATGTTTTTTTTTTGTGTGTCACCAAAGGTCGCGCCACCATAGGTGGCATATGGTCATATTGTTTAGTTTGTGGCCGTTTTCATTGAAAAAGAGTTACCAAAACCCGAATATGTGTGACAAATTAGGCACAAGTTTTGTTGGATTAATCAGTTTTGTGTGACCGTAAACACTTTATAGTCTCACAAATATTTTTTGAGAGTAACTATTGTTCGTCCTTTGGCCACATAAATATATAATATATGTGACATTTGAGATGATTTATTCAAGTAAATGTGTATTTTGTGTGACTATTTCCCGTCCTATGGCCACATGAATATATAATAAATGTGACGTTTGTGATGATTTAGTCACACAACGTATGTTGTTTTTTTGGAGTTAGTCACATACAATTTTAAAAACAGTGGCCAAAAGTGTTAATAAGTGTGACCATATGCTGTTTAAAGTGAAGAAATGTGTATTTTGTGTGACTATTGTTCATCCAATGGCCACTTGAATTTTATGTTTGCATGGCCTTTTGTAATATTTAGTCACACAAAGCATGTTTGTTTTGGGTATTTAGTCAAATACAATTAAGCAAAAAGTGGCCAAAAGTGTTAATAAGTGTGACCATATGCTGTTTAAAGTGAAGAAATGTGTATTTTGTGTGACTATTGATCATCCAATGGCCACTTGAATTTTGTGTTTGTGTGGCCTTTTGTAATATTTAGTCACACAAAGCAAGTTTGTTTTGGGTATTTAGTCACATACAAAAAGGCAGAAAGTGGCCAAAAGTGTTAATAAGTGTGACGATATGCTGTTTAAAGTGAAAAAATGTGTATTTTGTGTGACTATTGTTCATCAAATGGCCACTTGAATTTTATGTTTGTGTGGCCTTTTGTAATATTTATTCACACAAAGCATGTTTGTTTTGGGTATTTAGTCACATACAATTAAGCAAAAAGTGGACAAAAGTGTTAATAAGTGTGACCATATGCTGTTTAAAGTGAAGAAATGTGTATTTTGTGTGACTATTGATCATCCAATGGCCACTTGAATTTTATATTTGTGTGGCCTTTCGTAATATTTAGTCACACAAAGCATGTTTGTTTTGGGTATTTAGTCACATACAATTAAGCATAAAGTGGCCAAAAGTGTTAATAAGTGTGACCATATGCTGTTTAAAGTGAAGAAATGTGTATTTTGCGTGACTATTGTTCATCCAATGGTCACATGAATTTTTAGTTTGTGTGGCATTTTGTAATATTTAGTCACACATCGAATTAAACAAAGAGTGACCAATAATGTTGATAAGCGTGACCATATTATGTGAGTGCATCTTTTAGTCACAGGGTTACTACTGCTATTACTAAGTTAGTACTGTTGGAGCAGAGTTGCTAGACGCTTGTATCAAACATTGAATTAAATATGAAGAATTATATATATGTAGGTTGAAAAAACACATGTACGTACCTCCTCTTCAACAATAACTTGATCCTTTGGCCATGCAACGAAACCACCTACGACTTCCTTAACTGTTTTGAACCCATTATTTGCTACGTCCGGTATGCATGCTGCATCAACTAACGATGAATCAATTGACACTCTGTAGCAATCATTTGGGAGTGGTTGGTTATGCAGCATTTGCTTTCCATGAGACTGGTATACGGTACCCAAAGCAACGATATTTGCTTTCTTTAAGTGCCACAGTTTGCACTTAAATGTCTAAAAAAAAAAGAATTTTTGCATGTATATATCAAAAATTATTTAAACAAAAGAATAACAAGAAACATGTTGAAATACATATTGTTGGTATTTCATACTGTTGGTAGTGCTTGTGTTGGAGACACATTTTGTTGCGATTGGGAATCTGGAGACCCGTTTTGTCATGACTTAGGCTTTGTCTTAAGTCCGACAGTTTTAGCAGGTTCCTATATGTATATATAGAACACGTTACATTATTTAAACAAAAGAATAACAAGAAACATGTTGAAATACATATTGTTGGCAGTGCTTGTGTTGGAGACAACACATTTTGTTGCGATTGGGAATCTGGAGACCCGTTTCGTCGTGACTTAGGCTTTTGCTTAGGTCTAACACTTTTAGCAGGTTCCTATACGTATATATAAAACACGGTACATTAGTCATGTATGTAAAATTCAAAAATCAAAGGGGGATGTTTATTACTTACCATTTTTTCCGTTACCTTTTCCGAAGTTACAAGGCCATTAGACTTCTCCTGAATTCTCGCATCTTTAGCACTTACAACATCACTTGGCTGAGTGTCGTCCACCTCATTAGCGCTGCTCTCTATATTGTCAATGGCCATTGGAGTCACCTGCAATATAAATTAAGAAATACATTGACTCATGAGTTTATGTTCAATGCCTGGTATCATTAGCATCAGTGGTGTTAGCATTAGAAAATGAAATTGTTAACAACATAAAAAATGGCTTACATCTGAGGCTAATGGCAATTGATCAGATACCAAATTTATATGCATCCCTTGTTTACTCAACTGTGCCATCATTAGTTTAAGCATTCCCTTTGTTTCTTCCATCTCACTGGATAATTTCTTGACCAGCACATCTTTTTCGGTCATCTCGGTGGACAATTTATTGACCAATATATCTTTTTATTGACGCTCGCGTCTCGTATTATCCAGTTGAGTTTAAAGTAACTCAAGTCTTTCATCGGTTTCTTGTTTTCTTCGAGGAAGGCCAAAATACTTCTTGTATGTTACTCCACTTCCCACTCCTCTTGCATAACCGCCCTTTTCCTTACCAAAGACAACCGTCATGGCATCAGTGCCATTATCAAGACTCAAGGTTCCTTCCTTGATCTGGTCATTAGCTTCTTTCTCCACAAAAAATATAGGAAATGTTGGGATTAAAAGTCTTCTTGATGCTGTTAGAGTAACTGCTGCTCATATTTGTGTCAATGCTGCTCAGCTGGAATTAGTGCTGCTCATGAACTTCAATGAAAAATATACTACTGCTAGTACACAGTTACTGCTGTTAGTACGCAGTTAATACTGCTGGTATACAAGTTACTACTGCTAGTACACAGTTAATGTTGCTGGTATATAAGCATAATAATAGAATTTGCAGTCAAACTTACAAGTTTATCTCCCACTGATCTAATCTCATCATCTGGATATTCGCCGTCTTTGTTTACCCTTCCTTTCAACCACATTACATCACGCGGGGGTTCTTCATCTGCTTCAATCTCTTTATTTTCGATCTAATAAACATCAAATGTGTGGAAAACTAGAAGGGGAGTCGAATAGTTTTTACCGTTTTTCAAGTTTTATTTGCTTTGTTACTATATGTTAATTCAAAGGAAACAATCACAAATAAATAATCACACAATGTAAACAAAAGATAAAGAGAGGAAAGATCAAACCACACAACACTGTTGTTTATAGTGGTTCGGCTACAAGGACTCTCTTCCTTGCCCTACTCCGCTCCCCGAGCTTCCAACTCGAGAGTTTATCTTTCACTAAGAAACAAACTCCTTTTCTAGGCGGAGAAAACCTTTACACGTCGCTTACTTCCTTTTCCGGTACTAAGCTAAACACCGGGTTCTTTCACAAGGTAGAACCAACCTGACGTCGCCTATTTACTTTACCGACACTAAGCTAGATGTCGAGTTCTTTACAAGGGTACAACCACTCCCTACACTCTTTGTGCTTTGAGGACTAAAGCACTAACCACACTTACTGATTATAAATGATAGATATGATGTGTGAAACAAACTACAATATCACACAGTAATGCAACTAAAGGATTACGGTTCTGTAGATCCTTGAAAGCTTGATCTCTCTTCTACAAAATGAAAGATCAAAATGAAATGCAACTATGATGTTAGTAAGATATGTACTGAATGAATATATGTGTTTAAGCTATATGAGTGATGAGAAAGCCAAATGATCAGCTTGCTATTTATAGGCAAGCTGATATCCAGCTCACGGATCCCACGGATCCCATAATAGGGATCCGTCCTTCATTGGACTTGGATCCGTGGGATATGACAGCTAAGGGATTTGGTGTATCTTTCCAAATCTTCCATATCTTACCAAATCATCAAATGTCAACTATGTAACTTGTAAATCTGAACAAGATATATCAAGATCTAACAAAGATATTATATGTGATGTATGCAATGATGTCATGGAATGATTTTAGAATTAAAGTTTCCTTTTAAGGAAACAAGTAACTAAATAAGAAAACTTGTAATTCTTGGTTATTATGTGAAGTGTAAAATGTGTACTTAAGAGACTTAAGCTAGTATTTATTATTTGCTAAAAGATATTCCTTTTATTTGTCATTAACAAAACTAAGAAAAGATCAAAGAATATAAATAACGTTTTTGAGACGATATTTGTATTAACAATCTCCCCCTTTTTGTTGATGACAAAACATAAGGTATATTTTTGAGCAAGAAAATAAATATAGTATAAGTTCTTAAAAATATATATTAAGTTTGTTTATTAAAGAAAAGTTTTGTAAAAATGTATGTACTGTGATGAATCACAGTTAATGCAAACTTAGTCCTTTCTCCCCCTTTTTGTCGAAACAAAAAGAGTAGCGTAGCGGAATGTGATTTTGAGAACTTTAAAGCTCCCCCTTGTTTTATACTCCCCCTAGATGGAGTAATCAAGGAAATGATGCATGAATCTACAAAACAAACGGTTAGTATATGAAATGCTTATGAAATGCTCCCCCTCGATGTATACTCCTCACTTCTCGAGTACCAACGTATACTTTGAAGGGTATGATATGCTGCAAATGAAGTGTTGGTAATGAATGACTTCAATGAAGAAGTAGAATGCTTGTGACGTATTCTTCCAAACAAGCCTGTCAATATGTTTTGACTTTTAAAAGTCAAAGTAAGTGCCTGATCATTATTTGTACCTAAAGCAATCATAATCAAGGTATAATATAGGCTATATAAAGATGTTAGTTCACAATGAGAATGATAATATGCAATATGTTGATCACTCATAAGCATAAAACATCACATTCATATATATTGAAAATTTTGTGACAAGAGTCACAATGATGAAATGATGTTACAAGTACAATAGAAAGACATCCTAGAAAGAAATAAAAAGTCCTAAAGCAACAATCCAAAAGATCCTAACAACTAGTCTAGAAAGCTCCTATTGAGGAGGATGAGAGATGGCGTTTAAACGTTCAAGAACATGGTTCAAGATGAACCTCATCTCATTTTGAAGCTCATGGACCAAGATGTTGGTCCTTTGGGCCAAGTGAGCCGTTCTCTCACAATGTGCGCAATCATGACTTGAGAAGCCGGGAGGAAGACTAGGATCCAAGTTTTGTGGTGGTGGTGGTGGTGATGGTGGTTGGTTGTTGTTGTTGTTTGATGGTTGTTGTGGTGTCTAGAGGGAGTTCATAAGGATGTTTTGAATGTCTATGGTTTCATGAAGGCGATGGTCAACCATACCCGAGAGAGTATAGAGTTGTGTTAACTCCGCACTTATCTCCTCTTGTGTTTGAGGAATGTTGCTCCACATCGCCTCATCTATGGCGATGAGTGTTGAAGTTGGTGATTAGTGGTGGTATTTGGGGATGAGGTTGTGTTGCTTCACGATATAGAGGACCATGAATCTCCAGATGAAGAGGATGAAATAGCATAGGTTCTAAGTTTTCAAGACTTATTGGTGGAGGATTGGTTGATGTAGGTGGAAGATCTTCTAACTCTTCAAGATATGGTTGTGGAGATGTTGGTGGTGTCCTAAAGAGTTCCATGGGTTGGAGTTTCGGTGAAGATGGTGATGAGGCAGACTTCTCAGACTGTGATGGAGCGGGAGCAGGTGGTGGTGTGGTTGCTACAGGAGTAATGGTAGGAGGTGGTGTTTTTATGACTACATGTGAGGGAGTTGGAGTGGTTAAAGTAAGGAAGTTTTTACTAGCAATGGGTGAGGATATGTTTAGTGGTGATGATTCTTCAGAGGATGAATTGTGGATGTTGATGAAACAACAAGGTTTCACCCTAATACGCGATGTTCTTTTTAGTGGCTTGGATGTGGAGGAGTTGTTTGATTTTGTCATTGAGACTTTTTGGTGAAGTATGATAGCTAAAATGTACAGGAGAAGAAATGGTTGTGATGTGAATTGAAGATCCTAAAGTGCTAATTTATAGACAGAAGGTTTGTGAGTCTGTGTGTTTGGATTTGATGTGAATCCAATAGAGAATGTTGGTTTCTAATGATTTGGAACAAAAATTTGTGCAGGTTATATCAAGGAAGTCAATCCATTGAGCTTGGGTTGAGTAATGTGTTGTGGATTTGCAGTAAATACAAGGAGATAGTGGAAAATCTTATGATTTGATATTTCCACGGATTTGACGGATCCCTAAAAAGGGTTCCTTCTTTGTATCAGTTTGGTAACTCACACCTAAAATTAAAAAATTTAAATTTGGTGGGAAAATTTGTTCCTAAGTTTCTAAGAATTCCTAAATGATTCTAAGATGAATTATTATCAGTGAATGAATCCTAAATGATACTAAACACTAAGATTTAAGAATCGTGATGAGTCGAAAAAGTTTAAGAATTTTGCTGGGGAACCTGCGGATCCAAGTTGAATCAAATGCGGATCCAAAGTTTGGGATCCGCCGAATCCGCCGATTGGCGGATGGCGGAACCAACGATAAGCCTTGGTGGAGCCAAGGTTTGGGATCCCCTGGATCCGTGTCCTAAATGCTAAAATTAAATAGAAGACTTGTCATATTTCGCGTTTTTCGACGAAAACCCGAAAATTCACCTAGACCTTATTTAACATCTAATATGTATAGAAAAACAACTAAATATGATAATATTAACACATGATTGAACATAGTTTAATCCGTTCTTAGAAACTTACCGTTTTAGGTGTTATGCCAAACATAGGCTATAACCCGGAAAATTGATAACCATTGAGGGTTATCTACCTGCAAATGTTAGTTATTACACATACATAACAAGTATTATCAGATAAAGTCGAGACACATAGAAGTTTAACATCACATAGTCTAACATTGTTCAAATCCAAACACTCCTTCAACTAAGCTTCTTCTTCAACTTCTTCATACCTTTGTGCAATTTCATCATCCAACGACCAAGATTCTTCACCATTCCTTTAATGTTTCGATACTCAGCGGATTCATTTGGAATTGGAGGAAGATGGCTCAAGTATTCGGGTACACGAGGACGTTTACCTTTATCAACACTAACCCTAAAGTCACTCAAAGGAACGAAGGTATGTTCAATTTCATTGTATTCCGGAACAAAACCTAACGGGTTTGGACGGGCGGGTGCAAAGGCTCTATAGAGTCGGGTTAAGAGCATTCCATAAGGCATTGCAATCTTGCTTTGAACCGGAATGTCACACATTCTTTTGGCAACATAATAAGCAAGATTGAAGGGTTGACGAGTAGAGATGTTGTACATCATATGACACAAACAAGCATTGATGTGATCACGGTTTCCTATGGTGCACATCACATTAGCCCTTAAGACCTCTTCCATTTTCTTGAATTCGGGTTTGAGTTCATTTAGCTCCATTGCAAATGGATCTCTAGCAACTTCGCGACCACGATACATCCTTGTGGGGTTGTTCTTAGGAATGAAGAGATGTTCCCTAATCACTTCTTTTGAGGCGAGAGGAGTGACATATGGTGCCGTCCTATCGAGATTGGATTCTAAGATTGTTAAGGACCATTTGTCCGAGTAAATACATGTCCCTTGACTTGGAATGCCCAAGACCTCACCAAATTGATCAAGAGGGATGTTGACAAAATTTCCATTTAAAGTAAACTGAAGACTTAAGAAACCTTGGTCACATGAACTAAGACCTATACTAGCATAGAACTCAAGAATGAACCTAGGGACGATTGGTTCATTTATATCCAAAAGAGTATCAAATGTATTGCGGCTAATTATTCCCTAAGTTGTGTTCCTTCATAGAACGAGGAATCTACGACTCTACCCTCATGGACATACTTTTTCTCTAAAGCTTTGAAAATTTCGATTTGGGCATTGGTTAGACCTTTGGTTTTGTGGACTTCGGGTAAGTAGTTAACGGTTCTTTTGTGATCGTAGTTGGTTGCGGGAGGCATGATTGTCCTAAATACAAAAGTTACATAGTTTTAGTTGAAATGATCAAATTAAGTGTAAAATTCCTAGTGTGTGCCTACATGGGGACAATGTGGAGGTGCGGTTCTCTCGACCCTTTTTGATGCATGAAAATTTAGTTTATTCAAGTTTAGTGTAAAAAACAAGAGATAACCCAAACGCTCCTATTTCAATGTAGCTACGGTTGAATGTACCCGAAAATACATATTAATTATGTATTCCCTTTAGCATTCAAGAGACATTATGCAAGTGATGTCTAAAAGATAACGTTTTTGCATTTGTATGAACAATGTTCAAAAATATCATTTTACCTAGTCGTTAGAAGGTTTTAGTAAGAAAATTTTCAAGGGGTTTTTGTTAAATTAAGACAATGTGCTATGAGATGTAATTCCTAACTAAGAAAAACATGTTTTTAAGTGTAATGCAGTAAACATGCTTCATGATTTATCAAAAATTATGCATATACCCCAAGTTTTGGTTTTGTGCATGAAATAGAAATCCTAGACGCACATCAGGAGTATAAATATGATAAGAATACTTACAGTGGTGTTAGAAGTACAAATTTGTGGAAGAAAATGGTCTAAATTTTGATGGAGATTAAGTGTGTGTCGAATACAGTAGGGTGATATGTTTTGGAGTGAGAAATGAATAGTACTTGTTCTTGTTTATTTAATAATAAACGTGACTGTGCATGCGACGGATCCGGCGGATCCAAAACAAAGGATCCGTCCTTGTTATCGATTGGATCCGCGGAACAGAACGTAATTTTTGGTTTAGTGTCGAGTGTGGTTAAACTAATATTTACACTAATGTTTTACCTAATCACTAGGTTCCATTAATCCTAATCCAAGTCTAAGATAGTTGAAAGGTTCTCGTTTAAGTGGTTTTGTGAGAATATCGGCAATGTTGTCCTCTGAGGAAACTTTCTAAATTGAGATGATTCCCTTCTGTACATTGTCGCGAAGGAAGTGATGGCGTATTTCAATATGTTTGGTTCTAGCGTGTTGGACTGGATTTTTGCTTAGATTGATAGCACCTTTGTTGTTGCAAAGAATGGGAATGTTGTTGAGTTCAATTCCATAGTCGACGAGAGCTTGTTTCATCCATAGTGCTTGTTGACACGCCTTTCCTGCAGACACATACTCTGCCTCTGTTGTTGAGATTGCGAGGGCAGTTTGTTTCTTAGCGAACCATGATGTGAGACAATATCCTACAAAAGTACAAATACCGCTAGTACTTTTCCTATCAACATAGTCACCGGCATGATCTGAGTCGGTATACACTATGGTTTCTACACCCGTTCCTCAGGGATACCATAATCCTAAGTGTGTAGTACCTTTGATGTACCTAAATATCCGTTTAACGGCTTCAAGATGGGACATTTTTGGATCTTCTTGAAAACGTGCACATAGACAAACACTAAACATAATGTCAGGCCTACTAGCCGTAAGATAGAGTAAAATACCAATCATTCCTCTATATTTAGTGCAATCTACGGATTCATTTTCTTCATCCTTTGTGAGTTTGGTTTCGGAGGACATGGGTGTTCTCATGGGTTTTGAGTCTTCAAGACCAAACTTCTTAAGCATATCTTTGATATACTTTGATTGGTTGAAGAATATCCCATCTTCTAATTGTTTTGTTTGGAGACCTAAGAAAAAGTTTAGTTCCCCCATCATACTCATTTCAAACTCGTCATGCATGATTTTTGAGAAATCGTCGCATAACTCTTGACAAGTTGAACCGAATATAATGTCATCCACATATATCTGGACTATGATAATATGTGATCCCTTTTTCTTGGTGAAGAGAGTATTGTCTACTAGGCCCATGGTATACTTACGGTCAACTAGGAAGGTCTTAAGTTGATCATACCAAGCCTTTGGTGCTTGCTTAAGTCCGTATAAAGCTTTCTTAAGTTTGAAAACATAATTTGGTTTTTCAAAGTCGGCAAAGCCGGGAGGTTGTGCAACATATACTTCTTCATTTATAAAACCGTTTAAGAAAGCACTTTTGACATCCATTTGAAATAACTTAAAATCATGTGTACATGCATATGCAAGTAATATCCTAATAGACTCAAGTCTAGCTACGGGTGCAAAGGTTTCATCGTAATCTATACCTTCTTGTTGATTGTAGCCTTGAGCTACTAGCCTAGCTTTATTTCTAGATACAATACCATTTTCATCCATTTTATTTCTAAAGACCCATTTGGTACCGATTATGGTTTGGTTTTTAGGTGGAGGGACCAATGTCCAAACATCATTTCTAATAAATTGGTTTAGTTCTTCTTGCATAGCAATTACCCAAGATTCATCTTTTATTGCCTCGTTTATATTTTTAGGCTCAACCGTTGAAATAAAACAAAAATAATTGTTTTCATTTTGAGCTTTGGATCTTAATGTTCTTACATTAAGTTTTCCTATGACGTTTTCTAATGGATGAATTTTAGTTTCTTTAATATTGACTATTTCTCCTTTTACGGGTTCATTGTCATTTTCAATGTTTTCTATATCATTAGCCATTTGATTTTCAACTAAGTCATCATCTACCAAAGGTGATGTCTTAGAGGGAGGTGGACTTTCGTTGAATGTTACGTTCAACGATTCCTCGACTCTTGATGTTTCCTTGTTTAATACTATGTATGCTTTACTGTTTTGTGAGTACCCAAGAAATACACCTTCATACGACTTTGGGTCGAACTTGGTGAGATAATCCTTTGTGTTCAAAATGAAGCACTTGCTTCCAAAAACTCTAAAATATCCTAATGTAGGCTTTTTGCCTCGATAGATTTCATAGGGAGTTTTATTTAAAAATTGTCTAATTAAAACTCTATTTAGGATATATGTGGAAGTATCTACAGCGTGACACCAAAACTTTTGAGGTATGTTTTGTTCATTTAACATAGTTCTACTCATTTCTTGAATTGTTCTATTTTTACGTTCTACTACACCATTAGATTGAGGTGTACGAGGAGCCGAGAAATTATGAGTTATTCCATTATTATCACAAAAATTTCCAAATTGGATTTCATTATCAAATTCTCGACCATGGTCAGTTCTAATAGATACTATGTTACTTCCTATTTGATTTTGAATTTTCTTGCTTAGAATTTCAAATTTATCGAATGCCTCATTTTTAGTTTTCAAAAATTTTGTCCATGTATATCTAGAGTAATCATCTACTATGACTAAAGTGTAAAAATTTCCTCCATAACTTTGTATAGCCGACGGGCCAAACAAATCCATATGTAATAATTCTAGGCATCTAGATGTAGATACCATGTTTTTAGCCTTATGGCTATTATGTACTTGTTTCCCTATTTTTCAAGCATCACAAGAGTGTTGGTCATATTTCAACTTGGGTAGGTTCCTAACGAGTTCTTTGGATGACAAAGATTGAATAAGCCTCATATTAGCATGACCTAAGCGTCGATGCCATAGAGTTGAGTTTTCATCCAAGGAGGTAAGACATAACTTATCTTTAGGTGTTTTATCTAATTTCATAACATAGACATTATTCTTTAAAACACCTTTTCCTACGGTTATGCCATCTTTAAGTATTTTACTTCCATTTTCACTGAAAAGGACGTTATACTTTTTGCGGCATAATTGACTTATACTAAGTAAATTAAATCCTAGATTATCTACATGAGCAACATCATCAATAGATAGAGAGTCATGAGAGATTGTACCTTTTCCGATGATTTTACTTTTAAGCTTGCTACCGAATGTGACATTACCTCCGTCATACACTTGGTAGGTTGAGAAAAGATTTTTGTTTCCCGTCATGTGTCTTGAGCACCCACTATCTTTGATCCACTCATTAGGTTCAAGATCAACTTTCAAGCATACCTAAGTTCATAAAAGACTCAAGCATTTGGTCCCCAATATCTCATGGGTCCGTTTGGGTTAAACATTACATTATCATGGTTTATGTACTGAAACGGTGGACAATTGTTCCACGGCATATAATTAGGACCATGAAAGTTTCTAGGCATGTTTTGGTTCCAATTATTTTGATAAGTGTGTTGTGGATTAACTATACTCTTTGGAAAGGGGTGTTTGGGAAAACTCATTTGAGGTCACTGTTGTTCCGTTTTAACTCTATATTCATTTCTAGCTTGACCTCTTCCTAAAGATACTGCTGGTTTGTGTTTATTATTAGTTATATTACTGTTAGGTTTCTTAGTAACTTTAACAAACTCGGAACGGTCGACTTTGTGAACCTTCTGTTCAGCCTCAGTACCCGCGGATCCCTTGGGTACAACTGGCAGATCCAAATTATTGGATCCGTCGGATCCGTGACTGTCTAACTTGGTTGAAACAGTTTTATTCACAGTTTGTTCTTTATGGTCACTTAAGGTTCCTAGTTTCATAAAGCCTAGTCCTGTTTTATCATGAGGTAGTTTTTGCATTTTCATTATTTCATCTGCACAACTTATGTTTTTATCAAAATATGATTCCACAAGATCTAGTTTCGTTCAAGTAAGGGATTCTAGCCAATTGAAAGGATCTTTAAATTTTTGGTTTTGAACTCTTAGTTCTCGTTGACTTTTTAAACTTTGAATTTTGTTTGATTAATTCTTCCTGTGTGGTTTTTAAGGTTTCTAGTTCAAGTTTTAGTTCTTGACAAGACACACATGTTTCTTTACTATCTTTACCTTTTTCAATTCGTATTGCTTTTTCTTTAAGCCAAAATACTTCATTTTCTAAAAGTGTTGTCTTTGTTTTCAAAAATTTGTTTTTGTTTATGATTTTTAAAGTGACGTCACACAGTTTGTTATATTCTACTTCTAGAGTTTCATCATCTATAGAGGAGTATGAATCAGAATGTACCTCTTTTGTGTCATTAGCCATAAGGGCAATTTCGTTGTTCTTAGGCTCATCATCATCATCTCCTTCACTATCGCTCCAAGCTCCACTAACGAAGGCTCTTTGAGACTTGGTCTTTGGAGGCTTTGGACATTCTCCTATTAAGTGACTGGAGTCACCACACGTATAGCATTTCCTATCAACCTTACCTTTCTTATCGTCACGATCTTTTCGAGAGGATCTCTTTTCATCACGAGGTGGTTTTACAAACTTTCCTCGTCTCCTGAAGAATTTCTTGAAATCCCTCACGGCCATTGCATACTCTTCATCATCACTGTTTGAACAAGATTCATCATCGTCACTTGACTCGGCTTTGGCTTTCAAGGCAATAGACTTAATCTTCTCCTTTTTGCCTTTGACAATTTCCGAGTCTTTTTCCATAATCATTTCGTGAACTTTTAGGTTTCCTATGAGCTCATCTAGTGTCATGCTTGAGAGATCTTTAGATTCTTCAATAGCTGTCACCTTTGCTCTCCATTTCGGATGGAGTGCTCTTAGAAATTTCCTGACAAAATTCTTACTAGAAAAAGATTCGTCAAGTGCTTTAAGTGATGTAATAATAGTATTGAACTTAGCAAACGCACTATCAATGGTCTCATCTTCAAAGATAACAAATTGTTCGTATTGTTGGACAAGAAGATCAATTTTGTTATCTTTTACTTGTGAGTTCCCTTGATGTGTGATAATAAGAGATTGCCAAATATCCTTAGCCGTTTTACAAATAAAACTCTTTCATATTCTTTCTTAGGTAAGGCATTATAAAGCATCATTTTGGCTTCATTGTTTTTGGCAATTAGTTTCTTTTGCTCATCACTGTGACGAGTAAGAGTAGCTTCTTCATCCCGACCACCCGAAATATTATTACTAATAGGTTTGTAATCACCATCAACTATTATATACCATAGATCTATATCCTTTGACTTTACATAAGTCTCAAAGCGATTTTTCAAATAAATAAAACAATTTGGTTCAAATAGAGGTGGTCTCTGCATAGATTGCCCTTCTTTAAAGTTTTCAAAATCCATGGATCGTTTTAAGTTATAAAATACAATATATTTTAAAAATCTTAAGTAACGTAGCTCCTGATGCCAATTGTGGAAAACTAGAAGGGGGGTTGAATAGTTTTTACCGTTTTTCAAGTTTTATTTCCTTTGTTACTATATGTTAATTCAAAGGAAACAATCACAAATAAATAATCACACAATGTAAACAAAAGATAAAGAGAGGAAAGATCAAACCACACAACACTGTTGTTTATAGTGGTTCGGCTACAAGGACTCTCTTCCTTGCCCTACTCCACTCCCCGAGCTTCCTACTCGAGAGTTTATCTTTCACTAAGAAACAAACTCCTTTTCTAGGCGGAGAAAACCTTTACACGTCGCTTACTTCCTTTTCCGGTACTAAGCTAAACACCGGGTTCTTTCACAAGGTAGAACCAACCTGACGTCGCCTATTTACTTTACCGACACTAAGCTAGATGTCGAGTTCTTTACAAGGGTACAACCACTCCCTACACTCTTTGTGCTTTGAGGACTAAAGCACTAACCACACTTACTGATTACAAATGATAGATATGATGTGTGAAACAAACTACAATATCACACAGTAATGCAACTAAAGGATTACGGTTCTGTAGATCCTTGAAAGCTTGATCTCTCTTCTACAAAATGAAAGATCAAAATGAAATGCAACTATGATGTTAGTAAGATATGTACTGAATGAATATATGTGTTTAAGCTATATGAGTGATGAGAAAGCCAAATGATCAGCTTGCTATTTATAGGCAAGCTGATATCCAGCTCACGGATCCCACGGATCCCACAATAGGGATCCGTCCTTCATTGGACTTGGATCCGTGGGATATGACAGCTAAGGGATTTGGTGTATCTTTCCAAATCTTCCATATCTTACCAAATCATCAAATGTCAACTATGTAACTTGTAAATCTAAGCAAGATATATCAAGATCTAACAATGATATTATATGTGATGTATGCAATGATGTCATGGAATGATTTTAGAATTAAAGTTTCCTTTTAAGGAAACAAGTTACTAAATAAGCAAACTTGTAATTCTTGGTTATTATGTGAAGTGTAAAATGTGTACTTAAGAGACTTAAGCTAGTATTTATTATTTGCTAAAAGATATTACTTTTATTTGTCATTAACAAAACTAAGAAAATATCAAAGAATATAAATAACGTTTTTGAGACGATATTTGTATTAACAAAATGCATACACATGTAAAGTTAAACCAAGTTAAAAGAAAATATGAGGATGCATACACATATACAGTTAAACCAAGATAATATTTAATATGTGGGTATTAAATGCAAATGTGCAAATTGTGTAATGTAAACAGATTCATTTCTCATACTAATCGTCTCTCAATTTGTAAAACAAACATTATGTAATCTTACCATTTTCTCTTTGACATAAACATATCCACCTCGTCCCATTTTATGCTGATAAATATTTTTGGAACGCGCCATTTTAGCTTTATCAGATTTCTCCTAAAAACACAAAATCATAAGGCGTTTAGATGCGGTAATGCTGCAAACTGAAAATTATGAAATGACATATAGACTTAAATAAAGATGACTAATTAAAACCTTGTATGCATCGATGGTCGTGTAGTTTACAAACTCGACCCAGTCTTCTGAATTCACAATTGCACTATACTTGGCCGGGACTTCAGTCAGTTTCGAAGGTGTATTTAGGTTGGGCAAAATGCATTTTTCTCTGAGCTTCATTCTGAAATTCCTTAGCAGTTGACCAAGACGAGTCATTACCAATTTTCTGAATGTCACGTCAACATCAAAAAAATTTTGCAAAGATTAACACAATGTTGTTAATTATTTGCACATAATGTAACTGCATAGATAAACTTATGTAGTACTGGGTTACAAAATAGTATATATGTACCGTGATTTCAGCCCATAGTTTATCTCTTGATTCTTTATTCACCTTCTTCCAGGAAAGAATCTTCAAACCTATGTGCTCACGAACCAGATCTCCTAAAAAACTTGAAAACAGTGCTCTGTGTTCCCCTAATACCCTACTCAATGCATCGAAGGTTACCTTGAGCTTTATTCCACCAGGTTGGCCATACTTTAGGCGAAACATTTTTAGCCTGGTTATGCCCCTCTTAGCTAGTATCCTATCTGGTTAGTTGTTTCCAGGCGCATCTAGATCTTCATCATCAGAATACTTTTCGGATTCATATTCTAAGTTGTTATCATCATGTTCAATATCAGCAGGAAGCAAAGGATGATTATCAACAATGTGTTGAATTTCCATGACTCTTGATTATCAAAAATGATTCTGGCTTGGAGAGTATTGGTGATAGAAGATTTATTTTTGTGTTTTCTTTGCAGTATTTTTTTTAGGAGAGAAAAGAGGGTATATTAAGAATATGAATCGTTATTCTTGGTAACTGCTTGTAATTAGGTGATTTAAAAATTTTGGATCAAAATTTTGGCTCCAAGTTCTACTTTGAAATTAACAATTGAATTATTCAAAATTTTTGCCTTTGAACCTGTTAATTAAAGCATAAACTTGAATAAATCAAAATTTTGGCTCCAAATGTTATATATCATTATCTTAATCGTAAATGTACCATCTAACTGTGCAACCATCACATCAAGAACACAAATTGCTACCATTTAACAAACCAAAATACTTACATAATTACCAGTTATTGTACCCTTAATAATTACATTTACAAAACACAAATTGCTACCATTTTTTTTAACATTGAAGACTTTTTATTCATATATTGAAAACCAAAACCAGCAAGTTGCTGGGGAATACAAAAAGGAGAATATTCAAAACATAATACAGTACATACATAAGGGAAAATCAGTATCCAAATTAAATGTCAGAATTGAACCAAATACCATTTACAAAACACAAAAGCTGTTAATGTATATCCTAAACCCCTAAACCATCTTCCTCCTGCCTTTCCCATGGCTGGTAGAAGGTGCTCCAAAACCTATAGAATTCTTCTTACACGGCATTCCCAAGACAATATCCGGAGTAAATTTCTTTTTGTGTGCCTTTTCAACTGGTATTTGAACTTGCACAGGGAGAGCCAGGATAAGAGCTTGAGATGGGAGTTCCTCTGGAGGTTCAATGGCTTGGATAGGTTCCACTTCCCAAGTATCAGTACTTGCATCAGAATGTTGCTCTGGATAATACCAAGCAAGGAGGCCAGGAAGGATGTTGAGAGCACCATCATTTGATTTTGAACTGCTTGAATCAGAAGAAATTTGTATGACATCTACAAATAACATATTTGTAGAAGAATCCATTGTGTTCTCGTATACGAAAAACAGAGCATACATTAGACATAGCATAACAACCATTATAAAATACAAAAAAAAACCCATTTTACATTAGAGAAAATCATATTTGCAGAAGAATCCATTGTGTTCTCGTATACGAAAAACAGAGCATACATTATGAGAAAATCATATTTGTAGAAAAATCATATTTGCAGAAGAATCCATTGTGTTCTCATATTTGGTAAACCATTATGAGAAAATCATATTTGCAGAAGAATCCATTGTGTTCTCGTATACGAAAAACAGAGCATACATTAGACATAGCATAACAACCATTATAAAATACAAAAAAAAAAACTCATTTTACATTAGAATCAGTAACAACCACTAACATCACCATTTATAGATCAAAAGCCTGATACTAATTATTGTACAATCAATCATCAGCTGATATGTGAAAACATTAAAAAACATACATTTGTTGTTATTTGGATTCATTGTTTGCGTGTTTGTGTTTGCTAGAAGAATGTGTGTTTTGATTAGGGTTTATTGATTATTATGTGTGTTTACAAATAATCGGGTAAAGGGATTAATTGCCGATTGACTATTGAATTTGTGGTTTGGTTTAACTATAACTGACGTGGCAAGATTTGTAAAAGAAAAGAAAAAAAAATAAAAAAAAAAGGCTAATGGTGCTGACGTGGCGGTGAAAACCGGCTATAGCCGGTAACTAGGGATGGCAACGGTTCGGGTTCGGGGCGGGTTTTAGTGTACCCGTACCCGAACCCGTTTATAATATACCCGTACCCGCCCCATATCCCACCGGATACCCGATTAATATTATCCATCGGTTTTTCGGGTTTCCCCGCGGGTATCGGTTCGATTTAACGCAACGTATCGCAACGCAATGTACTCGGCACGATATTCACCAAAAAAATCAAATGCGCAAGAGTTTTCAAAAGTTAATCATTCTCATTTCCAAAAATAATCTCGTTTTAGCCTTTTAAAAGGGTTTGGTATCATCATTCGTGTAACGGTAGAGAACACGGACTCACGAGTACTCACTCCAAAAAAAGAATAACCGAATAGTCGAGAAGAGTATTGACGATAACTCGAGTCGAGACGAGATGACGAAAAGAAGTCAAAGAGATAACTAACAACAAACATATCAAATAAGATGAGTCGATTGGTAATCGTCGGTATTTTCCCATAATCCCATTTTTTAGTACAAGGTATATATACTTGTTTTATGATTTAAAACAAGTTTGGAAATACGACAAAATTAATCTTTGGAAATAACAAAATTTCGCCATGACTCTTTCATTTATCGAACGTTTCCAAGTCAAAAGACTTTATTGAAAATCAATTTCCCGAGTAATTTATAATATAACGAGTATTTATACAAACCCTAAACCCTAAACCCTAAACCCTAAACCCTGAACGCTAAACCAATCCGTAACTCAAACAATAACCAAACGAATAGTCCAATAAATCCAAATATGTTAGTCTACGGGTAGCATGTCTCGAATAGTCCAATAGCCCTCGTGTGTTCCGTTTTTATCCCAAATGTGTATTTTGCAAGATCGAGATTGTAAGATCGGATCGGGATCTTAAGATCCTACTATAATGTCATTTTGTTAATAGTTTTTGTAATATTATACAAATCTATAAATTAATATATATCATAAACACAAATTATGTAAATATTTCATAGAAATGTTGTCTTAAATTATGATTATGAAATTTTTAAGAATATTAACATGTTTTTTTTTTTAATTCTACAAAATACATTCCATACTTTTTTAGTTTGTGGTTCGAGAAAAGTAAGATCGGATCGTATTAGTTCTTAAGATCCTATGGTAAAGATCGGGATCCTATAAGATCTTAAGCTTTTAAAGATCCTTTGTAAGATCCGGATCATTTTTGTTTTGCAGTATCGTAAAATCGTAAGATCCTAAGATCAGGATCGGGATCCTGAAAACCATGGTCTCACGTACACTTCTAATTTCCTTACTTCGTAGTTAACCAAATTTAAGAGCATTCCGAATGGTCACTCAGTGTTAAAGTTTAACACACTGCCACGTCAGCTTTAACCTTTTCACCTTTAACTCAAAAAAAACACCCGCAATCATAACTCACCCTTAACTCACCTTTAACTCAACTATTTTCAAAATCAACCCCTAAACTATGATTAATACTTCATTTAACAACTAACATGAATTTTAAACACGAATTAAATTAATCATTAAAGTTAAAACACAAATTACATTAAACATTAAACTTAAAACACAATACATAGTACGATTAATAGAAACTAAAACTACAAATTAAGAAAAGGAATCATCTGAAACATGAATTTTAAACACGAATTAAATTAA
>CP139504.1:333359897-333757768 GCA_021014915.2 Artemisia tridentata subsp. tridentata | reverse complement strand
TGATCAGTGGTTGTTGACGGCTCGGGTGTGAGTTCTGGTTTCTTGATGGAACCAACCTTGACATACCTGCTCATGAATTTGTATTCCCAATCTTGCAAGGCCTCGAGTTCAAATACACCAAGACCAGTGAGATCCCCGTTCAAGTCTTTCTCTTCAAAAGACATTTTGGCAAGAGCTCTACTAGCATCCTTACCTGCAAACAGTACATATGGTCCTCCCGGTCCGTAAAACATCCTGAATGATATAATCGTAACTGTTAGTAAAAAGGAGTAGGATATCTGTACATATCGAATAAATATGAGATTTTGTAATGAGAGAGTGTTTGGGTATAGAGAAACTAATTCCGAATAGCAGGTCAAATAGCCATTTTTGGATAAACAGTTTTGGAGTGGCTGCAACAAACTGATTCTGATTATCAGATTAGTTAGGGGTCATTTTACATTCAAAACATACTAAACATTTACAGCTTATTTCAAGTTTGGGATTGCTTTTCCACTTACTGCTTGTTTTGAAATTAGTACTTTCTAGTTGCTTATTGAAAACAACTTATTTCACTTGCTAATGTGCATATAAGCAGTTTGAAAGTGTTTGGGAGTGCTTATCAGATTGTCAAGACTCAATAAGCAAAATTCCAAATGCCCATTTCATTAATTTAATCTATATCCAAGATTCAATCGAAATTCCTTATTTTACTTTACCAATTCAAGTCAACAGAATTTGTTTCACCAAGCGAATACAGCATGAATCAGTGAACTATAAATTTGAAAGAATATAAGTGCTAAGGAACTGAATAGCTGCAATATCAAAATTTCAAAACCGTACTATAATCCCCTGAACAAAACTAAAACTATTTTCAACTATACAAAACCAGACCATAGCAATGACAAATTTTTAAAAGTTGCAAGTATCGAGAACATGACTGCATAATCTATCAAAATGATCCCGTCTACCGTGACATGAACAAGACTCAAACTCTAAACATTACGCACTAAGCCTATTTTCTAATTATATTAAATACTTAAAAGATTAATAAAAAATAATAATAATAAGACCAACCTGCTTTCAGAAACATAAGTATCGGTTTCTTAACATCGTTACCATCGTACCCTTTCAACTCTTCCTCACTATTTAATGAAACGAGCAGAAAACCAATGCTCGAGCTCGCTTGGTTTAAAACCGAGCAGCTCGGCTCGGCTCGAACTCGCTCGGTTTAATAACATTTTCATGTCTTATCTTTGTTAGCTTATAATAACATGTCTCAGATATTTGCAACACAAATTCACATTTGAAACATAAATATATTCACATCTGAACTACGGAGTATTATATTATCAAAGTAGTACTTCATTATCTGCTTATTACGATTCACATTCACTTTATTACATTTACTCATATTTAATTGGTCATAAGTTCATAACTTAGATGGACAAGGCTTGAATAGACCCGTATGAGATTAACTCGAAAACTTGCTAAGGTCGGATTTGAGTATGCTTTTTTAAGCCTCTACACGAACAAACCCAACTCGAATAAAACTGAAGTCGTCTCAAAATTTATATCGTGAAAAGATAATAAGAAAAATATTATTAAGGAACATACATCTAGAAAATAGAATTTTGTCACATCATATTCTTCGAATTTACTATGCATAATTTCTAATTAAGCTATGGATAACAAAATGTTAATCCATAAATACATACATAAATATATAAATACTTATATATATAAGATAAATTTATATTTATATAAATACATACATATATAATATATTTATATATATAATAAAAATATTCGAGCTGATTCGAGCCGATCCGAGCCGAGCATACCTTTGCTCATGCTTGGCTCATTTACAAACCGAACCGAGCGGAGCGGCTCGTTTACAATCGAGCGACGGATCGAGCGAGCAATTTCCGAGCAATTTTCGAACGATCGGCGAGCGATCGGTGAGTGGCGAGCGCTTTGAACGGCCCTACTTTTGAGGTAATCTGTTTTCGGCTTATATTTCAAAAGCTTAATTTTTTCGGCTTATATTGAAATTTGTGGGGTTATATAAGTTTGTTACGACATAATAAACTTATATAAGCCGATAAGTTCCAAAATAAGCCAAAAAGTGGGGCTTATGAAACATAAGCCGAAAACAGATAAGCTTATATGCCATTAATAAGCTTAAACAAACACCCCTTTATTCGACTTAATCGTTACTTATAGTTAATTATAGCTCGTGTTTCAAATTCTTCACTACAGTTTCCTTGATGATATGATTATCATACTCAATATAAACACCTGAACCAACAAAAACGTGTTTAAAACAACATCTAATCTAATCTACTATATTGCTAAATTCTTATGTTTTGACACGAACAATCTAACAAATAAATTTGTAGTTATATATACTTTTATTTTCATGAAAGGAAAATAATCATGTGTATATCCTTACGTTAGCATACACATAAATATTTTTGATTGAATCTCTCTTGTAAGCACTTGTCGTCTTGTCCATTGGGGTCCTTCAAGACTTCAACTTTGTTGAAGTTGTTTCTAACTTAATTCCTTGTTTCGCGCTCCCGCAATGGAACTGTATGCATATATATATATATCAGGCACAATATGAGAGTTTGTTTTTAGTCCAAAAGAATCATTAATGTATATCAGAGTGAGTTATCGACTAGTAAGTTGCGGAAAGTCACACTATCCACTATAGTTAATGATCACACAAAGACACGTTAAAATGATAAGTGACTTTAAAACACAGAAGAAAAATTAAAAATGACAAAGTTTTGTGGTTCGATAAATAGAGAATCTTGACATGCATATGCACCTGCAGTAACCGGTCAGTCTCATTAATCTGAAACTAAGGCTAGAATTTACAATTGGAAAAGGAATATAAATAAGGTACAATCTGAGTCGAAAATTTAAAAATGGTCAAGCACATGATTCTGACTTTCGTTTCACGATGCTGCAATAGAGAAAAACGCAACGCACCCTCAGACCCGCACTTTATACTAGCTGTTTGTTTATTTGGCATCAATCTGTCAAAAAAAGAACTTCTTTCTTTAACATTACCATTTGGACTCCAAAGTAAACAAGTTACACAGATGATTTACATGCACAGTAGAAAAAAAAACAGTTGCATCTGCAAAATCTTACCCATCTGGATGATAATTAAACCGGACAAATAGATTCACATAAATTGAAAACATAATCAAACTTGTTAAAACTCTACAAAACTGATAATAACCCACACAGATAACAAACGCAACCACTACTTAGATAAGAGATTAAACAACGCCTCTGCACTTCTTTCTTACACTTGCAGAAAAATTTCATGTCTCGCTTATCTACCAGCTTGACAATCTATGACTACGAAACCAAAAACGCTCCAAACAAAAACATAAACAAACAGGAGGTTACGTTGCCAACTGCACAAACTTAAATCACAAGCGACTTCACTTCATCTTCTTTCCAAATCCCTTCTTCATAATTGAACCACCTCAACAACCCTTCATCAAGCCTTGTTCTCTTACACATGACACACACATCATTCGTACATGTGATAAATTCTCGTATATGACGAGCCTTCCTAATAATCTCCTCATCAAGCTCTTCCAACACTTTTTTTGGAGCGGATTGCTGTAGAATTTCTACAAGGATGCAATGGGATATATTAAGCACTTCCAAGTGCTTTAATTCATCCAAGACTTTTATCAAAGCGTCTCTTAATAACATCGTGCACCTCAAGCTCAAGACTTTTAAGTTGGGTAAGCAAATTGCTAGTGCACGTGCGTAGGGCATGCCAAACCGAACCATGATTTTGAGTTGTGAAAAATTCTTACAGTTCTCGGAGATTTCATCCATGATGTAGAAAGGATTGGATACGCTAGGCATAGTAAGTGATTCAAGATCTTTCCACTTGCGTATGGCTTTGTATAATGCCTGCCTCCCTATTCTATCCCAAGCAGGTAAAACTAGACGTTTAAGCCTTCACCTGCATAAAGAAACACCAGCTTTTTAAGGTCACACAAGGAAAGATTCCATCTGATGACCATCCCTAAACTTAAACTTATGGAGTGTTTGGATGTGCTTATTTTAAGTAGTAATGTGATTTCTAATAGTCAGAATCAGAAAATCAGATAAGCTGTTTCATGAGTTGATCGAAAAATTCTGATTATTTCCTAATTTTATAAATAAAATGGACACAGTTTAATGAGATATGCGTATAAGTCTCTCAAAGTAAATTAAAAGAAATGGCAATTTGGTATTTTACTTAAAACATAATTAACTGATTTGTGTAGCTAGCATAAACTAGATTATCCAAAACTAACTATTCTACTCCTGCATAGAAGACTTTTTTCCTTCCATTCCATTCTTTCCACATCATGGGCAGTTGGGTTGGAATCCATGTGATGGTTCGATTGTAAACATGAAAACTGATATAATAATAAGGTTTAAAACATAAATACAAATTCAAATACCCCTTTATAGTAAAGATGACTATAGATGTAAACAACACGAAATATGCTTTCAGATGATACTTTTCAGCTGTAAATGTTAGCTGCTCTTCACTGACAAAAAGATAGACATGGAAAAACAAAGCTGATATGTTTCCACGGCTAAGAATTAAAGCATTCTTCAGAACTTTTGTCAGTAACTTATCAGATGCTGTATCCACATAAATGAAAGGATATGACGGCATTCTTATGTAATAGGATTTCATCATCGACAGATCAAGGGTTCTCCACATAATAGGGTCGGAAGCCGTGTCCCGCCATGACCTACAGACTTGACCGATTTCAGAAGGCAACTCAACTATTTCAATTGTTTGAAATATTTTGACCAGAATGTCATTGTCCATATCTTCCCATTTTCTTTTATTAGATTTTTTCAGACACCATAAAAAAAAATAAAGAAAAATACATTGGTTGTTCCCTTTACACGCTTAGAAGTAATTACAAAGTTAATCTAATTGTGTTTATGACTGAGATTAATGTATTGATTAATTACAACTGATAAGTAAAACGTAAATATAAAAACACAAGTTTTTCAACGTTTAAAATCTTATTAGAAATCAATCAAAGAATCTATTACCCAAGTGTTTGCGGAAAAATACTTGGGATTGAATAGACAAGGTATGGTTTGTCTCCTATCTAAACTCAAGTTAATCTTGAGTGGTAACAATATCGACCCACTGAGCTATCTCAGGGACTTGGTTACTCTTTGTAGGAGAAAAGTGGTTTTGTGAAAGTCTAAGCCTTTTAATGCACAAAACTTGACCCACTTTTCTCCTATCTGTTCCTATATATACACAAGTATAAAAGAGCACATATGATTAAAATACAAAAAGAATAAGCAAGCGTGTTTGACAACTACAACAGTATTTGTCATTTCCAAGAACCAATAGGAATAGGCCAAAAGTCTTTCCGAGTGTCAGTTCTGACACTTCTTGACTTTTGCCGTTTTAGGGAAGGTTCGTTTCTGGCCCGATAAGACTTCTCCTTATCTCTTCAAACTCTTCCCGCCTAATCCCGCCTTTCTTTCAGACTTCAGGTTCTTCAGTCTACGCCTTCAGTCTTCAGTCTTCAATCACTTATTGTTGTTGAGGAGACTGGGGTTCAGTGAGTTCTTGTCCAATACTCACTGAAACCATCATCTTCTTCTTTGGCTTAAGTCCTACTCAGGGAGTTCCGCCTTCCTGAGAGGTGAATCATTCTTCTTAGACTCGTCTTAAGCATCCTGAGGATGACTTACTGAGTGACTGTTCACTCAGTGACTTAAGAGTGTTTACGGTTGATTTACACTTGGCTAATTTGTGTCCAAATCCTGTTTTAAGGACTCTTGGGTACTGACGGACCCAACAATCTCCCCTTATTTGGATATAAATTATGCCTAAGTGTTTTGATCAGTTATGAGTGAGACAATGGGCTTCTTCTCATACTGAATATACTAGAAAGCTATTAAGGACACTGATATAACAAAAACATGGGCCATCATTTTATTTATGTCATTACAAAGTCCTAACATCTAACATAATACTCAGGGTTCTTGTTCTCCTTCCAAGATACCCAAGAGTTTCAGTTTAGCTCTCTTCGACACTAACACTTCTTTGTCAGGTCGCTCTTTCATCATCCTATCCATCAGCTTGACAAACTCTTCATTTTCAGGAGTCTTCATGGAAAGTGCCATTAGCTTGTATGCCAGAAGAGTTGTCATTTTCACAAGGTTGATGTCACTAACTCTTTGGAAGGCCGGTTGGCTGAACTCATCAACAAAGAAAATACCATACTCAGGGTTCTTGATAACCTGATTGGGAACAAATTTGACCCCTTGAGGTGGAGTCCTGTCGCAGTGAAGGGCAGCTATGAATTTTTAAGGTTCTTGTTCCACAGCTTTCCTTTTCCTCCCAATCTTCTGAGTAGGCTCAGGGATTGACAGTCCCTGAGAAGCAAGCGCCTTCTCATGATCTATTCCTAGACTCTTAGCCACTTTTTCAAGTTCCTCATATTTGGCGTTCAGTGTCTTTAGAAGGATAGGAACAATCTTGCCATGCTTCTTCCTCAGGATGGGCATCATCATGTCCTATTCTCTTAACCCATAGTCTGAGAACTTGAAGAGTTTATTTACCTCAGACTTTCTTGGTCCCCTGTGAACCGTAACGCTTATAAGGTTTGTCAGGTGAATGGTCATATCAGTGATGGTGCATTCTCCCTTGGTCTTTGTCATGTGCCACATGTACCTCTCATAGGTTTTCTTCCTCCTATCTTCTCTAAGCTTGGCTTGCTGATTGTGTTCTAGAATGAGATCAGCCTGAAGCTTGAGGAATTCTTCTCCTTTGATGACCTTGTCAATCTCCTTGATTACCTCCTTGGCAACCTCAGCAATTATTGGTCTGTTGAGTTGCTGGTCTTTTTCTTTGGCTCTTCTTATGTCTTGTTCGTGCAAGACCACGGCCACTTCTACTAGAGTTCCAAAGAATGTCTTTCCACCATCCAATTCAACCATAAATGGTGCATCAGGGTCTGGACGCCTTTCAGTTGATGCCGGAACCAATTGTAGTTGAGGAGGATCTTCAGTCACCATGATTCCCTTCCCTTTTTCAGTGGGAGGGGGTTGACTGGTGAAAGTCTCAGGCACTTCTGTTGTTATGGCTTCAGGTTGTACAGGGATTGTAGCAACAACAAGTCCTGAGGATGAAGGTTCAGGAGTACGATCATCAAGTTTCTCCCCTTCAACAGGTGCTGGAACTTCAGTGTATGCACCTGTTGACTGAGGAGTTGGGGTAACCGGAGAGGCCTGAAGAATAGACAGAATACTGGAGACCATTTTCTTCATTTCAGAGGTCTCATTCTTCAGTGTGGACATTTCTTCGACCATGGCATTATGAGTGGTGGTGAGTTCAGTGACCTTAGTGGTATAGTGGGTGATCAGCTCATTATATTTTGTTGAAAGCTGATCAAAGGCTGAGGATATTTTGTTTAGGTACTCCTTGGAATCAGCGACTGACTGATGAAGAGAATCTTACTGAGATCTTATGGTTTTGAGATCTACCCCCTGAAAAAGCTTGAGAAGCTCAGTAATGTTGATGGAGGTGGTCTTCTGAGTATCCATGTACTCTTTCAGCTTTGTGATCAGGGTAGGATCATCTCCGAGTTCTTCCTGAATATGATCAAGAGCCTTCAGTATGTTGGTGAGCTGCTTGTCTTGTTCAGTTCCTATATAATCAAGAGATTCCCTCAGGTCACCGAGTTGTTTGTCAGTAAGTTTGGTGACCTGAAGCACTTTGCCCTGAGATTCTTCAACAGTAGCCCTGAAGTCAGCATAGTTGGCTGCTGCTTCAGTATGCTGATCCCATTGCTCTTCAGTAATCTCACGAAAGAGAGCATGGTTGGCTTTGCGGAGAAACATTACCGGCTCCCTTTCAGTAAGTGGAAGAACATTATCATATTTCTGCAACCACTGAGGAGTAGCAGGAGCAGATGAGTGACCTGATAATGATGATGATATTGTTGGGTTGGTTAGGGTGAGGGGTTGTTGATCCTCAGGAGGAGGAGATGATTGTTGTTGTTCAGGGTGCTGAGAAGAGTTGTGTGTTTCAGTCTCCATTTCTTCCTCAGCAGCAAAAATTTCTTCGTCCCCGAAATCTACCATCTCCTCATCGGATTCTTCATCCATGATATTCTGAATATCCGCAAGATTTGGAACCTTGGCTGAACCCGGCTCCCCCTCAGAAGAGGGCTTGCCTTCGTTGTGGCCGGGTCCTGACCCCTCCAAGTGCACTGAGTGGGTTTTCTCAGCCTGGACTTTGGAGTCAGTTCCCGAGTGACTGGATCCACGTATCAGCGGGTGGTTTGAATCCCTCTGAGTCTTTGTCCCCCTGAGTGCCTTTAAGGACTGGCGGGAGTTTTCCAATACTATCATGAGGCAATGATTGTTGGTGGACCCCCTTCCCATCAGGGTTGTACTGCCCTTCTGAGGATTTAGGGTCCTTTTCTCCCTGAGATCCTGAGTGTGATTTCTCAGGACCGTAAACAGGATGTGATTGGGTGTGGGTCCCCTTCTCAGTAGAGTAGTGCTGCTCTACCGAGGGTATAGGACCCTGTACTCCCTCAGGCAAAGGTTGGGATTGACTAATGCCTTCATCGGGATGTGAGAGGGTGAAGGTACCTAACCCCACTGACTTGTGTATGTCAGTAGAGCCATGAGGAAATGTTTTGCCCGAGGACACTGAGGATGATTTCTCAGTACCCTCTGTTGGCGTTTGTTTTATGGTCAAGAGGGTCTCAGTGATGGGTGTCTCAGAGGTCTTGGCCATAGTTTTCCTTTCTAAAGGCTTTGAGGCAGAGGTCTCAAGGGCGAGTGGTTTGGGTTTAACCACCTTCTTGGACCCTGCCTTCTTTTTCTTCTTCTCCTGCTTTATAGGAGAAGGAACATGGGAAACCGCGTTTTCCCCCTGAATGACCATCAGCATGTAGGTGGTCAGGGGGACTGGTTGTACCTCAGTAAGGTCTCTTGAATAGTTGGCTTTATGAAGGACGTCATGTTTAGATCCCTCAACGTCTGGCCTAACATATTCAGAGCCTAGTAAGTCCTGAAGCACACATGAAATGAACCTAGGGCAAGACATGTGTCTTTGCCTAGATTTTCCTGATAGCTTGGCTACGAGGTCTCGGAAGATTATTCCTCCGATGTCTATCTTTCTACCCTCCAGGAGACTGAACACCATCAATTGCTGTGATGCATTCAATTGCTCCGTGGAGGATTTATTGCCTCCAAGGACCTGAATGACAAAGGTCATCAGGATTCTCCAGACAACAGGAAACCAGGTCTTAACGATAGGCGCTTTGGCCAAAAGGGTTCCTGGGGCCACGTCAGGATGTTTTTCATCATGTGGCCCTAGTAAAAGCAATTCAGCCTTTACTTCTAAGTCAGTGGGGTTGGGCTTAAAGTTCTCAGTGAAATCAAGACCTGTGGCCTTGATGAAGGTTGGGTAATCCAGGGAGAGGGTCCTTCTCCCATTCATCACTGAGAACGTGATTATTGAGTCTTTGGTGTCCTCAGGGCTTGTTGCCACTGTTGTACACCAGAATTCCCTCAGATAGTCATTATATATGACTGAGGGGGTTTTTGTGAACGCCGTAGCAAGAAAGCAGTTCTGAAGATATTTGACTACATTCTTGTACGCAATTTTTTTTTCTGGGTATGCAAAATTTCCTACGACGTTATTCTTGGTCATGTCCACGCCCTCCATTGTGAATTCCACATTTGGGGCGTAGGTGATAGCATTAGAAGTAACCATTTGTCTGAAAGGTCTTGGTTTTACAAGAAAAAATAGTCTGGTTTTCTAAAGATGAAGAACACACACAATAGTTTTTGAAAGAAAAGGGCAGAGTTTGCTTAAGATTTTCTAAAACGTGTGTGTGTTAATTCGTTTGGGGGTATTTATAGGAAAGTGGAGGGAAGGGTGATTTGGGTATTAAGCGAATTATTCTCAAAAATTTGAAAACCGTTTTTGTATAAAACGTTTGGGATCCGCATTAAATGCCACCACTCCGCTTTCTCGGGTTTTGCGCAACAGTCGAGGTGAACAGTTGTGCCATCTGCAAAAAGAGTAATTTGCAGAGATTACATCATCACATATATATGATGTGTGAGGAGAGACATTAAATGCCAAGTGGGTATGTGGGGGCCCAAGATATGTATGCCAGTTGGTAAAAGAACATATATTCCTATATTAAATAGGTATTCAGTTACCAACCTCGGACATTTACTAACTAGATACTTAGAGCATTTAAGTTAGCATTGAATGTCATCTTGAGGGACCTGAATGACTTTTTCATTCAGTGACGGGTTCAGGGAAGGTGATTCAGTGATCTTTTTCACTGAGGTACATATTGAGTCAAGGACCTGGGGTTTTTTAGAATTTACACTTAGTTGGATGGATTCAATCAGTGAACTGATTCTCAATATCCAACATTCCTAATTCAGCTTTCAGTCTTGTGAAAGTTGGTTCATCCAATGGTTTGGTGAATATATCAGCTAGCTAATATTCAGTAGGAATGAAGTGTAATTCAATGTCACCATTCATGACATGGTCCCTGATGAAGTGATATCTAATATCAATGTGTTTTGTTCTCTGTTAGGAATATAAATATTCATATGAAGGCTCGGTCACCCCGAGCATCTAATTAGCATTTATATAGCTCGTAGGCTTATATATATTTGTTTAGTACTATTAGTAATATTAGTATTAGCTTAGTCGTATTTATATTCGTGGAGTCGGTCGGGGCTTTCCCCACTGTCATCTCACTCCACAGCCCACTAGGGGCACAAATATTAGGACTATATATATAACCCTTCCCACACAAGGGAAGGGTGGAACTCTTGTCACATTAATCTAACATTCCAGATTTTCTCTCTAAGGGTTTCCCTCTCTCTCTAAAACTTCTCTCTACAAACTAACTCCATGGAGTTCTTAATCTTTCAAGATCCAAGGCCACCCGAATAGATCCACACAATCAAGATGGGTATTTCCTACAATTGGTATCAAGAGCCATGGTTTCATCTTGGTCAAATCTGTGGTCTAGGGCTGTTTATTCGGGTAGTTTGAAGACAAAGTGTGGGCTGTATATTCGGTTAGTTTGAAGACAAAGTGTTTCATCTTGGTCACTTTTAATAAGTGTTTCTTGATAATTTCTTTAGTCAAGAAGGTTAATTCATACTCATTTTGTTCTTCTCGGTGTCATTCACTTTTGTGGTATGGTTTTAACGTTTTTATGGGTTGTAAAAGTCCACTATGTCATTTCAATCGGTGGCTTATTTTTGTTAAAAAGTGGGCTACAAAGTGGTGTTACTGCTCATGATTTTAATCTTCTTTGGTCACTCGTTATACACATGGTGGAATTCAAACTATGAACCTTAGTGGGCTACAAATGATGTCTCAAGTATTTTTGTCTAAATTCTCGTACTTTTGTTCTGGTCAAACATCACATCAAGAATGTTGGTTTGATGATTTGTGGTTCGTACATCATCCATCACTAGTTTATGATATGTGCAATTTGCTTCACTTCTGTTGTCATACGCCACTATTTTCAAAGTTTTGAGCCTTTTGTCTCGTTTGGACTTCACGAATTTTGGGCTTCAATTGTTCATTGTGTGTCAACGTGAGACTTGTGGTGTGATAAATGGTTTGTCGTGACTACTTTGGTCATCTTGTTTGGTGTTGTACAAATTATGTTGTGCCCAATATTTGGTTAATACTTTCGGTTGTAGTTTGGCTGCAGTTTCTGACCCTTATGGTGGGTTAAGTTTCGATTTGGATGGTGTAATGTGAAACAGATCTGGGTTTAAAGAATGGGTGTTCTTGGAGGCGGTTTGTGTCAAATGTGGTGTTCTGTGACTCGGTTTGTGTCTTCTTGGGAGTGAAGTTTGGACTGTAACCAAAAATGGATAATGAGGACAAAAAGTACGAAAGTGACAGGTTTGACTGGTCAAAGACGCGGTTTGTCTATTGGCTTACAGACTCGGTTTGTCTGTTTAACCCTGGACTCGGTTTGTCCATACTATCATGAACTCGGTTTGTCCATTTAAACACGAACTCGGTTTGTCTGTTTAATCACAGACTCGGTTTGTCTGTGTAACCCTGGACTCGGTTTGTCCAGACAATCACGAACTCGGTTTGTCTATCTTTCATGAACTCGGTTTGTCTACTTGGTTGAGGCTTATGTGTTTTGGCACAGATGCGGCTTGTCTGGGTTGATAAAGGTGAAACAATATGAAAGAAAATGAAGCCAACACGCTGACCACAAGCCATACATCAAACAGACTCATTGACCTCAGCGTTATAACATCATCAGTTCAAGATTCACAAGATAAAAATGAAATGAAAAACATATCAAAAAGAAGTGATCACAACCTCGACAAAAGTCCATACACCACATTAACTCCTAAAACTTGACACAACGAACCTTCATATTCATAACAACTAATATCAAGATTCTGTAAAAACATTTAATCCTCTGATCTCAGAAGCCTTCGTAGCACTTTATACATCATCAAACCTTTGAAGGTCGACCAAACGATAGACATATTCATCATAGAGCATCTGATTCAAAGCTAGATTCGAATACACATTTCACGATCTCTGCTTCTCTTCTCGTGTGTTACATGAGTATGTATGACTTCGAAAGCCTACGAACACACGAAAAGATATATCATCATCAATCGTTATTGAAGCATGTTTTATTTTATGTTTTCTATCCGAAACTAAAAGAATATGAGTAATAACATGCTTGCTATTCCTCTATATCCTTGGTTCGTTCTAAAGATACACAAAACAAAAAATTAAACGCTATTAAAACCTACCCGAGACCTTAGGTTAGAACTACCTTGTGGTCTTGTGTCTCGATCTTAAAGATTTTAAAACAAAAAGATTAAAGGGTCGTGTGGGGTACTTAGCCGTGGGTTATGAGTGGGTTGGAACTACAAGGTACGAATGGTGTTAAAAGGTTGAGTGAAGTAGCTTGATGGTTATTTGGAGAAGAAGTGATGGGGGCGGGGTGTTGTGTTCTTAGGGTTTGTGGTTGAGAGGAGAGGAAATGATGAATGAAGGCAGATGATTTAAGATTAGGGTTAAGTGAGGATTAAGGAGTGGGTGTTAAATACCGGATACCTAGGGTTAATTGGATTTGGGTTTCAATTGGGCTCAATTGGGTTATACGTGTAAATTGCATCCGGGTTTGTGATTAAGATTGGGGCTTATGAATCGAATTGTGAACTTGGGCCAATTGTATGTTTGTCTTAGTTGGGCTGATGATGGGTGGCATCACATGAAATAAATTTACTTGGGTTGTATAGGCTGGACTTGAGTCTTTCAAGATATAACTTGCTTGGTATTAATCAAGTTGATATGTTGTTGAATATCATTGGGTACTACTCTTGAGCAACGTTTTTGATCGAGCTTCAAGTTTTCAAAATGTGATATCTTCAGGTTCATGAATGTCAGCGGGATTACAAAGGTGTGGATGTGGAAGCATTGTCCTATTGGTGCCCACGATTTAAGTGAGTCTGCAATTTGATGTTTACGAGTTGAGTTACAGTTGACAAATTGCAATGTAATTAATTGTGATTTGTCATGTTGCGTGTTTGTCTTATTGCGACTTGACGGATTGCTATTTGACCAGTTACGATATGACGTTGCGAGTCAACACTTGCGATTCGACTAATTGTGATTTGGTTGATTGCAATCTGTCCTGGTGCAAATTGACAATCTGTGACGTGGCCTGTTGCAATTTGATCGTGTTGTGATTTGACTTCTGTGACTTGAATTTCGAAGATTGGTATTGCACCTCACTCTTGGGTATTCTGGTTGATTTCACGGTTTCTCTTGTAGTTTTTAGAAAATCCCGCGAAAGATTCGATTTCTCGGTTTAAATCTCTAGAGCTGTAAAATCCCGTGAAATTAATTTTGGACAAGTAGGCTGGACTTGGATTTAGACAAATTAAAACTTACGGGGTTTGACTATTGTTTCCGGGATAAGTTTGTGCTTCAAGATCAGCAGGAATTGGGTAATTATGGTAATTTGGTTGGTTTGTTAATTCACGGGTTGGTGTACTTAGTGTCACAAACATCTCGGGGTGGATGGATGCACGATGTTTGATGACCCTTGCTCAAGCGTATTTAAGGTGATTAGACCTGGATGTTCAAGAAGTGGATATATACAATTAAGGATGGAAGGTTGGGTATATATCACTACCTATATTTAAAGGAGTTACGTTGTTGTGCTCAATATAGGTTCTAAATCATAATTTAGTGCAAGTTTAAGTCGCGGACTTGTTCTTTATCAAGCTTCATCAAGTGATTGTTGTTTCTCTAGTTTCTAATGGGATTGTTGTTCAAGATCTTCTCAAGAGGTAGTCAGGCTTAAAGACAAGAGGTGATTTGTTTGGAGACGTGTTTTAACCTTGTACTCACTTTAAAGTCATATGCATTTCATCAAGCGGTTGTGGCATATTACGAGCTTCAATGAATTGTTAATCTTCTAAACCATTGATGATGAGGAAATCAAGGGGTTACTACAAGAGAGTCTTAATCACCATCTTCGTTGCAGTAGTTTCATTTGTCTCTTTCCATGTTTTGTGCCTGACAAATTCACAAACATCACGGACTCTCAGCTTTGGCAAAAAGGTCATTTCATGTCCTTTTTGAGGGGGAGAATTATCGCAAGTTTCCTAGAAGTTCCGTCTCAAGCGATGTGAATTTTCGCGGTTCCGGGTACAGCGGGTCAGATCGTATCGGTTCAGTCTTCAGCGGTTTGAATCTTAGCAGTGTCGGGTACAGCGGGTCAGATCGTAGCGATTCAGGATTCAGTGGTTCAGTCTACAGCAGTTTGAAGCTTACTGTTGTGCAGTTAGCTCTTGAATTTATTTCTCAGATAAATCTCAAGAACCGTAAAATCCTGTACACAGTATGACATCTATTTCACATCCAAGTAGCTGGATCAGACAGCTTTGTTTGATAGGACTGACTATGAGTCATGGGCACTTCTAAGAATTTGCGCTTGTTTCTTCTCTTTTTGGCTAATCAACAGTACAAGATGATCACGAAGTTAATCAGGTATTCTTTATTTGTGATTGAAGTCGAATTTCACGAAGGCGTCTACTTATTTTATCTTGAAGTCGGGGTTGGTTGGATGCATGACTTTCAATGATAACTTGCTCGTGCTTAAAATTTAAGTTGAAGACTTGGGTTATCTAGTTACCAGCAGTCGGGGTAACTATCACTTAAGAGTTATTGGAGTACTCAGTGTCACACGTCAATGGCGATGTCGATAATCGCAAGAGGTGTTAATGTCTCATACTTTGGTTAGGGTATTGAGCACTTAGAGATCTGCTTGGAGCATTAATTCTCTACACCGTTCTTCCAACATTAGTGCAAGCTTAAGTTACAAATTTGGGGATTTCTTCTTCTGGTTTCAGTATTGGTACGTCGGGTTTCCTTCATCAAGTGGTCTCTAATCTGGGTTCAAGGTTAGTTAGTTGGCCAAAGGTTTTAAAAGTTGTGATGTGATCTGTATTTCTCACGAAATATTCTTAACCCAAACTGATGTTCACCTAAAATCAAATCAGTCATGCCACATTCAATCTGTTACTGCCTCACGGTTTCTTCTTGATTTTGTAAAATCCCGAGAAAGAACTTATTTTTCGGTTTAAATCATAGATTTGTAAAATCCCGTGATGATGGACTATGCGCTCTTAACCATGATCGGGTTAAAACCATTATCAAAGTTCAGTTAAAGCATCATGAAGGGCTAGATTTGGGCATTAACCACAAGACGTGACTACGGCGTTGATTCATTATTATTTATTTGAGGCTGAAGTGAAATTTCATGGGTGCGTGTACTTAGCATCTGAAGATATCGGGGAGGTTGGATGAAGATTCTTCAAGATCCTTGTTCGAGCTTTCAATACAATGACAAGGACTTGGATATCTAGTTATTTTTTCTTTCTCCCTATTACAAAATAACTATCACTTTAAGGGGTCACATTGTAGTGCTCAGTGTCACACGAAGTTGTGGATATCCAAGAGGTGATGTACGTCTTATACTTGATGGTTGGTTGGTTGAAGAGTATAGAGTACTTAGGGATTCGATGGTGCACGAAGTCTCTACACCGCTCTTTGTCACGCATTAGTACAAGTTTAAGTCACAAGTTCGGGTTATATTACTTCAGTATCAAGTTCATCATATTGGGTTTTTCTCCATCAGTGGTCACGACATCAAGCCGACAGAATGATAATGGGGTTGGTAACGAGTTAGATGAGAGAAGAAGTAAAGAGAAAGAGATGACGTTTGAACACAGCAGTTCAAGCCTCGTTCTTCATCAGATGACGTTTGAACAAATCAGTTCAAGCCTCGGTCTTCATCATTATGACGTCTGTACAAGTCAGTGCAGGCCTCGCTCTTCATCATTATGACGTCTGTACATATCAGTTCAGGCCTCGTTCATCAAAGAAAAGAAAAGTGTACGCTTGAGTGCACTTTATCTTCTAAAGAAGAGGAGTCTTCTTATTTATGGCCATTCTCATCAACAAGATTCATGCTCTTTCCGTGCTTATTCAGTCTTCAAGTGGATCGGCGCATATTGGAGTATATTGTTATTCACGTATTCAAACAAAAATTGCAGTTGACAGGCATATGCAATTTTTGAGGGGGGGAAAGGGTGAATAAACAACATGTTAGTCTTCAAGAACCGTCAAGTGGAGCTACTTACCGTTGATGGTATTCATATTCACTAGTTCAATCATCAAAAATTGCAGTTGGAAGCTATATGCAATTTTTGAGGGGGGGAAAGGGTGAATATTAATCTACATGTTGGTTGATGATTGAGAAATGGTCATACGACTCCTGAATACGTCAGTTCAGGAGTCGTGCAAACCATGTTTCTCCAACACTACTTCTTCCGTCTATCAAGGTGTTGAAGAACATGGTCATGGAATGCTAATCTACATCGTCTCACGGGCTGGTACAATCAGTAACAAAGGGTTTCTAGTCAATGCTTCATGCACACTTCATTAGGCTACATGTACACATCATGATGATGATTCCGATTAATCGTAACCATCATGGGGGAGAGAAATGTGTACACCAAGGACGCACAATAGGTTCACGTGATCAGGGCTTAATATCCAGGATGGATAAATACTGTAGATGATCAGTGGTTCAACTTGTTACCTTGGTATTATCGTTTCACTGCTACGTTATGTGCTGATTAATCGTAACCATCAGGGGAGAGAGAATGTGTACATCAAGGACGCGCAACAGGTTCACGTGATCAGGGCTTAATATCCAAGGATGGATACATACTATAGATGATCAGTGGTTCAACTTGTTACTTTGGTGTTATACTAAAGACTGAAGAAGGTCGAGTCGTTAGTCTACTCTACATTCTCTGTTGGGAGTTATCTTCTCATGTGTATGCTGCGGGCTGATGGGTTACATGTAAGGTTACTGGAAGGCATTTGGTGAGATAAAGATGATTGGTATTCTGTTCCTCCACATTGGGCAATCTTGAAGAAGGTCGAGTCTTCAGTCTTCTCTACATTCAAGAATGTTGAGCTCTTTTCTTACAACTTGATATTTAACTTAATCCCATGACAGTTCTTGTTTGATGAGTTGTGGAGTTAAGTTAGGTTCAAGTTGTTCCGTAGTTTTAGGTTAAGTCCAACTTGATGTTAACCTAACCTCATGACAGTTCTTTTTTGATGAGTTGTGAGGTTAAGCTAGATTTCAGTTGTGGCTCAACTTAAACTACCGAAAAGATGCATAAGGTTTTTGACGGCGTCAATCAAGGACGGGAGTGTTAGAAGATTAAAGACGGCATGCATTTGGTTATCAAAAGACTTCTTCTTATTATGGGTGTTCATCCAAAGGCTTCTTCTTCTTCCTATTTTGGGTGTTCATCAGAATGGTTGTCAGATTGGGGGAGAGCACTAATTAGGGGAGAGTGAATAGCCAGAATCATTCCCTGATTGAAAGTGCTCACATTGCTCTTCAGCAAGTCAAGTGATGAATGCGGTGAAGATTCAGAATGCTGAGGAGTAATGGTTTCTGGTTCGTATCCTTGTACATATATACTTATTCATACATTATACCATCTTGTAAATAGATATATAGAAATCCTGCAAATTGTAAATAGAGAAACGTAAAACCAGAAAAACCATAAAAATTGAAAAATAGAAAATACCAAAAATAGTTTCACCTAGGCATGTCTTCTGTTTATCGATAACATTTACGGACTTAGAAATGTCATTCAATAATGGCACGGGTCTTTAAATGAAGCTCGAGCAGAAGTTAAAATGAATTGTTAAAACATGTCTAAATGGCTTGCTATTACTTTAGATAGCAACCCGCGCTTCATATTGGGGAAAGCACGTCGCCAAAAAGACGGTTGTTCCTCCAACTGGGTGATGTTCACCTGGGCATGGATTACTTTATATCCATGTTTTGCCGATTTGATGTACGTTTCAGTGCACCATTTCTTGAAAAAGAAGAGAAGTCTTCTTTGCATACAAATAGTTTTCATTCTATGATTCTTCTGAAAATTATTTGTGAGACACTTGGTGAATATGTGTTGTATGAAATTTGTTTATACTTGGATTATGCATAAAATTTGTCACTCAATCAACGACTACAAAACCTCATGACAGTTCTTGTTTGATGAGTTGTGGGGTTAAGCGTGATTTTAGTTGAGGTTCAACTAGAATACGGGTCATTGATTGAGGGGGAGAGTGAATTCAAATTTTATATCATCAAACGGGTTTCTTGATTAATTCATGACTCTTAGAAAAGGTTTTGCAGTTAATGGGGTATTAGTTGAAGAGGATATTGCTTAAATATATCAAATGACCAAGTGTGTTAGTTGCTAGAAAGTTTAGGACATTATGTGCAATTTGCTTGTAGTATCCTAGCTTCATATAACTAGAAGGTTCATTTGTATCTCTTTGGAATCCTCGTTTAATCCCCTAGATACATTAAAACTCAAAATCTGAAAGAAGTTAGAAAACCCATTAAGTTTGATGTTCTTGAATGCCCCAATGACATTTGTATGATCTGAATGAATGAGTTTCAAATGTTGTTTGACTTATGTTAGTAGATTGCTGCTCAATGGTTGTTGATATTGTGCATATGTTCTCAGGATTCGCTTAGGAAGATTGCTATTATGTTAGAATCATGTTCCTAAGATCCTGAATTAAATATTGAAATCTGTGTGAATTGCCATGTTCATGATTGCTAATTGCTGTTCATGCTAGATAGTGGTTTGACGTAGTTCCTGATTGGGGTTTGATTATAAGATGAACTTGGTATTATAATGTGGCAAGCTGCTGAAGGGTAGCTATTTAGGAATAGTGTATCTGCATGTATGTATATCTGTGTTGATATTCTTATGCAGATTCCATAGCCAAAATGAATGTACCAGTTCCCATTCTAACCATTTGATCAGACGTTCAAACTCTATTGATTGGCTCAGAATTCACCACGACAACAACATCAGCAGCAACAACAACAACAACAACAACAACACCGTCATCACCACCACCACCTTCAGTAAAACGAAGCAATATTTGTTCCGATCTCGCCAAGTGGGGATCTACAATTCTTGGACGTACTTGTTGGTGGATGGATAAGCGATGTTGACCACTGACTCACTCAGAAAAATGGGTGATTACATCATTTGAGCAAAAAGGTCAATATCATTTGTGTCATAATAGTTAACTTGTGCAATATGAGCAGTGAATCTCCCTCTTAGATTAAGGGGGAGCAAAGTATGTTTCATCATCAGAACATGTTAAACCTGACCACATTTTCTCCCATGTTTTTCTAAATTATTTAAATCAATTGGGATCACAAATCTCAAAAGGTTTGAAATTTTTGATCGGGGGAGAGAATGTGATTTAAATATGAAACCTGATGAAAATGTGATGTTTTGGATTTAAGTGTAAGCTCTCCCATATGTGCTAAACTCTTTTGTATACCAAGGCACATATTGAGGGGGAGCAAAATGTTTTGAATGTGAAAGTAAGCTCTCCAGTAAGTGCTAAACTCTTTTGTATACCAATGCACTTATTGAGGGGGAGCAAAGGATTTGGCATGCATCTTATGTGAGCAAGGCTCAGACTTCACCAATGAATTGACGATAGCTAAAGTCAGTAGTCGAAAGGACATGTCCTGGACGGGTAATAATTTCAAGCCAGTTTATCTGGTGATGTAAGCGTGTCTCGCAAAGGACGTGTCTGAGTAGAATGTACCGATTTCGAGCGACTTTCCTTGAATGTGATCTGGACGGGTAATAATTTCAAGCTAGTTTACTAGTGATGTAAGCGTGTCTCGCGATGATCATGTTCTTGGAAAATCAATCAATTCAAAAGTGCGAGCTTCACCTGACATGTGCAAATTTATAAAACAATCAACTGAGCACATGTTGAGGGGGAGCATTTGAAAAATATAAAACTCTCAAGTGTTTGCAAAAATGTATTTCAGAATCATGAACACTTTGAGAGATTTTTCAAAGATTTGGTTTATGGCAATCGTGGAAGTACACCAAAGACCGACCATTTTAATGAATGTATGGAGTTATAAGGATGGTTAGGTTAGGCTCAAGTTCCCACGATCCCGCCAGAGCCGGAGGGATCTACCCAGGGACAATCCACTAGTTAGTGTAGAAGTCCTTAGGTATGATTAAAAAGGAGAAAAGTGAATGAGGGAAGAGTGCCGACTGAGATGGAGCTAACACTGGAACAAACCCAACAAGGTGTTAGTTATGAAGTCTCGGTAAGCACTGAAGGGGTTGAAGAATGAAAAAGAATTGTAAAGATAAAGGGTGAAAAGAAAGAAGCCCTCCTTACAACTTAGGCAGAAACCGGGTCAATACATATGCTGTCAGAATCACTTAGTTGATTGCTGGCATTGAAGACAAAGTATCATGGACCCAGTGATACGCTGCACAACCCTCCCTAGCCACTCAAGGTCCCTCAAAGGATTCTTGTTTCAATTGTCACGGAGTTCAATACATTCCTATCGTCTCTCTCACTCCGAGTTAGATGATATTGAATAGGTGGCAGTCCTCTCCAGCCTCTGCTCACTAAATCAAAACGCACTATCGAGTCTAGAGCCACGAGATGCATAATAAGATCTCATAGGGACACGAATTACTTCTACATTGGTAGTTCAACATTAAGAACACCAGATGTAAACTTATGAGTCCTACGCAGATCTTAGCAATCTGCCAGAACATTTATGAGAGAATTTACTAATGTAATTCTCAATGATTGAATGGAAATTCCTGCCAGGGTCAACATCAAGCAGCCCTGAAAGCAGGTCACTTCGGTAATTCCCTGTGGATTACGCTTAGTGATCGCGGCGGTTTCAAACGGTCTACAGTCGTGGAGTGATCTCCAGCGACTCACCTAATCGTTGATGTGCTACGGTTCGATCTTAAAAAGCCCTCTGTGGGTTTTCGATTAGGAACGGTCTTGGTAAGGATTAGAGAGAGTTTTCACACTATGCTGTTAACAATCTCGAAGTCCGAACCTGTAAGTACCGGTCGATTTGTTGCTAACTGTCGTATGCAGGAACTTCTGGCGATTGTAGCTGTGGAATGCTGTAGCTGGTTGCTGTTGTAGCTGGTTGCAGAAAAGATGCCAATCCTCTACCACATGCTCACACTACATCATCTTAATCAAAGAAGTCATGATCAACCTAAAGACCTTTAACACAGCTTCTGCAAACTCTGATGCTGAAGATCATGACACCAAATAGTGTGAGCATGTCGGCTCGAAGAATTTCACATCACATGGAAACATACTCCTGAAAGATGACTTGGAAACAAATGTTGGATGATAAAGTCGAAGAATACTCAAAGATCATCCAAGACAAAGAAAGGTCATCTAACGTACACTGCTGAATGCACAAAGTTTCAAGACAATGAAGAATCAAAGACTACGAGCTATGACGACAACTTCAGAAGATAAAATGCTAGAATTCAAGTTATTATTTCCGGGGTGACCTCCCTTAGGGGGAGATTGTTAGGAATATAAATATTCATATGAAGGCTCGGTCACCCCGAGCATCTAATTAGCATTTATATAGCTCGTAGGCTTATATATATTTGTTTAGTACTATTAGTAATATTAGTATTAGCTTAGTCGTATTTATATTCGTGGAGTGGGTCGGGGCTTTCCCCACTGTCAGCTCACTCCACAGCCCACTAGGGGCACAAATATTAGGACTATATATATAACCCTTCCCACACAAGGGAAGGGTGGAACTCTTGTCACATTAATCTAACATTCCAGATTTTCTCTCTAAGGGTTTCCCTCTCTCTCTAAAACTTCTCTCTACAAACTAACTCCATGGAGTTCTTAATCTTTCAAGATCCAAGGCCACCCGAATAGATCCACACAATCAAGATGGGTATTTCCTACATTCTCTGATGAAGAACAGGGTTGTTTGAGATGGCAATTGCACTTGTGTTATCACAAAAGATGGGAACCATCTTATACTGGATTCCATAGTCACTGAGTTGACTTTTCATCCAAAGTACATTTGCACAACAACTGGCTGCTGCAACATATTCAGCTTCAGCTAAGGACATGGCAACTGATTGTTGCTTCTTAGCACTCCAATAGACTAATTTTTCACCAAGAATTTGGCAGGAGTCTGAGGTACTTTTTCTGTCCATGTTGCATCCAGCATAGTCAGAGTCTGAGTATCCTTTGAGATCAAAGCCTGAACATTTTGGATAGTATAATCCAAGGTTTGGAGTACCTTTCAGGTACCTGAGTATTCTTTTCACAGCTGTGAGATGAGATTCTCTTAGGTCAAATTGATATCTGGCACACAAACATACTGAGAATTGGATGTCAGGCCTTGATGCAAGTAGATACATCAGTGACCCAATCATTCCTCTTAATAGAGTTTGATTGACTGGTTTACCAGTAAGGTCAGGACCAAGATTGTTGGGAGGAACCATGAGAGTTTTGACTGAGGCACAGTCACTTAGCTCATACTTCTTTAGTAGGCTTCTAACATACTTCTCTTGACTGATAGAGGTTCCTTTATCAGTCTGCTTGATTTGCAATCCAAGGAAGTAAGTCAGTTCTCCGATCATGCTCATTTCAAATTTCTTTTCCATCAGTTTTTTAAACTGTTTGCAAAGTTTATAACTTGTTAAGCCAAAGATGATGTCATCAACATATACTTGAACAAGTATGACATCATTATTTGTCCTCTAGATAAACAATGTGTTGTCTATCTTGCCTCTGACAAATTTGTTTTGGATCAGGAAGGCTGAGAGAGTTTCATACCATGCCCTGGGTGCTTGTTTCAGTCCATAAAGGGTTTTGTTAAGCTTGCAGACATAGTCAGGAAACTCACTGCTTTTAAATCCAGGAGGTTGCTGAACATAAACTTCTTCCTTCAGTGACCCATTTAAGAATGCACTTTTAACATCCATTTGGTACACCTTGAAGTTCATGTAGGTTGCAAATGCAAGGAAGATCCTGATGGCTTCCATCTTTGCCACTGGTGTAAATGTTTCTTCATAGTCAATGCCTTCTTGTTGATTATAGCCTTTGGCTACAAGTCTGGCCTTGTTTTTGATGACTATGCCATTTTCATCAGATTTATTTTTGAACACCCATTTCATGTCAATGACTAAAACATCTTCAGGAAATTTGACCAAGGCCATTACCTTATTTCTGTCAAATTGTTTCAGTTCATCATGCATGGCTTGAACCCAACTTGGATGTTTAATTGCTTCTTTGACACTTTTGGGTTCAATTGTGGAGATTAAGTCCACAAATAGGCATTCATTGGCTGAGGCTGCTCTTAGTTGTGCATCCATGCTCTTAGTTGTGGAGATGATGTCTTTGGGTGTCCTGTGTTTATTCACAAATAGTCCAACTGTCCTGAGGTCTTGGAAACTGATTAGAACTTGATGAGGCCTGATTGGTAGAGTCTGGTGCAGACACATGATGATCTTCAGCATCTTGAGTGTCTGACTGGGTTGACTGATCACTGTGATTGTTTGGTTCTTGAGCACTGTGTTCAGACTGATTGATTGCATCAGTACTTCTTTGTGCTTCAACAAACTCAGTGATGGTTGGGTAAGGAAGTTTGTGTGGGATGATGTAGTAGGAGATGTCAGCATTTGCTTGGTATTGAGTGGAAGGATCATTGTCAGGATGATGTTCATCAGGGGGTATCTTGATGAATCATCAATGCCTATCTCTTCCACTGAGGTGTTAGAGACATTGATTGCATCAGTGCTCTCATCAAAGGTAACATGGAATGTTTCCTCAGTTTGCTGTCTCTTAGTGTTGAACACCCTGAAGGCCTCTGAGACAAGAGAGTATCCTAGGAAGTATCCATCATCAGCTTTGGCATCAAATTTCCCTAAGTGATCCTGGTGATTATGAATAAACACAGGACACCCAAAGACATGAAAGTAGCTGATGTTAGGGATCCTTCCCTTGAATAACTCATAAGGGGTTTTGCTATGTCTCTTGACAATGATGGATCTGTTTTGTGTGTAACAGGCAGTCTTTACTACTTCAGTCCAGAAGTGTTTGGAGAGGATTGATCCATTTAGCATTGTCCTAGCTGCTTCAATGAGTGTTCTATTTTTCCTTTCAACAACACCATTTTGTTCAGGTGTGTAAGGAGAGGAAAATTTTTGAGAAATTCCTTTCTCATCATAGAAACATTCAAGTTCATAGTTTCTGAACTCTGTCTCATTGTCAGTCCTAATTTGTTTGAATTTAATGTTATTTTGATTTTCAATGTTCCTGACAAAGGACTTGATTGTTTCAGCTGCCTGACTCTTTTTGGTCAGGAAGTAAACCTAAGTGTATCTTGAGTATTCATCCACAATGACCAGAGTATACTTCTCATGGTTAATGGATCTAGGACTGATGGGCCCAAAGAGATCCATATGGAGAAGATGAAGGCAGTTCCTGATGGAAAAGTTTGTTTTGGTTTTAAAGGATGCTCTATGATGTTTACCTTTTTCACAGGCAGAGCATGTTTATCATTTGAAAACACAAGTGATGGTAAGCCAATGACCTTGTTTTGTTTCACAATATTGTTTATGTTTTTGAAGTTCAGGGGGGAGAGTCTCTTATGCCAAAGCCAATTGAGGGTTTCAGTGGCCTTAGCAAAGAGACAAGTTCCATTCTGAGTTAGACTGGACATGTCTAACACATAAATATCTTGCCTTCTTGGTGCAATAAGGACAACTTCCTTATTTGCATTGAAGATGGTTCATTGCTTATCATCAAACTGAACTATGTACTTTGCATCACATAGTTGACTGACACTGATCAAATTGTACTTAAGACCATTAACATAAGCTATCCTAGTAAAGACTATACCACTACAGTTTACTGAACCATAACCTTCAGTGAGACATGATGAATTATCAGCAAATACCACCTTGGGTCCTGGTTCTTCAACATATTTGTGCAGATACTCTTTCACACCAGTCATGCTCCTTGAAAATCCATTATCTAGATGCCAAATTGGCTTCCTGGCATGCCTCTGCACAAATGGTAAACTGAGTTAGTTCTTTCTAGGACCCCTCATCTTGGAGGGCTTGGATTTAGTAGCCTTCTTAAAGGTAACAATTGATTCATGGTCAGTGGTTGAGTGGACTGAGCTACCACAGGTTTTGCATTTGATTGCTGAGGTAGACTCAGTAGACTGAGAGGATGACTTGGTCATACCTCTTCGGGTTTGAATGACCTTCTCATGTCCTGATGTGTGATGAGTGGGATCTCCACAAATTTCACAACTGTTGTCCATTAGACAATCCTTAGGAAGGTGGTCATTGAAGCCACAGTGAGGGCAAGGTGCAAAAGGCTTGGCCTTTTGTTTTTGTTTCTGTTTAAAATCAGAAGGATATTTTAAAGCCTGAGCTTTAAAGTTTGCCATCTTTGATGTGGCTGTGTATGATTGGTGATCAGAGGTCCTGTGATCTTCCTTTTTGCATATCATGCAGTAAAGGATTCTATAGCAATCATCAGTGGAATGATTGGTATAGTGACACAGCTCACACCTTTTCAGGGGTTTGGAGGGTTTTGGTTTGGTGCTTAAGGAAGCTGATTTGGGTTCCTTCATCTTGGATTGAGAAGGCTTCTCAGAAGATTTAATCTTCTCACTCAGCTTTCTGACCAGCTCAGCCAACTGATCAATTTTTGAGTCAGGGCTTTTTGTTTTTACTTCAGAAGGGACTGAAGTTAATGAGTCATCAGTATAAACTGAGACTTCAGGGGTTTGCCTTTTCAGGATGGTTTTTCCCATTCATGGCTTCTCCTTTGGAGAATACTGAGAGTAGACCAATGGTGTGAGGTCTGAGCTTGGTGCAACACCCTGAAAGACATTCAGAGGTGGGAGTGGTGTAAATGATTCTGATTCAGACTCATTGACAGACTCAGTACTACTGGGTTGGTCAGTGAGTCCAAGCATATTTTTCAGAGTCTGACTTTCAGGAAGCAAGATTTTTCCAATTTCAAAGTTTGGTAACTTACTGACTGGGTTGTCCCTGACAATCCAGTCATTTGACTTGGGTTGCATTTCCTGCTCAAAAGATATGCTAGCTGGAATAAAAGTCTTTTCTCTGTGACTATCACTGGGGGTTTCAGTGAGTTGGTCTATTCCTATAATTTTCTTATTTTCACTAGGAATTAGACTCACAGTTTCATAGACTTTGGGGTTCTTTTTAGTCCAGCCTTCAATGACAGCCTTTTCTTTGTTAAGTTCATTTTGAAGGGCTTGATTTTGTTTCAAAATCGCAGTGTTTTGAATTTGTAGTGTAATAGTTTCTAACTTGGCTTGTTTTAATACAAGCAATTCATCTCTACACTTATTCAATTCTAACACAAGATTGTTATATTTTGAAAGAAAATTAAGCCTTTGTTCTTCTACAAACTTAAGATCTACACAAATATAATTCATATAGGACTGCCAGTCAGAATCATCATCCAATGAAAGTAAAATATCTACCTTCTTCATGGTTATGTTCACCCATTCTCCATTCCTTGCATGGCTTCTTCCAACAGCCACCTGATCACCTTCAGAAAGTGCCATTAGTGCACTCACTCTAATTTTCTCATCTTCTGAGGAGACCTCTTCTTCATCCCAGTCATAAGCTTCTGCTACAAGAACCTTGTTCTTTGTCTGAACAGGTTTGGAAGTTTGAGCAGCCTGAGACATTGAGGGATTAGTTTCAAGAAGAGCAAGTTTAGCCTTAGCTTTCCTATATTTAGCCTCAAAGTCTTTTTGACCCTTTTGAACACTGTTTTGAAAATGTTGGGTCGACTGAAGCATTCTAGGTTGAAACTTGCTAGTTCCCGAGGAACTGTTTCCAGAAAATTTATAAGAGGGTTCTGAGATGGTTTTTGAATAACAGTCTTTAGCAAAATGACCCTTTTTACCACATCTGAAGCATTCACTGGTTTCATTTGCTTTAGCTTTTGAAAAGTTAGACTGATTTCTTTTGATAAAACGTTTTGAATTAGCAAGGAGTGCCCTTTCTTGGAATTCCAAGTTTAAATCATTTAGGTACTCATCACTAGTTCTTTCATCAATCTCATCATCAGAATCCTCTTGAAAATCCTGCACAACACCATTAGAATAAAAGGCAGTTGATATGGGTGAGGAATTCAGGGCCTTTTTGGTCTCAAGAGCTTTCTTTGAGTCTGGGTATCTCCTAGAGATTAAGTTGTCTTCATAGACAAACTTCCCATAGATCTCAGGGAGCTCAAGGGTCTGAATGTGATTAGCATTCCTGAGGCCCTGTGAGAAGTTTAGCCACTTCTCAGGGAGACTGTTGACAAAGCCAACATTGATCTTATGCTTAGACAAAACTACACCATTATTTGACAATTCGTTTATCAGGGTCTTGTATCTGGTATATGTCTGAGAGAGACTTTCAGAGTCCATGATCCTGTTTTCCTTGGTATCTGAGGGACCTTCAAAGCTATTAATCAAGTCATTCCAAGTTTGCTTGGCTGTAGAACAGTTAATGACTGATTCCATTATATCGTCAGGAAGACAAGATATAATTATGCTTTTCAGGCGTTGGTCTTGATTGACCACCCTTCTCTCATCAATGGTCCACTGAGCTTCAGGCTTGTTTAGCCCCTCAGCAGTCTTAGGGACAAAAGGACCATCCTTGATACAAGAGATGTAGTATGGTTCCATACCAGTCAAGTAGCAAAGCATTCGGTTTTTTCACTTGCTAAATTTTCCAGCTTCGATTCTAGGGGCAACAGCTGAAAAGCTTCCACTCTTTTTATCGACGAGCTGGGGCACATTAATATCAGCTATAGTAGGATCGTGGTTTTTAAAACCTTGAGCACTCTTAGTTTTTGAAAAGATTTTATAAACCAGAGGCTCTGATACCACTTGTTGTTCCCTTTACACGCTTAGAAGTAACTACAAAGTTAATCTAATTATATTTATGACTGAGATTAATGTATTGATGAATTACAACTGATAAGTAAAACGTAAATATAAAAACACAAGTTTTTTAATGTTTAAATTCTTATTAGAAATCAATCAAAGAATCTATTACCCAAGTGTTTGCGGAAAAACACTTGGGATTGAATAGACAAGGTATGGTTTGTCTCCTATCTAAACTCAAGTTAATCTTGAGTGGTAACAATATCGACCCATTAAGCTATCTCAGGGACTTGGTTACTCTTTGTAGGAGAAAAGTGGTTTTGTGAAAGTCTAGGCTTTTTAATGCACAAAACTTGACCCACTTTTCTCCTATCTGTTCCTATATATACACAAGTATAAAAGAGCACCTATGATTAAAATACAAAAAGAATAAGCAAGCGTGTCTGACAACTACAACAGTATTTGTCATTTCCAAGAACCAATAGGAATAGGCCAAAAGTTTTTCCGAGTGTCAGTTCTGACACTTCTTGACTTTTGCCGTTTTAGGGAAGGTTCGTTTCTGGCCCGATAAGACTTCTCCTTATCTCTTCAAACTCTTCACGCCTAATCCCGCCTTTCTTTAAGACTTCAGGTTCTTCAATCTACGCCTTCAGTCTTCAGTCACTTATTGTTTTTGAGGAGACTGGGGTTTAGTGAGTTATTGTCCAATACTCACTGAACCCATCATCTTCTTCTTTGGCTTAAGTCCTACTCAGGGAGTTCCGCCTTCATGAGAGGTGAATCCTTCTTCTTAGACTCGTCTTAAGCATCCTGAGGATGACTCACTGAGTGACTGTTCACTCAGTGACTTGAGAGTGTTTACGGTTGATTAACACTTGGCTAATTTGTGTCCAAATCCTGTTTTAAGGACTTTTGGATACTGACGGACCCAACAACATCTTTTAACACAAGAATCAGATGATTGTAGCAATACTCATAACAATATAATCAAAACAATCCCAATAGAATAGAAAACTGTAACACCAAACACCAAACACCAAACACCAACTTCAAGTGCTTTGTATCATATTTGTGACATTTGATTTCCGGTAAAATGAGTTACTAGATATTGTGATTATTACTCCGTATTTAGCACTAACACTAAAAGGTTAGTGCAAAAAACACAAAAGAAGTAGAAGAAGGGCTAACATGGTTTTCAAGATTCTATCTCTAGGAAAGAAGGTAAACAATCTTACTTATCGAACTATTTGTTGTTTTTCGTAGTTCATATACAGTAAGCGATGAGTGTACTATTAAGGAGTTAATCCGATCCTGAGAGGTCAATGCCTCAATAAATGCAGCGTAAATGTTGGGATCATACACCAGAATAAGAAATCAACACAACTACAGCCAAACAATAACGAAAACGGAAAACAACAGAAAGCTCCATGATTTTACTGGTTTGGCTTCATCAGCCTATCATACTAATAAGGATCAAACTGGAATAGTAATATTTAAGCCGAAATTTAAGAACAAGAAAGAAAGAAAATTAACCTCTAAATGTCAATCGACCCTAAAACTCTCAATGCCAGACTATCGAGTCTCCTACCCTTATCTTAACGTGCTAAACAATAACTATTAAATCAGGATTAAAAAGTTAAGAAACTAAAGATAATTAAAATGACTTCAGCCCCTGCTTAATTAATTGTTGCATGTAGCCCCCTTGAGATTGTTAGTAAAGCGCTACCAAATATCGACAATTACCAAGTAACTTTTTCTTTTGTTTTCGTGAAACATAAAAGCAATATACAAGCAAACCATTACATGAAATTTCGGCACACTAGCCTACGAAAGAAGACATAAACTTCCAAACTTACATTTGGTATACAACTCAAGAAAACTAAAACTAGCACCTCCCGAAAGATAGTCGAAAAAGAGATACAGTTTCCCATTCAACCCATTTCTAATCACTAAAATCACACTAGAAAATCACACTAAAAGGTTGTGGGTTCAAGTTGTATTATACGTGTGTGAAAATACGTCGTTCTAAGAAAACAAAAAACTAGAGAATTTATTAACTAGTATTTCTTTTAAGGACAAATTACCAATTGATCTAATTAATCTCAAACTAGATTAGAGTTTACAATTGCATTAGAGATATATATGTCACAATTTGACCCGGAACTAATAAGTGTCGGGCCGGGCGCATGATTCCACTCAAAGAAAAACCCCAAGGCACCCTCAGACTCCTACTTCATACAAACATTTGTACGTATATGATCGAACTGCCAAAAAGCTGTTCAACGTCTTTGTATGACATTTCCAATTAGACTCCAAACTTGGCAAGTTACTTGCGTGATTTACATTTACGGTATAATAAATAGTTGCATTGGCAAAATCTTGCCCACCTATAAAGTTAGATAATTTTACCATACAGATGAATCACGTCAAAAATCCAAAATCAAACTTGTTGAAACACCACAAAACTGGTATTGACCGAAACAGATGACACACGCAAGCACAACTTACATAAAAAAACATACAAAAAAATGGTAGTACTATTTAATAGCAGCCACATTATCAGCTTGACCAGTATACCATCAGTCTTGCACTAACTTATTACACAAAACTTTCCTCTCTCATTTCTCTACCTTTACCGTATACAAAACCAAAAACGGTTCAAAAGAAAGAAAAAAAACATAAACAAAGAGGGCCGGTTACTTTGCCAGCTTCACAAAACCTTAAATTGCTAGAGACCTCACCTCATCTTCTTTCCAAATCCCTTCTTCATACTCATCCCATCTCATCAGCCCTTCCTTAAGCCTTGTTCTCTTACACATAACGCACACATCATCATCCATACATGTAATAAACTCCCGTATATGACATGCCTTCCTAATAATCTCCTCATCAAGCTCTTTAAGCACTTTTTTTGGAGCGGGTGTTGGTGGAACTGTTAGAGTTTGTGTATAAATATTAATATTAGTATGTCCGGTTTCGAACCCGAGACTCGGGATTGCACACAATACGTAAGAGTTTCAATGGTTTGAATAAATTGAATATATTTTATATTTTATTTATTCATTTCACAAAACAAATACTTAACGGTCGTTAGTACTTAACGGGGTTAGATAACGCTCGTTAAAGGACTAAATATGGAATAGAGGAAGAGAAGGATCTAGAATCCTTGTCTTGGGCAAAAAGTCGGCCGACCTTTCCTTAGGGATAGGGCTAGTCGATTCTTGGAGTGGGGAACAAGATATCCAGGTGCCTATAAATACAATCCCATTGTATTCATTAATCCCTAATCTTGTTCCAAGTAAAACCCTAATTCTCTTCTTCTTCTCCTCCATTGTGGCCGGTCGACATTCATCTCCCAAACACCTTGGGTTGTCGATTTTTGCTTCAACCAAAGTTAGGGTTTTGTTTGTGAATCTTGAACCTAGCTTTTCCCATTGAAACGCTAGTATTACGTGTGTACAAGAACGAGTAACAAGCTTCCTTTAGCTTGTGTGTTTGTCCCATTCGATCCATATAAACTCCTCATTAGGGTTTATATTTTGTTCTTGAAGTACACGTGATTCCTTGTTCTTGCTAGGAATCAAAAGGTACGTGTCTATTTAATTTTTAGTTAATTATTACATGTTATTGTAGATCCTAATTCCGCTGTGCTACACGCTTTGATGTTATTTGTTTATGGTTTATTAGTTTATAGTTTATGATTCTAATATTCAAACAGTGGCATCATGAGCCCATTTTTAACATGTAATTAATTACTAAAAACCTTAAAATTGAATCTTGTTGAATAGATACATGCAATTGTGATTTAGGGTTTTAGATTTTTTTTGTAAAACCCTAATTTATGGGTCGACACCCATAATAAATATTTAGGGTTTTATGGCTTTGGTAAAATCTTGTAGAAACCCTAGGATTGCATGCAATTTTAAGTGTTTAATTAATGAGTACCTTTGTGATGTCGTTAATTAGATTGCGTACGATATTGGCTTGTAAATATGTGATTTATGATTTAAAGTGCAATATGGGATCCATGACAAAATCTTGCATGTTTTGTTATGGAATGTTATGTGTTTAATTTGCTACATGTTTTTTAAAGATAAATATAAAATTAGGGAAGACCCTAATTAATATATTAATTAATTGGTTATGTGCAATGTGGTATCTAATTAATCAAAATTTACGCGGCCAAGTTAATTTGGCGTCTGTGATCCATTGGGCACAATGAGCTCAAAAACCAATGGGAGTTTTATTAATTACATACATTATAAATTCACATAGAAAATTAATAGGATTTATCAAAAAGGTTTGCATGTGGCTATATGATATTGTTAATGATCATATATGTGTTATTGAGTGTTTATTTATTTTTTCAATTACATTTTCTTTGTGTTTAATTAAGATGGATTGTAACATCAAAGAGGGTAATTTTTGAATAAAAAATAAATGAACCTAATAACTATGAAACCTTTGTAGTAAACTATTTAATTGCCAAATCTTATGTGCCGACAGTGGTTCGCTTCGCACGGTAATTTGCTCCCAGGCGAGACTAGCAATTAATAATTTACTACATAAATGTTTTAAGCTTTAAATCTTAAAGTTTTAATTGATTGATGCGACTGTACAAAAGTGGTCGAAGCGGCGGACCTGTTATTGACAAACTATAAAGTGGGTATAAGGAAGCTTGACATTAAATTGTCATTCGAAAAGGGCGCGTTTTTAATTAGCTCCGGCGGACGTTTGCCCCTCCGCTCGCCTGTGCGTCAATAATAGACTTACCAAGTACACCATGAAAAGTACGAAGCATCTTAAGGCAATGTTGTAAGTTTCTCAACGCCATCAATTAAATTTTGTTGATTTAGGCTGCGAATGAGTAAACAGTTTTTTGTAGAAAACATATGATACAAAGATGAATGCATGACATCTTTGTACATATTTTTTGATTACACATCAAAAATTTAATACCCTTAAAATTTAAGTAATATGTCATCCAACTGAAACGGAAACACCTAAGGTTACATCCTACATTGCTAGCAGCCAAAGCTGAATGTTAATGTTCAAAGGGTGGTAGTCTAAGGGTAAAATGAGTACTTTCATTGCTAGCAGCCAAAGCTGATGTGATGAAACGACGTCAATTTACAAGTTTCTTAGGTTGGTAAACTTAATTGAGCACTTTCATTACTAGCAGCCAAAGCTGATGTAATGGAACGGCGTCAAGGCATAAAGATTTCAGGATGAAACATGCTTACATTTTGCAACTGATGTTGGCAATATAATGTAAGTCCCAAGATTTCTAGGAATTGCAATTGGATATTGGCAATTGGGTGATCCCGTACCTTATTGAGCACTTTCATTGCTAGCAGCCAAAGCTGATGTAATGAAACGGCGTCAATTAGGATCCTAGTTTTCAAATGAAAATTAAATGGTTATTTACCATGGGTGTTTAATTTTCTTGGAAAATTTTATTATCGAAAGTACTAACTTTTGAATTTTTTTCTGTAGAAATGGCAAACCCTGACAACACAAACATGACTAACATGAGCTCTGCTTTCAAAATGATGATTGAAAGAGAGAAGTTGTCTGGGACTAAGAATTTTAACGATCGGTACCGTAATCTAAGGATTGTTCTTAGAATGGCCAAACATTTTAATTATCTTAGTGAGCCTCTTCCTGTTGCTCCTCCTGCTGACTCTCCAAATGCAATACTTGAAGAGTACAACAATGCTTATGACAAACACAATGATGTGGCTTGTCTCATTCTATCGGGGATGGATACTCAGCTGCAAAAGCAGTTTGAGAATTATGGTCCGATGCAAATGATTGAGGAACTCAAACGTATGTTTGAGAAACCTCCAACAGCAGAGTTGTATGACTTGTTGGATAGTTTGAACAAGTGTAAGCAGGATGCAACCAAACCCGTGAGTGCCCATATATTGGAGATGAAAGGATATCTTGACCAATTGGACACACTTGGATGCGGGTACGTGGAAGATGTGAAAGTTGGCCTCATCAATAGATCCCTCAATGAGGAATTGTATGGTGAGTTTGTGCGCAACTTTAACATGCATTGCACGGGGAAGACTTTTAGTGATTTGCATGCAATGCTTATCGACTATGAGAAATGACTCGCTATGAAAGTGTTGGGAATTAAATATTCTGAAGTTAGAGTATAAGAAAATACTTTAAGAAGAAGGTATTGCTGGTTCATGATCAAGGTACTGCTAGTACATCAAGGTACTGCTAGAACAAGAAGGTACTGCTAGTTCAAGTAGAAGGTACTGCTAGTAGAGAATGGTACTGCTGATCAGTGAGTCATAGAGCTGCTACAAGGATAAGATCGAAGAAGATATTATTTGTATGAGTCACTCTTATGAAAAAATAATATCTAGATATATTCTCAGTCAGCAAGTTGATGCATGTGCTTGCATTAATTTATTTGAACAACTTGAGAGATATAAACTTCCATACGCTAGCTCGACTTGATCTTTTGTAAGACAAGTGTTGATTAGACTTAAAGTAATATTGTAAGAAATCTCTTGGACTATAAAAGAGATCTTAGATTAGTGATTATGTACACACAAACATGTGCACTATTACAAACTCATATCTGTTAAGACATAGAACAAACAAAAACATATATCACAAATCTAGAAACATAAGATTCAAGGTCTTTGTAACCCTAGTGATAAATTCAAGATCACTCGTATTATTTTGAATAATATTGAATCGTTTGGTGATAAACTTTCTTTGTTCATTGTTAAGTAACAAACATAATTCTTCCATTTCCTTAACATACATAACCTTCTAAGTGTGATTAAGTAAATTCCGCGTACTTAATCATATAAACTCAATATATCATTACACACAAAGTATACAAGGTTTAACCACCTTAACCGTGTGTCGAATTCCTCTCAGAAAGCACCTACACCTGCTGTGATGGCAATTAGAGGTGGTAGGGTTGCTAAGCCCAGTAAACCGCAAAAAGTGAACAAGAAGGGCAAAGGGAAAGCTGACAAAGGAAAACAGGTTGTGACCTATCAGCATAAGCCCAAGAAGCAGAATCCTTCTGTGAAGAAGGATTATCCCAAGAAGGATGCGGCTACTTGTCACCACTGCCACACTCCTGGACACTGGAAGAGGGACTGTCCATTGTTGCTTGAGGAGTGTCGCAAGAATAAAAATGCCAAGGCTGCAATAGGCGCGAGCACTTCAGGTATTTTTATGGTTGAATTATTTTCATTTCCTCGTAAACAAAATGCCTGGATTTATGATACATGATGTGGTACTCACATTTGTAATACATCGCAGGGGCTTAGAGGAGCTAAGAAGCTGAACTATGGGGAATGTTATTTGTATGTCGGCAACGGTATACGTGCAGCAGTGGAGGCCATAGGGACATTTGAATTACTTTTACCTTCGGGTTTAATTTTAGTATTGAACAATTGTCATTACGCACCGTCTATTGTTAGAGGTGTTGTTTCAGTTTCTTTATTGTTGGATAATGGTTTTGAGCATACTTTTAATAATAATGGAATTTTGGTTTCTTTAAATTCTTTTTTTTACTTTAATGCTATTCCATTAAATGGTGTGTTTGAAATTGATATGGAAAACCATGTATCCAACGGAAATAATTATGTGTATAGCATTGGCAATAAGAGAATCAAGTCTAACTTGGATTCGTCTTATCTATGGCACTGTCGTCTTGCTCACATAGGCAAGAAACGCATGCAAAAGCTGCAACATGATGGGCTTTTGAAAAATATCATTGATGATTCATTGGATAAATGCGAATCTTGCATATCTGGGAAGATGACTAAGAAATCTTTTCATAGCAATATGGAAAAGGCTTCGGATCTACTTGGATTAATACACACGGATGTGTGTGGTCCACTTAGACATGTGTCAAAACGCGGTGCTAGCTACTTCTTGACCTTCACGGGTGACTATAGTCGTTATGGTTATGTTTATTTACTTAAACATAAACATGAAGTCTTTGAGACATTCAAGGTTTTTAAAAATGAAGTAGAATTACAACTCGGTAAGAAGATTAAGGCTCTTCGATCCGATCGTGGTGGTGAATATTTAAGCCAAGAGTTTAAAGATTATCTAGCTAAGTGTGGCATTGTCCAACAACTCACTTCTCCTTATACTCCACAGCAAAATAGTGTATCTGAAAGGAGAAATCGTACATTGTTAGATATGGTACGATCTATGTTTAATCTTACAACTCTTCCCTTATCCTTTTGGGACTATGCTCTTGAAACAGCTGTTCACGTATTGAATAGGATTCCAACTAAGAAGGTTGATAAGACTCCATATGAACTATGGACTGGAAAAGCTCCCAACTTTTCTTACTTAAAGGTCTGGGGTTATGAGGCGTTTGTTAAACGTGACTTACCTGATAAACTCCAACAAAGATCTGTTAAGTGTATCTTCGTAGGATACCCTAAGGAAACAAAGGGTTACTACTTTTACTTCCCACCAGAAAATAAAGTCATCGTGGCTAGGTATGGCGAATTTATTGAGGATAGTTTGATATCTCAAGAATTCAGTGGGAGGGTTTATGATCTTGAAAATGATCAAGAAGATACGTCACCTTCTGAAGGCACTAATACACTTCCTGTGGAACCTGAAAGTTTAGGTCCTCCACCTAAAGTTGAAGTGGTACCCATCCGTAGATCTTCAAGATCTACAAAAGCTCCTGAACGTCTATGTTTAAACGTAGAGTGTGAGGAAACTATACTAGGGGATCTTGATTAGCCAACTAGTTATAGAGCTGCCATTAATAGTTCTGAGAAGGATAAATGGCAGGTTGCTATGGATGGGGAAATGCAATCTATGAAAGACAACAAAGTATGGATTGAAGTAGACCTTCCTCCTAATGCTAAGGAAGTTGGGAGTAAGTGGCTCTTTAAAAAGAAAACGGACATGGATGGCAAAGTACACACCTACAAAGCTCGTTTGGTGGCTAAAGGCTTTACCCAAACATACGGTGTTGACTATGAGGAGACATTTTCTCCTGTGGCTGACATTAGAGCTATTAGGATTCTTATAGCCATAGCTGCTTACTATGACTATGAGATATGGCAGATGGATGTTAAAACCGCCTTTCTGAGTGGTCGCCTAGATGAAGACATCTACATGGCGCAACCTGAGGGGTTTGTGAATCCACAATTTCCTGAGCGTGTATGCAAACTTCAAAGATCCATTTATGGATTGAAGCAAGCATCAAGGCAATGGAATAAGAAATTTGATGAGGAAATCAAGAAGTTTGGATTTACTCAAAATTTTGATGAGCCGTGTGTATACCACAAAGTTAGTGGGAGTAACACTACTTTTCTTATCCTATATGTCGATGATATATTAATCATGGTAAATCATATACCAAGTCTTAATGAAGTTAAGTCTTATCTAAGTACATGTTTTTCCATGAAGGATTTAGGAGAAGCAGCTTACATCCTTGGAATCAAGATCTATAGAGACAGATCTAAGCGGTTAATTGGATTAAGCCAAAGTGCTTACATGGATAAAATATTGAAGAGATTCAATATGCAAAATTCCAAGAAGGGATATTTGCCCATGCAAGTGGATCATGGCTTAAGTAGCGAAATGTGTGCTTCTACACCTGAAGAGGTGGAATACATGAAGAAAGTTCCATATGCTTCGGCAGTAGGATCTATCATGTATGCAGTTAGATCCAGGGAAAGATCACTGGCATGCTGTTAAGAACATTCTTAAGTATTTAAGGAATACTAAAGATATGTTTCTTGTGTTCGGGGGAAATCCAGACGCAGAACTGAATGTTACAGGTTTCTGCGATGCGTCCTTTCAGACTGATAAAGATGATACGAAGTCTCAGACGGGTTACGTTTTTGTCATCAATGGAGGAGCTGTAGACTGGAAGAGCAAAAAGCAGAGTACAACGGCCATGTCTGCTACAGAAGCTGAGTATATTGCTGCATCGGAAGCTGCAATGGAAGCTGTTTGGATAAGGAAATTCATTTCGGATCTTGGAGTGATGCCATCAATTGAATTGCCTATAAATGTGTATTGCGACAACTCTGCTGCAATCACATTCGCCAATGAACCTGGAGTTATGAAGGGCGCCAGACATTTTCGTAGAAAGTATCACTATGTTCGAGAACAAGTCGAACAAGGAGAAATCAATGTACTCAAAGTTCACACAGATAACAATCTGGCTGATCCTTTTACGAAGGCATTACCTAAGGAAACGTTTACTCGACATGCTCAGAGTATTGGTCTTCGTTTAGCCAGTAGTTTCATGCAAATCTGTTGGATTAGATTTTCGATAAGGGATGTATAAACAATATTATTTTAATGAAATAAAGTGCGGATAACGTTTATTATCATTTGTTAATATTGTATCCTATATTTGCATGTTTAAATCCGTGAATAATTAATTTATTCTAAATAGTCTGTTGTCGATTAATGATATGGGAATATCATTAAATAAAGACAAATGTGAGGATTGGTAGAATGTACTGTAAGGTTGAGATACCAATATCACATAATATTCAATATGGATAAATTAAATATAGGACTTATCCCAACTACATGATTATACTTTATGGATCGTCGTCATTAAGTAAATCATGAATATTTATCCTCAGACTTGAGATACCAGGTGACTGCCGAGGGTGTAGCTCATTTTCTGTAAGGTAGTCTAACGCTATCCGTAAAAGGTGGTTTTAAGGGCTATTTTCAGAGGTGATGTGAAATCTAAGGGTTACGCTCGTAGTAAATAAAGGATTTGTTCCTTCAACTTTGTGTTGAAGTTTAATACTGCTTGGCCACTCGTAGGGTTGACAAGATGTTTGCGTGCGCACGCCCAAAGTCTATCTGGAAGATGTTCAGATGATTTGGTAATCTTGATCAATTATGTATAAACGAGAAACTAATTGTTAATTATGGAATGACAGAGATCCATATCCATATTAATGCAGTGTTAGAAATAAAAGGATAAGTATGATGATTATATCATCACGTGGTTTTTTCCAGGAAAACCATACTCGGATCAAGCTGGGGGCATTGGGAAGGTTAAGCTAGACTGACCCATGTCATTACTATATTAATAGTTATCCAAGTGGGAGCTGTTAGAGTTTGTGTATAAATATTAATATTAGTATGCCCGGTTTCGAACCCGAGACTTGGTATTGCACACAATACGTAAGAGTTTCAATGGTTTGAATAAATTGAATATATTTTATATTTTATTTATTCATTTCACAAAACAAATACTTAACGGTCGTTAGTACTTAACGGGGTTAGATAACGCTCATTAAAGGACTAAATATGGAATAGAGGAAGAGAAGGATCCAGAATCCTTGTCTTGGGCAAAAAGTTGGCCGACCCTTCCTTAGGGATAGGGCTAGTCGATTCTTGGAGTGGGGAACAAGATATCTGGGTGCCTATAAATACAATCCCATTGTATTCATTAATCCCTAATCTTGTTCCAAGTAAAACCCTAATTCTCTTCTTCTTCTCCTCCATTGTGGCCGGTCGACATTCATCTCCCAAACACCTTGGGTTGTCGATTTTTGCTTCAACCAAAGTTAGGGTTTTGTTTGTGAATCTTGAACCCAGTTTTTCCCATTGAAACGCTAGTGTTACGTGTGTACAAGAACGAGTAACAAGCTTCCTCTAGCTTGTGTGTTTGTCCCATTCGATCCATATAAACTCCTCATTAGGGTTTATATTTTGTTCTTGAAGTACACATGATTCCTTGTTCTTGCTAGGAATCAAAAGGTACGTGTCTATTTAATTTTTAGTTAATTATTACATGTTATTGTAGATCCTAATTTTGCTGTGCTACATGCTTTGATGTTATTTGTTTATGGTTTATTAGTTTATAGTTTATGATTCTAATATTCAAACAGGAACTTCCATAATAATCATGCAATGTGATATATTAAGCACTTCCAAGTGCTTTAATCCATCCAAGAGTTCTAGTAAAACGGGTCTGACTAGCATCGTGCACCTCAAGCTCAAGACTTTTAAGTTGGGTAAGCAAGTTGCTAGTATGCTTAGGAATTCAAAGTCACACGGGCCCATGATTTTGAATTGTGAAAAATTCTCACAATTCTTGGAAATTTGCTCAATGATGTAGAAAGGATAGGATATGCTAGGGATAGTAAGTGATTCAAGATCTTTCCACATGAGTTCCGTATATTACCGGCCTCATTATTCTATTCAATGCTGGCAAAATCAGCCGTTAAAGTTTTGGGCACCTGCATAAAAAAAAGATCAGTTTTCAAGGTCACACGAGGAAAAATTCCAATGACCATCTTAAATTTAAACTTAAATTTAGGGAGTGTTTGGATGTGCGCTTTCAAAGTAATAATGTGATTATTTTTAGTCACAATCAGGATATTAGATTAGCTGCTTGAATAGATTTAAATTGACCTCGTTATATGTTTTGAGCTTTGAGCTGATAATGTTCTGGACTTAACTAAATATGTTGTCCAAAAAAGGTTCTAAGGTGTAATCTGGACTAAACTTAATATGCTGTCAAAATAAATTAAAAAAAGAAAAAATAAATAATTAAATAAAATAAAAAAAAGAAAAGAAAAGAAAAAGATTTCAGATTATTATACCTTTCAGCAGTATATTTAAACTGACTGTCATTGACATCATGATTGTAATGGAAAATTAAAGTTGATATGCTTCCATGGCTAAGACCTAAAGCATTCGTTAAAACTTTTGTCAGTAATATATCAGATCGTTCATCATAAACGGAAGAGTTTAATAGGGTTCTATTAGAATTGGACTTCAGCATCGACAGATCAAGGGTTCTCCACATAATAGGGTCGGAAGCAGCATACCGCCATGAGCTACAAACATAACCGATTCCAGAAGTCAACTAAAAAATGTCAAAAGTTTGAAATATTTTGACCAGAATGTCATTGTGTAAATTTTCCCATTTTCTTGTATTTGGATGTCTGCGACGTTGTTTTGGTCGACGCTTTTCACGCCAAAAAAATGTGGGCTGCTGCAGCCCAGGATCTGTCGGCCTTTTGCTCTCTTTTAATAGTTTCGATGGCCCATACCAGTCTTTTTATAGAAAGTTATCACTCTTTTTTATGGTTTTTTTCTCGATCATCTTATCACTATATACAGGAGATGTAGTATGTGGTTATTATTAAGCCATTTGTTATTGCTACAGTTTCCCCTTTGTTATACCCACATATTTGGATTTTATCTTATCTGGTGATGACGTATAGTCCGCACTCGGGTCACGAACCCGACCAATACTCAAGCCCATCACGCGTGGGCTATCACGATAAAGATTTGGGCTTACAACGGCCTAAATCCGAAGTCTATTATTGGCCTTGATATAGGATCTCTTATTTACGGGATAAGGATCAATGGGCCGCATAAGGAGGGATACGCCGAAGAGTAAGGAACACGAAACCAACAAGGATTTCGTGTGTATATAAAGGGCATCTCGGCTCTCATTAAAGGTATCATATCACAACCCTAACTCTTCACTAAAACCCTAAAACCGATTACTTACTCTCACGCCGGAGGATAATCGTGGGAGACAATCCCACGGTAAGCCTAACGGTGTTTTTTGTTCTCTTAGTGCGCAGGTCTCAAGCATTAAGATCCAATTGATACGGGAACAGGAATCCAAACAAGGAACGTCCAACTTTTGTATCAACAAGTGGCGCCATCCGTGGGACCATACACTAAGAACTTTACTAAGAACTAGAATGAAAAAGCACGGAAACCTAAATCAGCAGACTCCGCAGGCGAAGAAAACGCATGGTGACCTACAGGGGCAGAAGCAGCAAACTGATTCAGCCCCTAAGCAGGCCTCTGGAACAATCAGCGCGCCCAGAAACCAAGGATCAGGCTCAGATCTGGTCTTTACTATAGTAGGACCGATCACAAGGATTACCCATGCTACTACAACAACCACTAGCGCTGAAGATCTACAGCGCACTCCTTTCACCATGCCAGAATTAGACCTCACTGAGCTGCCAAATGCGCCTATCCGAAACAAGGGTCCTGATTTGGAAACAGACACCCTCGCGCTAGAAGGAGTCACGCCTGAACTAGCGCCAAGTGATTTCGTGTCTCAAAACTATGAAACCTTGGCTGCGCTTATGCGAGAGGAAGCGAAAAAGAGGTCAAGTCAGAGTCTGCAAGCCTGGCTCAACTTCGACCCTGAGCATGAAGCATCCCCACCGCGTTACTGAAAGGAAAGACGCGAGAAGGATAGCCGCCGACACCCAGTGTTTACTAGGATCGGAAGGAAATTTGTGGATGATGAAGCAGCCGACTTACAGTCTCTGGAGGAGCATGAAGACGATGGACGGCGCGCCAATGTCCACACTAGGCTTGGCAGTCGCAGGATTCACGATAGACTGGGGCGACGGTGCTCCCCAAGCGAAAGCCCTTCAAGCTCGGATTCCAAGGATAGTCGGCGCAAGCGCCGCAAAAGAGTAAGTTCATCCTCAAGTGACTCCTCGGACAACGAGGACGAAGAAACAGGACACTGGAAGTCCAGGAGAAGATACTGCGACCAGGAGGACGAAGATATGTCTCGTCCCTGGCGCCGCCAAAAAGTTGACGCATTCACTCGGCGCATCAGTGATTTTTCAGAAGATAAGAGAAGGCGCATGCCCGCTAATGTTAAAACTTATGATGGGACAGGTGATCCTGACGACCACCTACAAATTTTCGAATCAGCAGCTACCATCGAAAATTGGCCACAACCTGTGTGGTGCCACATGTTTAATTCTACATTAGTAGGGAATGCGCGAAACTGGTTCAGTAAGCTTCCACGTAGAAGCATCGATGGGTTTGAAGAGTTGCGGAAGGCATTTCGTTTGAACTTTACTCAGAGGAAGAAGTGCGCCAAGAACCCTGTCGAACTCGCTAGGGTAAAACAGCGCCAAGGGAAATCCACAAGCGCTTATGTGGAGCGCTATAAGGACGAATGCATACATGTCAAGGCATGCCCCAAAATACTAAAGATCTCAGGGTTTATGAACGGAATCAATAACCCAGAACTTATCAAAAAGTTAAATGATAGGGTTCCCCAAACCTTTGACGAACTTATGAAGCGCACGAGGTCCTTCATCCAAGGAGAAGCCGCCGCTGCGGATAGTAAGAAAGGCTACTTAAACTATAGGTCACAAGAACAGCCCAGGAGACAATCCAATGACCAGAGTAGCAATCGTAACAAAAGCTACTGCAGTCAGGGGGGCGGACGAGAGAATGACAAATATACACCACTAACGAAGACTCCAAAGGAGATATTTGCGACAGAAGGTGCGAACTTTCCGAGACCCCCACCGATGCGCACCCTAGAAGATCGGCGCGTAGGGAACGGATACTGCGAGTATCATGGACAGAAGGGCCACACCACCAATGAGTGTGTCCAATTGCGCCAACTAATTGATAAGCTAGTAAAAGAAGGCAGATTGGACCATCTAGTTAAGAACATCAAGGATGGGAAAGACAAACAGAAGACCGGGAGTAAGAAAGAAGCACCTAAGGACAAGGCTGACACAATTTACATGATAAAATCATGGCAGCGAAAGACTAGGCAAAAGGTCAGCCAGAAATTTTCTCATGGAAGCGAAATCTCTTTCCCCACCTTGGCTGCGGACAACGCAGTGGCGGAATCACTCACCATCGAGATAAATGCAGGGGGTCACGATATCCACCGCATGTATGTTGATGGAGGGGCATCAGCAGACATAATGTATGAGCATTGTTTCAAAAGATTGCGACCTGAGATACAAAGACAGTTGAGCCCGGCCACGACGTCGTTGACTGGCTTCATGGGAGAAAAGATATGGCCCATGGGGCAACTACGACTACTAGTTGTTGTTGGTAATAAGGAACACTCCACGACAGCCTGGATGAATTTTATGGTGATCAGATCTCCTTCGCCATACAATGGCATTATCGGAAGACCAGGAATTTCGGCAATACGCGCAGTACCGTCCACAGCACATGGGATGCTCAAATTCCCGGTAGAAGGCGGCATTGTCACCATCTACAATAACGCCGTGCCACCTAGAGAGTGTAACACGATTACATGTGACACGACGCACACTCCAGAACAGAGCGCAGCTAAAGTATTAAACCTGAAGGTCGCAATTCATCCTGATTACCCGGAGCAAGAAGTATCGATCGGGGGATCGCTGTCTGATAAAGGCAGAGCTGCTGTGTGCGCACTCTTGCAAAAGAATCTGGATATCTTCGCATAGGAACCAAAGCACATAACTGGTGTGCCACGCTCGATTGCAGAACACAAGTTGAAAATCCGACAAGGATACTCCCCAGTACGGTAGAAAAAGCGCGGCCAGGCTCCAGAGCGCGCAAAAGCCATTCTAGAGGAAGTACACAAACTTGTTGACGCAGGTATCATGCGAGAGGTCTATTACCATGACTGGCTCTCCAATCCAGTGATGGTCAAGAAGAGTGATGGTAGTTGGCGGATGTGCGTGGATTTCACTGATCTCAACAAAGCATGCCCACAAGACTGCTACCCACTACCAGAGATAGACTGGAAGGTAGAATCTTTATGCGGATACCCTTTTAAATGTTTTTTAGACGCATACAAAGGGTACCACCAAATCCAAATGGCTAAAGAAGACGAGGAAAAAAACAGCCTTCCACACAAGCCAAGGTGTCTACTGTTATACAAAGATGCCTTTTGGCCTAAAGAATGCGGGCGCCACCTACCAGCGATTGGTAGATAATGCATTTGAAAAGCAAGTGGGCCACAACCTGGAGGTCTATGTTGACGACCTTGTCATAAAAAGCCATACCGAAGGCGAATTGGTCCGCGACATTGAAGAAACATTTAGAACACTACGAAAGATCAACATGAAGTTAAATCCTAAGAAATGCACTTTTGGCGCTACAGAAGGCATGTTCCTTGGATACTTGATAGAACCTGATGGCATTAAACCATGCCCAGAAAAAACAGAGGCTGTCATCCAACTCCCTTCACCACGCACATTGAAAGAAGTCCAGTCTCTGAATGGAAAACTAGCCGGGTTGAACAGATTCCTGTCCAAATCAGCAGATAAGTCACTTCCCCTCTTTAAAACACTCAAGAAGTGTACAAAAAAAGGAGACTTTCGTTGGACTACAGAAGCGGAAGAAGCTTTTACACAGCCTAAGCAACATATAGCAGCGCTTCCCAAGCTAGTCGCACCCCGACCAGGGGAGGAGTTAATTGTGTACTTGTCTGCGACTCATGGAGCAGTCAGCGCGATGCTACTGACAGATAGGAATTCCGTACAAACACCGCTATATTTCGTAAGTAAAGCGCTCAAGAAGACAGAGATTAACTATAGCCCAATGGAAAAGTTGGTCTTGGCATTAGTATTCGCCGCCAAAAGATTGCGCAGGTACTTTCAAGCACACCCAATAGCGGTGATCACAGACCAACCAATCAAGCAAGTTATCTCCAAACCCGACGCATCGGGGCGATTACAAAAGTGGAGTGTATTGCTAGGCGAGTATAACATCTCTTATAGACCACGCACTGCGGTTAAGGGGCAAATACTAGCAGACTTCATCATCGAGAAACCAGACACCAATGCTGCACCTCCACAGAGCAAGGTAGAACTACAAGAACCATGGGTCCTGTTCACGGATGGATCTTCATGCGTGGATGGGTCGGGCGCAGGCCTTATCCTCACCAATCCAGAAGGAATGGAATTCACTTACGCACTGCGCTTTGAATTCACAGCTACGAATAACGAGGCTGAGTATGAAGCCCTAATTGCTGGATTACGCATTGCAACTCGAATGGGTGTACGCAACCTAGAAGCAAATGTGGATTCCCGATTAGTAGCCAACCATGTGTCGGGCGAATATATAGCTAAAGAGGATAACATGGTTCAATACCTCGACAAGACCAAGTCACTTATCCAAGGTTTTGACAGGTTTACCATTAAACAAGTTCCTAGAGGTGAAAACAAAAAAGCGGATGCGCTAAGCAAGATCGCATCTACAAGCTTTGCGCACCTGTCAAAACAAGTGTTGGTGGAGATCCTAAAAAATAAATCCATCTCAGAGATGGAAATATCCACGGTAATAGAGGAGCAGAATCCTACGTGAATGACCCCTATTGTCGAATTTATAAGCAAAGGAATATTGCCCCATGAGCAGAAGGACGCTCGACGGATATGGCGCACAGCGTAGAGGTTCGAACTTCGAGATGGTATCCTATATCGGCGCTCATTTCTACAACCATGGCTTCGGTGCGTTGGACCTCTTCAGGCAGATTATGTACTCCGAGAGATCCACGCCGGTTCATGCAGTATGCATTCAGGACCACGGTCCGTCGTAGCATGAGCCTTGCGTTCAGGATACTACTGGCCCACTATGCATTGCGATGCGCGTGATGTGATAAAGAAATGTAGCGACTGCCAAGTTCATAGACCCATCCCGCGTCAACCACAACAAGAGCTAATGCCTATCACTTCGCCATGGCCATTCCATAAGTGGGGTATCGACATTGCGGGTCCTTTCCCTGTTGCAGCAGGGGGACTGAAATTTCTTATTGTGGCTATAGACTACTTCACTAAGTGGATTGAGGCAAAAGCAGTGGCGACAATCACAGGTAATCAAGTAAAACGATTCGTTTGGGAAAATATTGTATGCCGCTTTGGATTACCTGGGGAAATCATTTCGGACAACGGAAAAAAATTCCGCGATAACCCGTTCAAAGATTGGTGCGCAGAACTAAACATTCCATAACACTTCGCGTCGGTTAAACACCCACAAACCAATGGTTTGGTTGAGCGCGCAAATCGTAGTCTGGGTGAAGGAATTAAAGCGCGCCTGGACAAACACAAAGGAAGATGGGTGGATGAATTGTTGCATGTCTTATGGGCGCACCGCACGACAATCAAAGTTAGCAATGGAAACACCCCCTTTTCTCTTGTCTATGGGACAGAAGCTGTCATACCAGCTGAAATTGGGATGCCAACTATTCGTACAACGGAAGTTAATGTCGCAACCAATGACGACGAACGGCGTATAGACTTGGACCTATTGGAAGAAAGGCGTGAACGCGCAGCTATACGTGAGGCAAAAGCCAAGTCAAAAATGAAGGGATACTACGATGCTAAAGTTCGAAGCACCTCATTCAGACCAGGCGACTTTGTATATCGCGCTAATGATGCGAGCCACGCAGAAGATACAGGTAAACTTGGACCAAAGTGGGAAGGACCCTATGAGGTCGTTGAAGCACTAGGAAAAGGCGCGTACAAGCTGCGTGACATGGATAGCCGTGAGCTACAACGCACATGGAATATTTGCAATCTCAAGAGATGCTATCTTTAGGAAAGGTTACGACCCCGCCCACGGACACTTCCGCACTTTTGTAAGTGCTCAATAAATATCCGTGTATTTACATTTTTGTTTCATCTAGGCAAATGTCTTTCTTTTTCCAAAAACTTGCAAGTATTAATTAAATGTCGCGGTTTCTAGCTAACTCCGCGACACACTTTACTTTGTTGTTTACATATTATTTATGTCTCAATATTGTTGTTATATTACCTTTTGCCTACATGGCGTGCATGCACTTATTAAAACCAACGATGGTAAAGGATGAGTAAACCTACTAAATAACTCGTTGAGTAAGAGGGTTGCAAACCCATCAACATCGGATCACGCATCCTTGTTAAACACCTTACTCTCAAGACGTTGGAGTAAGTTCATTGTGCATCCCACGACGGATACACAACAATGCACACTGTGCGCGTTTAACAAATTAGGAGTTAAGACTCTTAACCCCTTGATATGGTATTCGTAGTACGCTGCATGCCAGCCTATACACTTGTGAATTTCATATATATTCGCGCTTGACATTAAGTCATGAATTTCATACACGATTATGTTATAAGTGATTATAGATTCCTGTAATTCTTTTTTAAAGTGCGTTTATATAACGGTTTGATTCTTAGACATAACATAGACGTCTTGTACGCAAAGACAGATAACTAAGTACAAACATCATAACCACAATCACATACAATATGCATACAATCGCATTTTCAAAATATCATTTTATTATGGACTACGAGTTCATACAAAGTATAGATTTAACATGCACATGTGCAACAAAATGTTAACCTATTACAAAACATCACCAAGTCAAAACAATCTAAAGGCTGTGGGAGCGTCTAAGCTCTGAACTGCTAACATGGTGCGCAGCACTCCCAACTTCCTCAAGCTTCTTCAGGAGATCATGATCCTTGGTTGACACTACCGGTACACTAACAGGTACTCCATCAGATCTTGGAATATGTGCAGCACCAATACCACAAAGGATGGCCTTTCCCTTCACACCCTGCTTCTTCGCAAGCCTCATAGCATGGGCCTCTAAGGATTCCTTCAGCGGGATTTCCTTCTCAAGGGCAAAAGGATTTAAGATGTTACGAGGGCGAGCAAAGATAGGTACCTGCAGCTGCGACACATCTGGCTTAAGAAAGTAATCAGTTTGTGCCTCTGTGTCCCCTGCTGCGTGCCTAGCCAAGGTTAACCCCTCCATAATAACACCTATGGGGTAATCCTGATCGCGTTCCAGTTGAGCAATGTGAGGAAGATCTAACAGCTTCATCTTCTCCATAGCAGCGACAAGCTCATCATAGGCATCATCATTATAACCTGGTACTTGTGTGGCAGGCACTGTTAATAACTTGCTCTCAGAAAGCTCCTCTATAGCCTGCGCCTTGCCACATGCCAACGCACGCTCAACAACATCCCCAAATACCTCCCTCACCTCTTGAGACTCCAGAGTACTCAAAGCAGCAAGGCGCAAACCATGACTGATAAGCCACCTGCGCTCAGCAATTGAAGATACTAGGTGTGGGTACAGCTCTTCATCATATTCAATACTGAAATTGCGCAGCTTAACTTCCTGCTTCTCCAGCGCCCCCTCCACAGCCTTACGAAAGTCATCCAATCTAGAGAAGTGATCGTTCTTGTTAAGCTCCATGTACTTCAAGACCCAAAGACAAGTGGCCTTGTAATCTGTTAACCCAGCACGCTCTTGGCTCACTTGGGCAAGTAATGACAACTTTTCTTCCGCAAGCTTCTGGGCATACGCATCTGTTGCCTTTACCTCAGCCTGAGCATCAGCCAACTGCGCCTTCAGAAGCGCAATCTCCTCATCTTTCTGCACGCAGCGGCTACCTTCACCAGCATACCTTGATTGTAGCTGTGCAACTAAGGAAGCCTGGTGCACAGCAGCCAAACCTAGCTCCTCTATCAGATGGTCCGTTGGCACATCCTCAAATGCCTTCGGCTCAGTCTCTTGGCTCTTCTGCGCAAGATCATCAGTATGTGAGGGACTCGCCTTGGGTGGCGAATTCCCAACACGCGCAGCATCATTATCAGCAGCTTCAACACTGCACGTAAATAACAAAGTTACTCTATAGTATCAACGCGGAATAAAGAACTAAGGATCTAAAGATACAAGTCTCATTACTTACTTGGGGGGAGGAGTTTTAGTTGACGACGCATCCTCTTCTGATGATGATCGCCTGCCAGAAATACCATGGCGCCTTCTTTTAGATGTACCCGTGCCATCATCACCAGAAGTTTTCTTGCGCTTCACCCCTTGGCTAGCCTCGTCGGCCCCACTTTCAGCCATAGCAATCCCCCCACTCTCTGACGAGTCTGTGTGCGATGGCTCTACCACAGGGCCTTGTACCCCAGGAGTTGGAAAACTGCGAATAGGAATCGCCTCTAAAACAACTGGGGGGACATCCTCTGGTTCCTCCCATACGATCTCCATATTGCGCCCCGCGGTAGCCTCCAAAACTGGCTCCTCACCTTCTCTTAAAGGGCGCACCCCTACGGTCGCCTATTTGGGTCTCATCAAGTGCACCACGCTGAATAGATCCATCTCTGCGCAACAAAACCACAAACAAACACAAAAAAGGTTACAAAAGCTATAATAATGAAGAGCGCTTACACTACTGCGCGAAGGAGAAGAAAGGACAAGCACCCACCCCGGTTATTCTCATCCAAAAAGGTTGGCACCTCGTCAGGACCTCCGAAGTAGTTGCGACTAATGCCCATATGCACCAAAAACTCTTCTGGATAAGCGTTGATAGGGATGCGATTGGCATTAATCGTTTCCGCATCATCTGCGCTATACGTTCCGGGGATGGGGCGCTCATCCTTCGGAAATGACTCTTGGGTATAGAACTCAAAAACCCATGGAAAAAATACATCATCAACCCAAAAGAATTTCTCTCTCCAATTCCTAAGTGCGTCTAACTTTTCCGTATAGCACTGCAGTCGCCCTGCGCGCTTGGAAAAGGACACCCACCCATTTGACCACGACGAGTGATAAAACGCGCGGAACAGATGGATTGTGGGGTTAATCGCCAACAAGCGACAATTTACTTCAAAATTTGTTATTTTTGCTGCACCTATACAGTGCAGTTGGGAAATATGGAGACGATAGTGGTTTAAAACATCGCACAAGAATAGAGAAATGGGCACACGTTGGTTAGCGAATTCAAAGAAGCGTGTGTATACCCCTACTTTCCCTTCAGGGAAGTTCGCTATGGACGCAGTCGCCACGGAAACCACCGGGTGCAACGCGATCGGGATATAATAATCCGAGGTGAACAGACGAAGTTCGTCCTCGGATATATCGGATGTAAAGTCTGATAATTGAAGAACCATGGTTAGAATTCAATGGATTCCGCAGCGCACGCACTATTACCTTAAGAGTTGTTGATTTCTTGTTCGCTGTTTAGAGGTTTTAACAATGGTGGCAATGGACGTTTTTACTGTGATAGCCACAGTGAAATAGAGACAACACTTTATATAGGATTACATGCCCTCATGGATGATTGACATGTGTAACCCACTTGCTCTAATCGTGTGGCTGGGAGATCAAGAGGTGAAACACTTTTTCACCCACCCCTCACGATTTACGAGGGATATTCGGATTTACTTGGACTAGATTCATCGTATTTTAGGCGAGAAACACTTGAAACTTCCCCGCTACGCATTCTGGAATATTTTTTCGTTACAGTTGTTAGTCTAGAATCCGCAGTTTCACCTTGCGCATACTAGACTGGGGGGACATGATGACGTATAGTCCGCACTCGGGTCACGAACCCGACCAATACTCAAGCCCATCACGCGTGGGCTATCACGATAACGATTTGGGCTTACAACGGCCCAAATCCGAAGTCTGTTATTGGCCTTGATATAGGATCTCTTATTTACGGGATAAGGATCAATGGGCCGCATAAGGAGGGATACGCCGAAGAGTAAGGAACACGAAACCAACAAGGATTTCGTGTGTATATAAAGGGCATCTCGGCTCTCATTAAAGGTATCATATCACAACCCTAACTCTTCACTAAAACCCTAAAACCGATTACTTACTCTCACGCCGGAGGATAATCGTGGGAGACAATCCCACGGTAAGCCTAACGGTGTTTTTTGTTCTCTTAGTGCGCAGGTCTCAAGCATTAAGATCCAATTGATACGGGAACAGGAATCCAAACAAGGAACGCCCAACTTTTGTATCAACATCTGGATTTGCCGATTTATTATCTCTATCTTATACAGATGCGTGCGCTATGGTGTAGCTTTCGTCTTTTGATTACCTTTTTTTCATTTGCGTCTTCCATTATTGGTAGTTTTTTTAGTTTGCATTTACGGTTTTTTTGTTGTTGTTGCTGCTATTGCTTGATTTAGAGTTTTATGTTCTCCTTGATTGGTCATTTTTAGACTTTAGTTGCTTCTATTCGTTGATTTAGGGTTCTATGTTTCTCCTTAATTGATACTCTTTGGACTTTACATTTTGGGTTTTGTTGTTGTTACTATTTGGTTGGTTGGTTGTTTTTTTTTTTTTTTTTTTTTTTTTTTTTTGTTTTTTTTTGTACTTACCCCCTATGTTTTGGTTGTTGTTGTTAAATCCCGGTGTCACTGAGGATCAACTCCTCGGATGACTGACTTATTCGCCGGCTGCTAAATGGAACGGGTTGGCCAAACAAATGGGTTAAATGTAATGCATATATAAATGTGGATTTTCCTGCTATTTGTTAACTATTGTTTTGATGTGCCGGTCAGATATGATAAGTATTGTTTTATAATAATTTAATACCATTTTGTTTTGTGGGTTTATGTTATGTTAGCAGAAAAACACCTTTTGACAAACCTTTCTGTGCCTCATTGATTTAGGATTTTCTTGTTGTTAGTATTTGGTTCGCTTTTATTTTTGTTGCACTTGATTCTGCTTTTGCTAATTTTATGCTTTGAGGTTTGGGTTCTGGTTCCTGCTATTGGTTGATTTAGGCTTCTGTCTTTGGTTGTTGTTGTTAATCGGATGACTGACTTATTCACCGGGATGACTGACTTATTCACCGGCTGCTAGATGACTGACTTATTCACCGGCTGCTAAATGCACCGGGTTGGCCAAACAAATGGGTTAAATGTAATACATATATAAATGTCGATTTTCCTGGTATTGGTTACCTATTGTTTTGATGTGCCGGTCAGATACGATAACTATTGTTTTATAGTCATTTGATCGGGATGCCGTTGGGTTATATTAATTTATTGCGTTATCACTGAATACTACCATTTTGTTTTGTAGGTTTAGGTTATGTTAGCGGAAAAGCACCTTTTGACAGACCTTTGTGTACTTCATTGTGTTGTCAATGGGTCTGATGCCATAATATCAATGGTTGTGTTTACAAAGGTGTATGGAACTTATTGTACTTTATCAGTCTACAGGATAAGGGGATTCAACTTTAGTTCATCCATATCTTGGCGGGGCAAGCCACTGCGTTTGCATCCATGGTGGGCAACTTTAGTTGGTCCATATCTTGGCGGGGCAGCATAGTGGATTTGCAGCCATGGTGGGCGTATCCTCTTTTTCCTATTCTTAGTAGGCTTATTTATTTTCCCAATTTTCCTGCCATAAAAATTGTGGCCTGCTCCAGGGCAAAATCTGTCAGCCTGTTTTGTCTTTTTTAATACTTTCGCTGGTCCATGCTACTCTTTTTATACAAAGTTATTCCTCTTTTTATACGAGGTTTAGAACATGTGGCAAACCGATCATCCTTAAACCATGCCACGAGCCGATCATCCATTGCCTACAACCTGCTTTTCTGCCTAACTATATCAAGACATGGTACATATTCTATTTACAGTACAATATACACGTGCAATGGGTGCTATGCCTGCTATTATAACCTTTACCTCTCACATTCATACAGGGTTTCATAGAAACTGATACCAAACAAGAAAAAAAAATAAACAAAACCCCAATAAATAAGAAAAATTCTTAAGGAAAAAAAACAAAAAAAAATTCCTGTAACTACTTGCAGTTGGCAGGTATTCTATCATTCTTTACGCATGTGTTTTAAGTTTTTAGGGTATATATATTCTCACAATAGTTCTTTTCAGTGTGCAGGCAAAACACAGGTTTAAATCTTATACATAGGTATCCTGAAATCGCTATGCCTATGAAACGTGTTTCTTTGCGGCCACTGCTTCAATGGATGGCTGCGACGTCGTTTTGGTCGCCGCTTTTCCCGCCAAAAAAAGTGGGCTGCTGCAGCCCAAAATCCGTAACGCTGTTTTGGTGCGTTGGACCATATTTCTCTAACTATACCAACATATGGTCCGCATTGTATTTGCAGTACAACATACACGTTAAATGGGTACTATGCCTGCTATTAGAACCTTCTTCCTATCAGATATTGATGTGTCAAATATTGTCTACATAACTTGGCAGGGCAGGGACCAGATGACATTACTATGCAACCGCCTTTCTTTGCAGCCATGGTGGAGGCTAGAACTTTTTGCGCTGTATTTGGTTTAAAAATCTGGCCCTAAGAGCTGCCGCATATATACCTATTGACTCCGTATGTTTAAAACTCGGTTTATTTATAACTGTTATGCCTACTGTTGTTGGTAGCATAACAATTATTTCTTAAACCGGGTATCTGAAAACATTTTTGCCTGCTTCACATGGAGCAAGGCTAGGATGATTACCGCCTAATTTCTAACACAAATGAAGTTGTTTGTCAAACATTGTCTCCATAACTTGGCCAGGCAAGGACCGGATGGCAGTATTATACAACCGTGTTTCTTTGCAGCCGTCCTGGAGCCTGCAACTGTTTGCGACGCTTTTGGTTTAAAAATCTGAGCCTAAAAATTGCTGCATATATACCTGTTGGATAACTTTGTATAAAGCCCACCACGTACTTCATTTACAAATATTGACATATGACGTACATCATAGTTACCCATTCTGAGGTCCCATATAGTTCCTTTTGTTTTTTCAACAATCTAGCAAATCGCTTGGTGCAAGCCTTTGCATAAAGGGAGTCGAAACGACAGAAGGAACTGTAAGGGAGCTCAGAAAGGTTAACCATGCTGCTTTATACCGGTTACGCAAAAGGCAGTGATGAACTTTCTGCGTATTAACTTTTCATATGTGTGGCTCACGCATTTATGTATCTTGGCGCGGTAACCAGGACTTTTATATGGTTGCAGCCATGGCGGGTGCGTAGGGTGCCTCAATGAATTGCAGATCTAACCCTGTTTTTAAAAATTAGCACCACCATTGGAAATGATTTATGTCATCCTCTGAATCTGTTTTTTGCATATTACCAGATTCAATTTCATAAAAGGCTATTTTCTATCACAAGTGTTAAATATCGGATGTCAGTATCGTGATGTTCAATGTAGCTGCCTACTCTTACCTTTCTTCTCCAGTTCCTTTTGTTACTTCAATTGGCTACCAATGCGTCTGCTGCAGGCCATTGTGTAAAGTCTTACTGAAGTAACAAAAGGAACTGGAGAGGGAGGTAAGAGCTTCTAGTTATGTTGCCATTGCGACAGTTTTACAACAGAATATTAGCTATATGAGATGAGAAGACGCTGATGACTCCAATGTTGAGATTAATGAATTGGGTAGTCAAAGATTATAACCTTAGGTTGCCTTGGCAAACACTGGATGGCATCATTATGCAACCGTTGTTCTTTGCAGCCATGGCTGGTCATAAATCTTTTTCACCCTGTTTACCTATAAAATCTTAGGCTAATAACTGCCTTTGTATATGCCTGATTGTTTTATTTTAAATTTCGAATCTTGCTTTAGTGTAGTGGGCAGCTGTCTTTTATGCATCTTGGCAGGTTCAGTGCTACAAAAGCTTCTAATAATCAGTCGTCTACATTTAACCATAAGAGCAACTACAGATATTGTACATCGTGTGTCAATATTAGGAAATGAAGGCTATTTTGTATTCTTTATTTGGCGATGCTAAAATTTGATGTTCTTCGTCTGTCATTGTAAATTTTTTTCGCATATTCATAACTCCAGTTGCATAAAAGGCCTTGATAAAAAACACGGTACAATTATGAAAGATAGATGAGAAACAAAAGAGAATGGTGTGACAAGTGATTTGGTGCAAATTACTTCTTCGCATCATACTCTTTCATTACCCATCTATCTTTCATAATTCAATCGTATTTTTGATCAGGACCTTTTATGGAACTGGAGTTACGAATATGCGAAAAAAAATTTACCATCACAGGCGCAAAACATCAATTGTTAGTATCGGCAAACAATGAATACAAAATACTCTTCATTTCCTAATATTGACAAGCGATATACATCATCTGTGGTTGCTGTGATGGTTAAATGCATACGACGGCTTATCAGAACTTTTTGTACCACAGAATTTGTGAAGATGCATAAACCACTATTGTGCTTGACATTCTTCATCTTACTGAAGATCATTTTATTTGTGTATTTACGCTGTGGAATTACTTACATGTTGTGCATGTGCATTTTCCATTGCGACCTGTATGTTTGTCAGGCAGCTATACCATGATCGTCGATGCAGGGCCGATAAGCGTTTGGTAATGTGAAGTGATTTTATATGTTGCTATAAACCATGGCCGCAAATATATACTGAAATAGGTCGTCCAAGATCCACCGCAAGGATTTGTTTTATACATGTTGACAGGTGGTAACACATATTTGATCACTTCCACAAAAAGGTACTTTTTTTCTTTCTAAATTGCATGTCATCAGTTGATTACTTCATGCCTTTTGTGGTTATTCATTTATCTAATTAATGTATATTTTTATATAAACTTAATTTCTTTTGTGAATATTGATATGTTCAGTTTCACATTAAGCTATTACATTTGTCTATACATGCTTATGCTATTTTAGACTTACATGTTTGTTAATACAAATATCGTCCTAAAAACGTTATTTATATTTTACGATATTTGCTTAGTTTTGTTAATGACAAATTACAAAGTTTATCTTTAAGCAAATCATAAATAAGATTAAGTCTTTTACATTTATAGTGATAAGTCCTTTTATAACTCATTTACACATTAACAAGATCACTAGACATCATATACACATTTACATATTTATTTCTTAAATTAGAAACTTTATTAGTTAAATATTAGGATGACATCATGGCATGCATCATGAAAATATCTTGGAAAGATTTTGTGATATTTTGTTTAGATCTTCAAGCCAAAGAGTTGACATTTGAAGATATGAAAATATATGGCAAGATTTGGAAAGATTTGAAGATCTCTTAGCTGGCCTGACACGGCGGATCCAAATGGATACAAAGACGGATCCAAGTTTTGGGATCCGCCGGATCCGCCGCCTGTTGCTCAGCTTTGCCTATAAATAGCAAGCTGATCATTTGGCCATTTTCATCACTCATATAGTTTAAATACATACTCATTCATTTACTAACCCATATCATTCATTCATTCATCTCATTTGATCTTTCCTTTTATAGCAAAGGGATCAAACATATAAGGATCAACGTTCTGTCTTTATCCGTCTAGCTTAGCCACTGTGTGATCTTGTACTAGTTTACATATATTTGTTTGTATCATTTATATCAGTAGAGTGAGGTTAGTGTTTTAGTCCTTAAAACACAAAGAGTGTTGGGAGTGGTTGTACCATAGTAAAAGAACCAAACGAGAGTGGTTGTACCCTTGTGAAAGAACCAAATGGGAGTGGTTGTACCCTTGTAAAGAACTCGGTGTTTAGCTTAGTACCAGAAAAAGAAGTAAGCGACGTGTAAAGGTTTTCTCCACCTAGATGGGAGTTTGTTTCTTAGTGAAAGATAACTCTCGAGTTAGAGGCTCGAGGAGTGGAGTAGGGCAAGGAAGAGAGTCCTTGTAGCCGAACCACTATAAACATCCGTGTTGTGTGGTTTGATCATTCCTCTCTTTACTTTTCATATATATTGTGTAATTATTTGTTTATGTATGTTTTCTTTGAAATCATATTAAGTAACAAAGCGAATCAAATTTTAAAAACGGTAAAACTATTCAACCCCCCTTCTAGTTTTCCACAATTGGTATCAGAGCGGTGTTACTCAAGATTTTCAAAGTATATTGTATTTTAAAAACTTGAAACGATCAATGGATTTTGAAAACTTTAAAGAAGGGCAATCTATGCAAAGACCACCACTATTTGAACCAAATTGTTTCATATATTGGAAAAATCGCTTTGAGACATATGTGAAGTCAAAGGACATAGATCTGTGGTATATTATTGTAGAGGGTGATTACAAGCCCATAAGTAATGATATTTCAGGTGGTCGGGATGTAGGTAACTCTTTTATTCGTCACAGTGATGAACAAAAGAGGTTGATTGCCAAAAATAATGAAGCCAAAATGATGCTTTACAATGCCTTACCTAAGAAAGAATATGAAAGAGTTTTTATGTGTAAAACGGCTAAAGATATTTGGCAATCACTAATTATCACTCATCAAGGGAACTCACAAGTCAAAGATAACAAAATTGATCTTCTTGTTCAACAATATGTGTTTGCTAGGTTTAATACTATTATTACATCTCTTAAAGCACTTGATGAATCTTTTTCTAGTAAGAATTTTGTCAGGAAATTTCTAAGAGCACTCCACCCGAAGTGGAGAGCAAAGGTGACAGCTATTGAAGAATCTAAGGATCTTTCAAGTATGACACTGGACGAGCTCATAGGAAACCTCAAAGTTCACGAAATGGTGATGGAAAAAGACTCAGAAATAGTTAAAGGCAAGAAGGAGAAAATGAAGTCCATTGCCTTGAAAGCTAAAGTTGAGTCAAGTGATGAAGAATCTTGTTCTAGTAGCGAAGACGAAGAATATGCCATGGCCGTAAGAGATTTCAAGAAATTCTTCAGGAGACGAGGAAAGTTCGTTAGACTACCTCGTGAAGAAAAGAAATCCTTCCGAAAAGACCGTGATGATAGGAATGGAAAAGTAGACAAAAAGTGTTATAGATGTGGTGATTCTAGTCACTTAGTAGGAGAATGTCCTAAGCCTCCAAAGAACAAGTCTCAAAGAGCCTTTGTCAGTGGAGCTTGGAGTGATAGTGAAGGAGATGATGACGAGCCTAAGAACGACGAAGTTGCTCTCATGGCTCACGGTACAGAAGAGGTACATTCTGACTCATCATACTCTTCTATAGATGATGAAACCTTAGAAGTAGAATATAACAAACTGTGTGATATAACTTTAAAAATCATAAACAAAAATAAGTTCTTAAAAAACAAAACGACACTTTTGGAAAACGAAGTTTATTGGCTTAAAGAAAAGGAGATACGAATGGAAAAGGGTAAAAATGCTAAAGAAACGTGTGTGTCGTTTCAGGAACTTAAATTAGAACTAGAAATATTAAAAACCACACAGGAAGATCTCATCAAACAAAATTCCAAGTTTAAAAAGTTTGATAAAAACATAAGTTGTGCAGATGAGATAATGAAGATACAAAAACTACCTCATGATAAAACCGGATTAGGTTTTATGAAACTAGGAACTTTAAGTAACTTTAAGAAACAAACTGTGAAAGAAAAAGAAACTGTTCCAACTGAGTTTGAAGCCCACAGATCCGACGGATCCAAAGTTTTGGATCCGCCAGTTGTACCAAGAGGATCCGCCGGTACAAGTTGTGAACAGAAGGTTCTAAAAACTGACCGTACTGAATTCGTTAGAGTCACTAGAAAACCTAGTACTAGTATAACTAATAACAAACAAAAACCAGCAGTTTCTATAAGAAAAGGTCAAGCTAGAAATGAGTATAGAGTTAAAACGGTTCAACAGAGACCTCAAACTAGTTTTCCCAAACACCCCTTTCCAAAAAGTAATGTTAACCCACAACATATTTACCAAAGTAATTAGAACCAAAACATGTCTAGAAACTTTCATGATCCTAATTACATGTCGTGGAACAATTGTTCACCATTTCCTTACATGAACCATGATAATGTCATGTTTAACCCAAACGGACCCATGAGATATTGGGGACCAAACGCTTGAGTTTTTCTTGAACTTAGGTGTGCTTAAAAGTTGAATTAGAAACTGATGAGTGGATCAAAGATAGTGGGTGCTCAAAGCACATGACGGGAAAAAAAAGCCTTTTCTCAACCTACCAAGTGTACGACGGAGGTAATGTCACATTCAGTAGCAAACTTAAAAGTAAAATCATCGAAAAAGGTACGATCTCTCATGACTCTCTCTCTATTGATGATGTTGCTCATGTAGATAATCTAGGTTTTAACTTGCTTAGTATAAGTCAATTGTGCCACAAAAAGTATAACGTCCTTTTCAGTGAAAATGGAAGTAAAATACTTAAAGACGGCATAACTGTAGGAAAAGGTGTTTTAAAGAATAACGTATATGTTATGAAATTAGATAAAACAACTAAAGACAAACTTTGTCTCACTTCTTTGGACGATAACTCAACTCTATGGCATCGACGCTTAGGTCACGCCAATATGAGGTTAATTCAATCCTTGTCATCTAAGGAACTCGTTAGGAACCTGCCCAAGATGAAATATGACCAACACTTTTGTGATGCTTGCAAAATAGGAAAACAAGTTCATAATAGCCATAAGGCTAAAAACATGGTGTCTACATCTAGGTGTCTAGAATTATTACATATGGATTTGTTTAGTCCAACTGCTAAACAAAGTTACGGGGGAAACTTCTATACTTTGGTAATAGTAGATTATTACTCTAGGTATACATGGACTAAGTTTTTGAAAACTAAAAATGAAGCAGTTGATAAATTTGAAATCTTAAGTAAGAAAATTCAAAATCAAATAGGAAGTAACATAGTATCAATTAGAACTGACCATGGTTGTGAATTCGACAACGAAATTCAATTCGGAGCTTTTTGTGATGCCAATGGCATAACTCATAATTTCTCGGCTCCTCGAACCCCTCAATCTAATGGTGTGGTAGAACGCAAAAATAGGAAAATTCAAGAAATGAGTAGAACCATGTTAAATGAACAAAACATACCTCAAAAGTTTTGGTGTCACGCTGTAGATACATCTACATATATTCTAAATCGAGTTCTAATTAGACCATTCTTGACAAAGACTCCGTATGAGTTATACAGAGGCAAAAAGCCTACTTTAGGATATTTTAGAGTGTTTGGAAGCAAATGCTTCATTTTAAACACAAAGGATTATCTCACCAAGTTCGACCCAAAGTCGTATGAAGGTGTATTTCTAGGATATTCACAAACTAGTAAAGCATATATAATTTTAAACAAAAAAACCTCAAGAGTCGAGGAATCGTTGAACGTAACATTCGACGAAAGTCCACCTCCCTCTAAGACATCACCTTTGGTAGATGATGACTTAGTTGAAAATCAAATGGTTGAAAATATAGAAAATGTTGAAAATGATAAAGAAGATGAACCAGTAAAAAGTGATTTAGTCAACATCAAAGAAACAAAAAGTCATCCATTAGAAAACGTCATAGGAAAACTTAATGAAAAAACATTGAGATCTAAAGCTCAAAATGAAAGTAATTTCTTTTGTTTTGTTTCAATAATTGAGCCTAAAAATATAAATGAGGCTATAAAAGATGAATCATGGGTTATTTCTATGCAAGAGGAATTAAATCAATTTGTTAGAAATGATGTTTGGACACTAGTTTCACAACCTAAAAATCAAACCATAATCGGTACAAAATGGGTGTTTAGAAATAAAATGGATGAAAATGGCATAGTATCTAGAAACAAAGCTAGGCTAGTAGCACAAGGCTACAATCAACAAGAAGGTATAGATTACGATGAAACATTTGCACCCGTAGCTAGACTAGAGTCTATTAGGATACTACATGCATATGCATGTGCACATGATTTTAAATTATTTCAAATGGATGTCAAAAGTGCATTTTTAAATGGATTTATAAATGAAGAAGTATATGTTGCACAACCTCCCGGCTTTGCCAATTTTGAAAAACCAAATCATGTTTACAAACTTAGGAAAGCTTTATACGGACTTAAGCAAGCACCAAAAGCTTGGTATGATCGACTTAAGACCTTCCTAGTTGACCATAAGTATACCATAGGCCTAGTAGACAATACTCTCTTCACCAAGAAAAAGGGATCATATATTATCATCGTCCAGATATATGTGGATGACATTATATTCGGCTCAACTTGTCAAGAGTTATGCGAAGATTTCTCAAAAATCGTGCATGACGAGTTTGAAATGAGTATGATGGGGGAACTAAACTTTTTCTTTGGTCTCCAAATAAAACAATTAGAAGATGGAATATTCTTCAACCAATTAAAGTATATCAAAGATATGCTTAAGAAGTTTGGTCTTGAAGACTCAAAACCTATGAAAACACCCATGTCCTCAGAAACTAAACTCACAAAGGATGAAGAAAATGAATCCGTAGATAGCACTAAATATAGAGGAATGATTGGTAGTTTGCTCTATCTTACGGCTAGTAGGCCGGACATTATGTTTAGTGTTTGTCTATGTGCACGTTTTCAAGAAGATCCCAAAATATCTCATCTTGAAGCTGTTAAACGGATATTTAGATACATTAAAGGCACTACACATTTAGGATTATGGTATCCCAAAGGGAAAGGTGTAGAAACCATAGTGTATGCCGACTCAGACCATGCCGGTGACTATGTTGATAGGAAAAGTACTAGTGGTATTTGTACTTTTGTAGGACATTGGGTTTGCTAAGAAACAAACAGCCCTCGCCATATCAACAACTGAAGCCGAGTACGTGTCAGCAGGAAAAGTTTGCCAACAAGCACTGTGGATGAAACAAGCTCTCGTAGACTATGGAATTGTACTCAACGACATTCCCATTCTTTGTGACAACAAAGGAGCTATCGATCTTAGCAAAAACCCAGTCCAACATGCTAGAACCAAACACATAGAAATACGTCACCACTTCCTTCGTGACAATGTTCAGAAGGGAAACATCTCAATTAAGAAAGTTTCCACAGAGGACAACATTGCCGATATCCTCACAAAACCTCTCATGAGAGAACCTTTCAACTATCTTAGACTTGGTTTAGGATTAATGGAACCTAGTGAATAGATTAAACGTTAGCTCAAACCTTAGATTAACCAAACACGGCAAAAACCCAACCTGAGTTCTGATCCTACGGATCCAAACGACAACATTGGCGGAACCCTTGTTTGGGATCTGCTGGATCCGTCATCTGCTGAGGCAGTTTTTATATATATTAAACAAATACCCTGTACTATTCATCACTCTTCCCTAAAACTTATCACCCACTGTATTCGACCCATAATTCACCAAAATCATAATTTAGGCTATCTTCTTCAACTAAATTGAGCTCTAAACATTACTGTAAGTATCCTTATCATGTTTGCATTCCTGATCTGCGTCTAGGATTTCTATTTCATGCACAAAACCAAAACTTGGGGTTTATGCATAATTCTTGAAAAATCATGAAGCATATTTACCAAATTGCATAACAAATCATGTTTTTCATAGTTAGGAATTGCATCTTGTAGTACATTATCATTATTCATCAAAAACCCCATGAGAAATTTTTGCTAAAAACTTCTCACGACTAGGAAAAACGGTTTTTGAACATTGTTCATACAAATACAAAAATGTTACGTTTTAAACATCACTTGCATAATGTCTCTTGAATGATAAAGGGAATACATAACTAATATGTATTTTCGGGTACATTCAAATGAAGCTACATTGAAGTAGGAGCGTTTGGGTTATCTCTCGTTTTATCATAAAATTTGCATAAACAAAATTTTCATGCATCAAAAGGAGTCGAGATAACCGCACCTCCACATTGTCCCCATATAGGCACACACTAGACCTTTATACGTATTTTCGATAATTTCAACTAAACTATATATTTTTCGTGTCTAGGATAACTATGCCTCCCGCAACCAACTACGATCACAAAAAGACCATCAATTACCTTCCCAAACACCACAAAACCAAGGGTCTCACCGAAGCCCAAGTCAATATATTCAAAGCTTTAGAGAAATGATACGTCCATGAGGGTAGGGTTGTAGACTCCTCATTCTATGAAGATACCAATCGCCGCGAGCAATTGGCCGCGATTCATTTCGTTTGTCTTTTAGACATTGATGAGCCCATCATTCCTAGGTTCATTCTCGAGTTTTATGCAACCATAGGTCTTAGTTCAAGCGACAATGGTCTCATGAGCATTCACTTTAGATTCAATGGAACCTTATTCAACATTCCCTTAGATCAATTTGGTGATGTTTTAGGAGTTCATAATTATGGAACATGTGTCTACTCGGATAAATGGTCATTGACAATCTTAGAGTCCAACCTTGATAGAACGACACCATATGCCATACCTTTGACCGACAAAGAAACCATTAGGGAGCACCTCTTCTTACCTAGGAACAACCAAACGAGGTTGCATCGAGGTCGTCATGTACCTAGAGATCCTTTTTCCATGGAACTCAATGAACTTAGGCCCGAATTTAGAAAGCTAGAAGATGTGCTAAGGGCAAATGTCATAAGCACCGTTGGGAATCGTGATCATATTAACGCATGTCTTTGTTATATGATGTATTGTGTGCCAACTCATCAACCTTTCAACCTTGCATACTATATCGCCAAACGAATGGACGATATTCCAGTACAAGGTACCACCGCAATACCCTACGGGATGCTCTTGACACGTCTCTATAGAGCCTTTGAACCCATTCCTAGAAATGCCTTAGGTTTTGTTCCCGACTACAAAGAGATTCCACACACCTTTGTCGCTCTAAGTGATTATAGGGTAGCGGTTGAAAAAGGCAAACGTCCTCGTCCTCAAACATCATCATCATCATCATCATCAATGAGTGACGATGACAGATTGCCAATCTCTAGGATCACTCCACCAGAGTACTTGAGTCAACTTCCTCCAATCCCGAATGAATCCAAGGAGCATCGTCAAACAAAGGGAATGATGAAGAATTTGGGGCATTGGATCATGAAACTTCATAAGGGGTACAAGAAATTGAGCAAGAAGTTCAAGTGAGAGGAGTGTTTGGATTTAAACTTTATTTGACAATGATGTGTTGAACATGTATGTTTCTTATCTTATTATGGTAGTACTTGACTTGTATGTGAACTAACTCAGATTAGCAGGTCGATAACACTTAGTGTTATCAATTTTCTGACATTAAGCCCCTGTTTGGCTTAACTCCCTATATGGTAAGAAATTATGATCGGATTAAACTATGTGCAAACGTGTGTTAGTATTCATGTTTTTAGATTTATTCCACTACATATTAGCTATTAAATACGTTATAGGAGAATTTTTGGGTTTTGGTCAAAAAATGCGAAATTTGACATGCTCTCTGTTTGTTTTAGCACATTTGGACGATGGATCTGGCGGATCCCAGTTTTTGGATCCGCCTAGTGTATCTCTTGGCTCCGCCAGTCCAGAACCCACGGATTCCACGGCTCTTAAACTTTGGCTCCGCCTTTGTTGTCGATTGGATCCGCGGGTACCAACAGTAACTTTTTTCAAAAATTTCTGACTCATCCCGACACTTAAATTTTGGTTTGTAGCTTTTTTAGATTATATTCACTGATCATTAAACTATCTAGAATTATTTAGGAACTCTTAGAACCCTAAGAACTCAATTTCCCACCAAAATTTGAATTTTCAAATTTTACATGTGAGTTACCTTTCTAATACAAGCAAGGAACCTGTAACACCCCAACCCGACAAGGGCAAAGATGTCACAAATACATGGTTTCATATCAGATACAAGCATTCAAGAATAAAAATAGCGGAAGCTTTAACATTAAAATCCAAAGGAAAATAAGTCAACACGACTTATATCAAGTGCAAGACAGGAATAACGAGGTACAAAAACTGAATCCAAATGCCCAAACAATGGCATAACAGAAATAATATCCAAATGGTCACACTAGAATGACAGGGTCTAAACTTCACACAAGTTGCTCTCATCCCAAGCTAAAACCCAGCTCCTAGCTTATATGTACCTGCCGCAGGAAAAGAAATGCGGCTGAGCTACGAGAGCTCAGTGAACAGATATAACGGAAACAAGCAGTAATAACGGGATAATAAAGTAGAAGAAATAATACCAGGTGTAACAAGAGTCAGGAAGGAATACAAAAGAATTAAGCAGACATACCAGGAATTAAGAATGGTTACAATAGTAGATGTAAATGAAGCCAGAACCCACCAAAATCCTAAGTTAAATCAAGTCAGGTCAAATATCAGGTCAAGTGTCAGGTCAAGTAACAGGTCATAAGGTTACAAGGTTTCAGGTGAACAGAAATCCTCTACGAGCCCAAACATATCAAATCACATCACATATATCAGGGTGTATGGAGGGGTGACCTCAGCATACCAGGAAACAGGGTGAGGAGATACCTCCAGGGGTTGGAGTCGCAATCTCCCAGGGGTGTGAAAGACGTGTATCGCACACACTCGTCAGTCACCAGGATATAACAGGAATTATAACAAATCAGGACATGTCTAGGATGCATCCATGCGCCCCCGCAGGCCACAGGGTCTTCCTCTACATAACAAATCAAATCAGGTCGGGGACGGGACTGGACATCACTCTCCTGCCCTAGAGTCATGCCACCGGTGCATCAATGACATGGACATGAAACCCTCATGCCTAGTGGGTGGCTCGTAGTCTCAAACTGTGGGTCAAGGTCAGGTATCAAGTCTCGGGTGTCAGGTGTCAAGTTTCAGGTATCAAATGTCAGGTGTCATATCAGGGTTCATATCAGGGTTCAAGACAGTAGATAAATGCAGGGGTTCATTATCAGGAGGTCCATATCATAAAGGTCCAATACTAGAAGGTTCATAATAGTTTATTATAGGAAATCCTTTTTACATGGTTTTAATAAAATGCTCGTAGAACAGTTTCATAATAAAAGTCTTTTAAAGAAATGTTCAAAAACCTCTTCATATACAACTAAAAGTAGTTTATAAAATCCTATGAACCTTCAAGTACCCAAGGTCTTAATTATTCAGGTTATCAGGGTTCAATAAGTCATGACAAGTGTCATAGCAGGGTTCAAGTCAAAGGTTCAAGTCCAATGGTTCATATCAAGTGTATCAAGGTTCAAGTTCAGGTTCATGACAAGGTTCAAGACAAAGGTTAAAGCAAGGTCCGAATCTATGGTTCACAATACAAGCAGAAACATAACAATGAAACAGGAATCAGAAATGAGACGAAGGCTCTTTACAAGAAGAGCAGAATATCTGTACCTTACTCAAATAGCAAGCATAAACACAAGAGTAGCTGACAGGGATCAAGATCACTCCCTCCTTGAACCTAAAGGAGTAGAAGACAGAAATACGAAAGGGGTTCAGTTATCTTCCCATTATGAGTAATTTCCATTTTTAGTAACTTTCTATTTTTTGCAGGTTTCCATAATTAGTAAGTTACCATATTTAGCAAGATTCAAGTGATATAATTCAAGTCAAGTCTTTAATTAGCTTATTATGGAAGAAATATTCATTTTAACAAGTTACACAAGTTCAGGGTTAGTTATGACAAGTTTTTCATAGTTCAGGGTTATAAGTGTAAATTTACCAAAGTTAAAGGTCCACATTAAAATTATCAACATTTTACCATTCAAACACTTATACTTTCCAGAATTACACATTTAGCCTTCAATTTTCATAATTTACGATTTATACCCTTTTAATTAATTATTTACAAATTAAACCTTATACTTATATAATTTACAAATTAACCTTCACAAGATTCATATTACACATCATGTCCTTTTATTCTTTCAAATTACAGAAAGTAACCCTCAATATTATTATGTTACAAACAGCCCTTAAACTTTCGGTAAATTACATATTTAGTCCTTGTACTTTATTACATTACAAATCGATTTAAAATAATTAACCATAATTACATATTAAGCCCTTAATTTCTCAATTTTACACAATGAACACTTATTTCAACATGTTATACGAACACACCCTTAAACATTCACAATTTTCACTTCAAGTCCCTCTAGTTATCAAAGTTACATATTTAGTCCTTTAATTTACAATTTCAACCTTTAATTATTAACAATTACATATTAAGCCATTAAATTACCAAAATTTCACATAACCCCCTGAATATAATTTATTACTCAAAACAGCACCAAGTTTCCAGAAATTACATATTTAGTCCCTCATTTTTATTTATTTTTAATTCGACACAAATATTACCATTAAATCCATATCTTGCCAAAATTACAAATAAGACCCTCATGTTATAATTTTTACACATTCTCCCAGGTCCATACAATATTACAAAAATATCTCACAAGTTTTAATAATTACAAAACACCCCCTTAACTTATTATTTATCAATCGGTTTGCATAAAATCATATCAAAATCAAACCCTAGCAATCCCAATCATTTAGCAATCATTGTATCATCATTGTATCACTTTTATTTCCAGATTTCATCCACCAAAAACCCTAGATCGATTGGTATTAAATTTAGTTCCACGATTTCCCTTTTTCCCTAAAAATCCGATTATAACTAAAATCCATAAATCACGAATTCGACTCAAACAAATCAAGAAACCATTTTTCTCATGTTATATGAAGCATATAGAACCCAGGAAAAATAAGTAAACACCTCAGAAAAATCGCATGGATTTATTAGATTCGATTATTCAAAATTAGGGTTTTAAGCTATTTATTTTTCATTCGATCAATACATGATGCATGGTTCGATTTCAATAATTTTTACATGTTATATATGATTAGGAGAAGGCTAGAAAAATACCAGAAGAATTTTAGATCAAGGGATTCACACGCTTTGAATTTTTGTTGCTCGGTTTCAATATTTCGACCCAATTAATTCACCACAAACACACGATCGACTCCAGGACCTTGTGGCTATTTTTCCCACCTTATTGGCACTATGAAGATCTCCAGAAAATTACCTCTTTGCTTCAGAAAATTCGGATGTGGTGTGGGTGATTTTTAAGAGTGGCGGCTTAATTGTTTTAGGGTTTATTTGGTAGAAATAAATTAGGGATTAGTATTAAAGGTGATTGACCGGTCTTTGGGGAGGGGAAATGGGCCTAGGATACCGAAATTTTTAGTTGGGAATTTATTGGGCCTTAATTGCATATTTAATGTATTTTAATTACATTTACAAACACAATATAAATCATATAATTCCATTCGGCACTCTTAGGGGTATTTTAGTAATTTTGTAGCTTGCAAAAATATTAAATGTAGTTGTCAAAATTATTTGGGATTATAACTTGTTCATTACCCGAAGTTTGGGATCGATTCGGTACTTTATAAGCTTTTAATTGAATTTTTAAACTTGCAGGGGTAATTTGGTAATTTTGCATGTTTTCAGATTTTAGGGTTTTACAGAACCCTTCTGAGGGATCCATCAAATCCATGGAAATATCAAATCAACGGATTTTCCACCATCTCCTTGCATTTACTGCAAATCCCCCTCATATCACTCAACTCCATTTCAATGGATTGACCTTAGGATGTGAAAAGCTTAATTTTTTGTTCCAAATCATTAGGAACCAACATTCTCCATTGGATTTACATCCAATCCAAACACACAGACCAACAAACCTTCTGTCTATAAATTAGTACCTTAGGATCATCACAAAACTCACTCACTCACCATTTTATCTACTTTCTCTCATGTACATCTTAGCTACATTATCAACCATGACAAAATCAAGTACCTCATCCACTAGCAAACCCCCAAAACGAACTGCTCGTATTAGTGTTAAGCCATGTTGCTTTATAAACTTAGCAAACTCATCATCAGAGGAATCATCTCCTCTAAATATCTCATCACCTATTGCAAGTGAGAATTTCCTTACACTCTCCACTCCAACACTACCAAATGTAGTCATTCATACTCCACCACCAACAATTACTCCAATAGCTACCACTCCACCAACCGCTCCATCACAACCTGTTAGATCACCACCACCCCCAAAATCACCCAAACTCCAACCAATGGAGCTATTTAGGACTCCACCTTCATCACCACACCCATACCTTGATGACTTGGAAGACCTTCCACCAAGGTCAACCAATCCTCCACCCATGACCTTTGAAGGTCAAGAACCCATGCTTTTTCATCCGCTTTATCATGATATCCACGGTCCTCTATACCGTGATGCACCACCACATCAACCTCAAACACAACCTCTTTCACCCACATCCACACTAATTGCCATTGATGAGGCAATGTAGATAAATGAGCCACAAACCCAAGAAGAGATCAACGAGGAACTCACCCGTCTCCATGCTCTCTCTAATATGGTTGGATCTAGCTTTGATGAAGCAATGGATCTACAAACCATCTTGATGAACTCCATCCCCACTCCACCATCATCCAACCAACAACAACAACCACCATCCAACAACCAACCACCACCACCACCACCACCAAACCATGAGACTACTCTTCCTCCCGGTTTTTCAAGTCATGATTGATCGCATTGTGAGAGAACCGCTCATTTGGCCCAAAGGACCAACATTTTAGTCCATGAGCTCCAAAATGAAATGAGGTTCATATTGAACCACATTCTCGAGCATCTCAATGCAATCTCTCATCCTCCTCAATAGAAGCTTTTTAGTTTCCTCTTATAGGAACCTTTTAGGATGTTGTTTTAGAAGTTGTCTTTTTAGGATTTATTTTCCTTGTTTGAATGTAACATCATTTTTTCCAAGTAATGAATGTTATGTTTTTATGCTTGTGGGTGATCAACATTAAGCATATTATCTCATTTTAGACTACTAACATCATAGTATGGTTGTTTTTACTTCACATATTGCTTTGATCAAATGTACCTTAGGTACTAAATTTTGATCAGACACTTCATTTTGACTTTTTAAAGTCAAATGTGTTGACCTTTCTTGTTTGGTTGACTATTACATATGCATTTTTTTTTCCTTTTTGTTGGAGTATTACTAACCTTTATCTTGTAGCTTTTCTTAACCTTGAATCATATACATTGGTACCCTAGCAACGGGGAGTATAGATCGAGGGGGAGTATATCATACACTAACTCATCATTTTATAGCATTTATCATACTCTTGAAATGTATACGTTGGTACTCTAGCAATGGGGAGTATACATCAAGGAGGAGCATAGCATATTCTAACCATTTATTTTGTAGGATAATACATCATATCTTTGTTACTCCATTTAGGGGGAGTATAAATCAAGGGGGAGCTTTAAAGTTATCAAAATCGCATTCCGCTACGCATATCTTTTTTTTTGTTTCGACAAAAAGGGGGAGAAATGATTAAGTTCATCACTGTGAAACATCACAGTACATACTTTAGGCTTAAAATAGATTTTAAAACTTGCATAAACTAACTTAATCTATATTTTTAAAAGACTCTTCCTTTATTTAAGCTCTTTACTTAAAAATACACTTTATGTTTTGTCATCAACAAAAAGGGGGAGATTGTTAATACAAATATCGTCCTAAAAACGTTATTTATATTTTACGATCTTTGCTTAGTTTTGTTAATGACAAATTACAAAGTTTATCTTTAAGCAAAGCATAAATAAGATTAAGTCTTTTACATTTATAGTGATAAGTCCTTTTATAACTCATTTACACATTAACAAGATCACTAGACATCATATACACATTTACATATTTATTTCTTAAATTAGAAACTTTATTAGTTAAATATTAGGATGACATCATGGCATGCATCATGAACATATCTTGAAAAGATTTTGTCATATTTTGTTTAGATCTTCAAGCCAAAGAGTTGACATTTGAAGATATGAAAAGATATGTCAAGATTTGGAAAGATTTGAAGATCTCTTAGTTGGCCTGACACGGCGGATCCAAATGGATACAAAGATGGATCCAAGTTTTGGGATCCGCCGGATCCGCCGCCTGTTGCTCAGCTTTGCCTATAAATAGCAAGCTGGTCATTTGGCCATTCTCATCACTCATATAGTTTAAATACATACTCATTCATTTACTAACCCATATCATTCATTCATTCATCTCATTTGATCTTTTCTTTTGTAGCAAAGGGATCAAACATACAAGGATCAACGTTCTGTCGTTATCCGTCTAGCTTAGCCACTGTGTAATCTTGTACTAGTTTACATATCATTGTTTGTATCATTTATATCAGTAGAGTGAGGTTAGTGTTTTAGTCCTTAAAACACAAAGAGTGTTGGGAGTGGTTGTACCCTAGCAAAAGAACCAAATGGGAGTGGTTGTACCCTTGTGAAAGAACCAAACGGGAGTGGTTGTACCCTTGTAAAGAACTCGGTGTTTAGCTTAGTACCGGAAAAAGAAGTAAGCGATGTGTAAAGGTTTTCTCCACCTAGAAGGGAGTTTGTTTCTTAGTGAAAGATAACTCTCGAGTTAGAGGCTCGAGGAGTGGAGTAGGGTAAGGAAGAGAGTCCTTGTAGCCGAACCACTATAAATATCCGTGTTGTGTGGTTTGATCATTCTTCTTTTTACTTTTCATATATATTGTGTAATTATTTGTTTGTGTATGTTTTCTTTGAAATCATATTAAGTAACAAAGCGAATCAAATTTTAAAAACAGTAAGACTATTCAACCCCCCTTCAAATTTTCCACAATGTTCAATTAATTATAGTACACGAGTCCACTTACTATTTTTATTTTTATTTTTATTTTTATTTTTATTTTTATTTTTTTACTGCTAACAGGTTTTGTATATTCAACTACATCACTACATACTATGGAGAAAAGTTAGATATCAATAAATAGACGGAGTATCAATGATGGATGTACGGAGACCAAACGCAAGTATTACTAAATTTGCATGGTCGCCGTACATCCATCATTGATACTTTGTCAATATTTTTGTGCTCCCCACGTTTTGACACTCACCTACCTCAGTACATTATGGTTCAACTCAGATCAATATCGAATCAGGAGCATGTCTCTTTTGTATTTATATGTCCCCACATTATTAGTTATGAATTGTATAAAACTGTTTCAAAGGCAAGTTGAAAGTAACAAGGTATGTAATAAGAGGCCACATTGCTTACTGTATTTGCATGGTCTGCCCTACCCAGAAAATTCTACTTCTCACAGTTGTTTGTTCAATCATCCTACAGGCACTCCGAAGAAAATACAAACACTGGTTTTGCACATCGTTGTGCCTCAGTTCATTCGACATGTCGGTGCATGAGTAAAAGAAACAAAAGATAAGTATTGCGCTGATTTTTTTTATGCAATACTCCAATATAGAATTGTTGCATTTATATAACCGTGGTTTTCATATCTTAAATTTACAGAACTAATCAGCTGCGGTACACGACTATGCTTACAAGTTTTTTTTTAGTACAAACTAAATATTAAAAATAGACATAATATCAATGATGGATGTACCGACACTGAACAAACCTATTCTTGATTTTGCATGGTGTCTGCATCCATCATTGATATTTTGTTGATATTTTTGTATCGCTTCGGTTTTCGTCCTCACGTATCTCAATGCATTATGCTTCTACTCAGCATCAAAATTGGTCGTTCGTCAGCTGCTATATATATACTTTGTATGTCTGCTTTTCATTTACCAGTTTTATAAAATGCTTAATGATATCTTGGTCTCTCTAATTGCATGCTATATTTTAAACATTCACACATGCCATAGGAAATAACAAGAAACCTAAGCCGTTCGATAAAAAAGATCAAGATCTTTCTCACCTATTTTGTTTTGTACTGGTACATCTAATTTGGTTTCTCTAATTGCATGTTGTATTTTAAACATTCGCACATGCCACAGGAAATAACAACAAGGGTAAATCGCTCGATAAAAAAGACCGAGATCTTTCTCGCATCTTTTGTTTTGTACTGTTACATCTAATTTACCAATCTGTTGCTTTTACATGTTCATTGATACTATGGAAACAAGCTAAATATAAAAAATAGACAAAATATCAATGATGGATGTATGGAGACCGAGCGGACCTATTACTGTATTCGCACGGTCTATGCATCCATCAATGATACTTTGTCCATATTTTTTTCTCTCACAAATTTTAATGCTCATATCATATAAACAAGTGCCTTTGTATTGTCAATTCTATAAAAGTGTTTGAAAGAGATGCTAAAAGTAACATGGTGTGTATTAAGTGTCCACATTACTTAGTCAATGAATGGTTTAACTAAATAAATGACTCTAGAATTTCAACATAGTTACTGATTCTAAGTTCCCGTACAGTTCCTTTTGTTGTTTCGACAATCTAGCAAATCGCCTGGTTCACGCGTTTGCACAAAGGGAGTTGAAACGCCAAAAGGATCTGCAGGGGGACTTAGAAGCGTTAACTACGTTGCTTTTGGAATTCCAGTCTTTTTTATTGTGTAGAACCAGCCATCTACAAAGTGATCTCGATATACACACCTTGCTACATTGACCTTTACCTTGAGAACTTCAATTATTATGGCACATCTATCTAACAATGTAGTTGAGTTCTATTGGTTAAATTGACTGAGTTCCCTAAAACCATTTGTCTATCTAACACAACAATGGTTTTAGGGAACTCGGTCAAATTAAGCAATGCAACTCATATACATCGTTTGATAGATGGGCCCTAATAATTGAGCCGTGTTGATTGTGATAATGATATAGTGTGTATTGTTCATGACAGACCACACTCCTTCATTATCCCATTCAACACGGGTCCTAATACTCAAATGCTTTTCTAGAATCGACAATTTTTTCTTCAGCACACCTTGGCAGTTTGAGTTTCCCCTTGAAAACCCATTCCTATGTCATTGTCATTGTCATTGCAATAGATTTCGTGCAACCCTTTGCACATATTTCATTGACATGGCAATGGGATTTCGAGTGGAGGCTCAAACTACCAAAGTGTGTCGTGATACGAACAACAATCACATGATTACACCCAAGATGGTTGCTCTGACCTTCCCTTCGAATTCCATTAAATGCTGTATTTTCATCATTTAAAGATAACGCACGAGATGCCAAGAATCCTAAGGCGTTCGTTAAAAATGTTTTTTTACCATAAGACCAATGAAGACTGCTTAGTATTTTTCTATTTGCCGATACTAACAGTTAATGTTCTGCGCCTGTTATAGTTAACTTTTTTTCGCATACTCATAACTACAGTTCCATAAAAGGCACTGATCAACAATAGGGTACAATTCCTGAAGATAAATGAGAAACCGAAGAGAATGCTGTGACAAATGATTTGGAGCAAATTGCTTCTTCGCAGCGTCCTCTTCCGTTTCCCATCTTTCCTTCATAATTGAACCGTAATGTTGATCAGCACCTATTGTATAACTGCAGTTACGAATATGCGAAAACAAATTAACTCTCACAGGCACAGAACATTGACTTTTAGTGTTGCCAGATAAAAAAATACCAGATAGTCTTCATTACTCTTATGGTCAAAAAAGTTTTTTTTATCGAACGCCTTAGGATTTAGTACCCCACTGGAATTTAGAAGCCGCCGGACAGTCGAGGTCGATGAAACAGGTATCGATTATTCTCTTTATAGCATTTTCTGCCGTATTTTCTGAGACTAATGAATTGGGTATTCAAAAGTTGTAAACGTACCTTCGCATGCCATTTGGGTTATTGAAGGGCCGTTTAGATTTGCACTTTGCAGGTAATTTTTGGCACACTAAAGTCACAACAAAAAATATGTTTATACTCTTTGGATTATCAGTGCATGGTTCAAGTATTATTAACTACACTTCATGGTTGTTTTTTTTTAAACCTTATCTTTTCGGATCTATGGTTTATAGAAGAAAAATTGATGCTGTCCACTCATTAGAAACAGGGTGATCAACGATGATGATACATTAGTGTTTGCATTTCATATATAAAAATAAATGGCGATGATGATAGATAACTGCATTTGCATAACTGAAACATGTTGCTTTTAGAAGTCAGTACCTTGGCGAGGCAACCTGTGAGTTGCAGCCAGTGCAGTTTGCCGGCTTCTGGTGCATATGTGTATTCCGATCTGAGCCTAATTTTTTTCTCCCAGTTTGTATAAAAGCTGTCGGATATGAAGGTTCTGATAGCAGGCATACCATGCATTGCACATGTATGTTGTACTGCAAATACAATATGGACCATTTGTTGCTATACTTAGGTAGAAAACTAGGTTCCAGCCGATGGATGATCGGCTGGCAGCGTTTCATGTGTAAAAAAAAATGGCCATGATGATAGACCGTTACAGTCGCATAAACGAAACATATTCCTTCTAGAAGTCGGTACCTTGGCGAGGCAACTTGTAAGTTGCTGCCACTGTAGTTTGCCGCCTTCAGGTGCATATGTGTATTCCGATCTGAGCCTAATTTTTTGGTAACAGATTGTATGAAAACCTGTATGAATGTGGACTATGAAAGTTATAATAGTGGCCGATGAATGATCGGCTCGTGGCATGTTTTAACAATGATCATGTTTTAAGAATGATCATGTTGTAAACCTCATATAAAAAGAGGATTCGCTTCTATAAAAAAGAGTGGTATAGGGCAGCGAAACTATTAAAAGAGGCAAAACAGGCCGATGTACTTTCGGCTGGAGCAGCCCACATTTTTTTGCCAGGAAAAGCAGCGACCAACACGACGTCGCAACCGTTCATATTTAAGATATACTTATAATGGCGATGATGATAGGTAACTGCAGTTGCATAACTGAAACATATTGCTTCTAGAATTCGGTACCTTGGCGAGGCAACCTGTGAGTTGCAGCCACTGTAGTTTGCCGACTTCTGGTGCATATGTCTATTCCGATCTGAGCCTAATTTTTTTCTCCCAGTTTGTATACAAGCCTGTATGAATGTTAGATATAAAGATTCTGATAGCAGTCAAGACCGATGACCCAGGTATCGATTATTCTCCTTGCGGCATTTTTTTTTAATATTAAGCCTGCAATTTCTTTTTAACCATGTTCTTCCTGTTTTGGCAGGCCTGCAAATACGAATCGGCAAACCAATCTACATATGCACCAGTCAGCGTCTTTGGAGTGGAATTACACAAGTTACCAAAAGGGCATTACAAAAGAGGTAAGATACATAACTTCCAGGATGCTAGATATATTGGCCCGCATGAATCATGCTGGAGGATTTTTGCTTTCAGTATACATACCAGAGATCCACCTATTCAGATACTTGCAGTGCACCTTCAGAACATGCAACGTGTTATACTTGAACCATTCAGTTAATATTGTTCTTTTCTTGTGGCGGCCATCTGTATTTCGTTTTGCTTCTCCCGGTCATCAGGTACGATATTAACTGAATCGTTCCGGTACAACACGTTGCGTTCATCATCCTGAAGAGGAAACAATGTTTTAGAGATACTTACTCATGCAGTAAAGATCACACATGAAAATCTCAAATATTCTTTGCCAAATCCTCAGTTCGTATTGCTTCTCCCGGTCATCAGGTACGACAGCGAGCGAAGATCTGATTCAAAGGCAAAGCTACTATATAGCAAAGAATAAACCATCACATGCAGCATACTCAATCATAAGCTTCTGTTTTTGGTCTTTGTTCTTTTGAATATGTCATAATTCTCTTGGAACTTGTACTCTTTACCTTTGTTGTATTTAATACGTATATATAATTTTATTGGTTGAAATAATTTGTTGAATGCAGTTCCTATTTACAGGTTATGTTTCTTGCATTCAATATCTAACTGCCGTGCAAGAAGTAATAAAAGCAGCACACACAATAAAATCAGCTTACAACATTGCCATCGATAAAATAAATAACCAAAAAAGACTAACGAACACCTTCAAATACATAATAATAGTAATTTTTATTCATAAATCCGCATTTTCCTCTACATTTTCCCACCAAAAAAAGATCGGCTGCTAACGCCCAGTGTAGCTATGCAAAACAACCCAAAAGACCCAATCTACCTATACCAAACAACCCAAACAACTCAACCTATTAGTATATCGGAATATACATTTCCAGATTCATCCACACAACATCCAGAACCTTCATATCAAACCGCCTCTATAAACTAAATACAGCGGAAAAAAATCCCGCCAGGCCGCAAAGCGGCCGGCCACCGCCTTACTTGTTCTCTACCATTTTCAGGTCTACAGAGAAAAAAAACCAACCTTAGAACATCAATATTCATATAAAATAAACCATCAAAATTATTTTTCAAGAAAATTATATCTGAGTTATGATCTATTAACACAAGAATAAGATGATTATAGTAGTACACATAAGAAATATAATCTGAACAATCCAAACATATAGGGTGCGTTTAGTTGAAAGAAACCACCCTTGTTTTTTACAGAATATTTTGTACAAAACAAAGAAAATAGAGATTGCGTTCAAATCAAACTTTTCCCAACACATTTCTCTACAAAACACAAAACGTGCATTTCCCAACTTAACAAGGGAAACTACAAAACACATTTGTTATGTTTTTCTTGTTTCCCTTGTAACTCCCCTTCTTTTCTTCAAAATAGAAAACAGTATCTGTTGGGTACTTCAGTACCCAAGAGTCGTTAAAACAGGATTTGAATACAAATTAAGCTAAGTGTTAATTAGACCGAAAACATTCTAAGTCACTGAGTGAACAGTCACTCAGTGAGTTACCTTCAAGATGCTCAGGACGAGTCTAAGAAGAAAGATTCACCACACAGTGAGGCGGTACTCACTGAAGTGTTACTTGAGACAAAGAAGAAGGTAATGAATCATTGAGCGTTAGACAAGAACTCACTGAACCCCAGTCTCCTTAACAACAATAACTGAAGACTGAAGACTGAAGGCGAATGACTGAAGAACCATGAAGCCTGAAAGAAAGGCTGGATTGAGCGGGAAGGTTTGAAGAAGATAAGAACAAGTCTTATCAGGGTCAGAACAAACCATCCCTCAAGTGGCTAAAAGTCGAAGAAGTGTCAGGTCTGACACTCGAAGACTTTTTGGCTCAATCCTATTGGTTCTTGGAAATGACAACTACTGTTGTAGTTGTCAGACACGCCTTCCCATTGTTTATGTATTTTTTAGTCTTTAAGTACTCTTAACATGTTTGCCTATAAATAGCAAACAGATGGAGAAAAGAGGGTCAGGTATTTTTGTGCAATTAAAGCTTAGACTTTCACAATACCCCTTTTCTCCTACAAAGAGTAACGTATCCCTGAGATAGCTCAGTGGGTCGAATTGTTACAACTTAAAGCATTGCTTAAGTTTAGATAGGAGACACCATACATTGTCTATTCAATTCCAAGTGTTTGTTCCGCAAAACACTTGGGTAATAGATTTTTTGATTCATTTCTAATAAGAATTTAAACGTTGAAAATACTTGTGTGTTTTTATATTTACGTTTCATTAACTGTTAGAATTAATCAATACATTGTATTAGTCATAAACACAAATAGATTAGCTGTATAGTTAGCTCTAAGCGTGCTAAGGGAACAACAGTATCACATGAACGCATTTTCTACGTTTTGTGGAAAATTTAATCCCCCTTTCTTTTACAAAACTAAAACTAGTAAATTAAGAAATTTTTCTCCAACTAAACGCATTAATAGTATTTACAAAATAGGACCACTAAACACTAATGCAACGGTTGGCCAACTTCAAGCGTTTTGTATCATATTCTTAAAGTTATTATATTAAAGGTGGATTTACAGGAAACTAGTAATGATATGTTCTGTCGATTAATTATCTAGTACTAAACACTAAGACTAGTCGTTATGGTCGACCAAACCAAGGGTCGGTCTACCCTTGATAGACGCGTCTCCCCCACCCCTATGAGAAGACCAAGCAGACGCGTTTTCTCCAACTAAGCACATTCATGGTATTTAACAGGAAACTAGCTAGTAATGATATGTTCTGTCGATTAATTATCTAGTACCAAACACTAAGACTAGTCATTATGGTCAACCAAACCAAGGGTCGGTCTACCCTTGATAGACGCGTCTCCCCCACCCCTATGAGAAGACCAAGCAGACGCGTTTTCTCCAACTAAACACATTCATAGTATTTAACAGGAAACTAGTAATGATATGTTATGTCGATTAATTATCTAACACTAAGACTAGTCGTTATGGTCGACCAAACCAAGGGTCGGTCTACCCTTGATAGACGCATCTTCCCCCCCCCCCCCCTTGTTTTGTGTGATTCGACCGGGTAGCAGACCAAACCCAAAGCAAAGCAAAGATATAACCCACCGGAGGGTATTTGTTTTATAAAAAACTTTTTTTTTTTTTTTTTTTTTTTATTTTTTAAGACTTTTTCACTTATAAATACTACATTGTTTTCCCTTCTTTTTCACTCTCTTCTAGAACTATCTTCTTCAACTCATAAAAATGTCTCACAAAACTCCTAAAACCGAAACACAAAAAACCCGGCGACAAAACGTTCCAACAACAACCAACTCCAATTTTCAATTAACCGGTCACTCACCACCTATTAAATTTTGACCCGCTAGTTTCGCAGCAAAAAAGACTAAAGAAGTAGAAGAAGGGTTAACATGGTGATCAAGATTCTATCTAGGAAGGTAAATAAACTTATCGAATTATTTGTTGTTTTGAGTTGTCAATGACTCGATAAATGCAGTATAACGTCGGGATCGTACACCACAACAAGAAATCAACACAACGATAGCCAACCAATAGCGTAAACGCGAAACAACACATAACACCACTATTTTACTCGAAGCAACACATAGTACTGATAAAATCAAGCTGGAATAGTATTGTTTAGCCGAAATTCAAGAACAAGAAATAAGGAAAATTAACCTCTTAATGTCAATCGACCCTAAAATTCTCAATACCAGAGTATTCAGCCTCCTACCCTATCTTAACGTGCTCAACAATTTATTAATTAAGGATTAGGAATTAGAAAACATAATAAAAGGAACTAAATTAATTAAAAATATTTCAGTCCCTGCTTAATTAATTGTTGCCCTTAGCCCCCTTGAGATTCTTAGTAGAGTACTGATAAACTTTAGGTCGATCACATTGTTCCTGGATTCGTATAAATACTACAAGCTTCGTTTCACATCGTTGCCGTGAAACATAAAGCAAATACAAGCCAAACATAAGTTTCCGGTAACACTAACATACGCAAAAAAATCCAAATTTCCAAATTTCCATATGGTATGTAACTCAAGAAAACTCTGGAAAACAGTCGAAAAGGAGATACATTTTCCCATTCAGTCGATTTTTAAGTAGAAAAATCATACACCACGCCGCATTCCACTCATATTACTAGTTCATTCAATTTCACAAAGGAAAAAAAAAAAAAAAAAAAAAAAAAAAAAAAAAAAATCAGTAAATTTTATTATCACACTTTAATCAAAAATCATATTATATAGCATCAAACTGTAAAGTTAATCACCACACAAACGCACAATAATGTGATAAGAGACCATGAAACACACGAGAACCAAAGCACATCAAATTTTATGGTTCCATAAATGGCAAATCTTTACTTGTGTTCACGCCTGCAGTAACCTGTCAATCTAGAAAAGACCCCAATGCACCAAGGCACATAGATGCGCTCATACTCCCACTTCATACCAGCGGTTTATTCGCTTGGCATCAACCTGCCAAATTAGACTCCAAACCTGGCAAGATACTCGCGTGATTCGAATTTATAGTAGACAAAAATAGTTGCAATGGAAAAATCTTACCCACTTACCGATATTTTATCCAAACGGATTTTTTAACAGCGAAAAACCATAATCAAACATCTCAAAACACTATAAAGTGATATATACCCCAACAGATCGATAACACATGCAAGCACCACTTATACAAGATACTAAACAACACTGGTAACAGCCAAATTATCAGCTGGACCAGTATATCGTCAATCTTGCACTTATTACACTTTTCTCTTACACTTGAAAAAACTTTCATGTCTCACTTCTATAAATGCTTTACAATATACAACTACACGACCGAAAACGGTTAAAGAAAAAACATAAACGAAGATGCCAACTTCACAGACTTATATTGCAAGAGACCTAACTTCATCCTCTTTCCAAAGCCCTTCTTCATACTTATACCACCTCATCAGCCCTTCATCAAGCCTTGTTCTCTTACACATAACACACAAATCATCCATACATGTGATAAACTCACGTATATGACACGCCTTCCTAATAATCTCCTCATCAAGCTCTTTAAGCACTTTTTTTGGAGCGGGTGCAGGTGGAACTTCTACAACGAGGCAATGTGATATATTAAGCACTTCCAAGTGCTTTAATCCATCCAAGATTATTAGTAAAGCGTCTTTTAATAGCATCGTGCACCTCAAGCTCAAGACTTTCAAGTTGGGTAAGCAACTGGCTAGTGCATGCGCGAAAAGCATGTCACATGGGCCCATGATTTTAAGTTGTGAAAAGTTCTTACAGTTCTTGGATATACCCTCCATGATGTAGAAAGGATGGGATATGCTAGGCATAGTAAGTGATTCAAGATCTTTCCACATGGTTATGGCTTTGTATATTTCCGGCCTCTTTATTCTATTCCATGCAGGCAAAACTAGACGTTTAAGCTTTGGGCACCTGCGTTAAAGAAAGATCATTTTTTTCAAGGTCAAACGAGGAAAAGTTCCAGTTGATGACCATCTTAAACTGAAACATAGGGAGTGTTTGGAAGTGCAATTTGAAAGTGATTATGTGATTTAAATAGTCATGATCGAGAATAATATTAGATGTTTAATAATTTCTGAATATTTTAGTAATTTATGTAGTAAATGACCAAAAAATAGATGAACAATTGAACACACATCTCGTGAGATGGGAGGAAAATTCTCTCAACTTATGTTACAAGAAAGGGTAATTAGGATATAACTTTAAACTTATATAACCATTTTTGTGTATAGCTAGTGTGAAGCCGATTATCTAAAAACTAACTATTTGAGCATACATAATCAAATAATCAGAAGAAGAATCGGTAAACATTATAACTAATCAAGTAATCAGTTTCAATTTTTTTTTATTTATTAAATCACCGCTTTATCGTGATTCGTAAAGATGCAGACTGTAAATGTAAAGATGAAATAAACAAGAGATAAGCTTTATAAATTATACCTTTCAGCAGTATATGTCAACTGAGCATCACTGACATACAGATTAAAATGTAAAATCAACGTCAATATGTTTCCATGGCTAAGACTTAAAGCATTCTTCAAAACTTTTGTCAGTAATATATCAGATCGTCCATCCACATAAACGTAAGGTTCTAACGGGATTCTAATGAAATTGGACTCCATCATTGACAGATCAAGGGTTCTCCACTTAATAGGGTCGCAAGCAGCGAACCGCCATGAGCTACAGACTTGACCGATTCCAGAAGTCAACTCAAAAATGTCAAAAGTTTGAAATATTTTGACCAGAATGTCATTGTCCAAATCTTCCCATCTTCTTGTATTTGGATTATCCTCTTCCATTTTCACCTCTATAAAGAAAAATCCGAGTTAGCGCATCAATATTCATATAAAAGAAACCACTATTTTTTTTTTTTTTTTTTTTTTTTTCTCGAGAACAGTATGATTTTAGCAAAACTCATATCAAATATAAACAACTTCTAAACATTCTAAAAACATAAAATGTATAGAAAATTGGAACATTTAAAACCAATGCACTCAGTTGTCTAACTTCGCGTTTTGCGTCATTCTTAAACTTACTACATTCGAGACATTGTATTTCCGTGAAAACTAGTTATGAGATATTCTGGTGATCAATATTCTATTTAGGAAGGTAAACAATCTTTCTTATCGAGTTATTTGTTGTCACTCTTACGGTAAAGTTATAACTATGCTATAAAAGATGTAATCTTGAACAGCCATTCGATGTCAATGGCTCTATGCAGTATAATACTTGTAGCATAAATATCAACTGGTATTCACATAAAACCAAGTATATCAAGAACAAGCATTCCAATAGTGGCACATGAAGTCTACCATGGCGTCAAACTCAAATTTGTTTCATTTTACAAATGGTATACATATCAAGAAAACTAAAAACAGCACACCCCCGAAAAACAGTCGAAAAGGAGATACATTTTCGCATTCAGTCCATTTCTAAGTACTAAAATCATACATTTATAAATCACATTAGAAAATTCAACATTAACTAATATTACCATTTTAAACGTAACATATCACCATATGTCATATATTCTACTACACCATACATAACTTTCACGCACAAAAATATAAATAAATAAATAAATTCAATATTACTGATTATAGTGTTTTTCTGTAATGAAGGTTTTCGACCATTTGACCGACTAATCCAAATGGGTCGACCCACGAACGCGTTTAACCTGTTTAACCCATGTAATGCGCCAACTTGTTTAGATAAACGGGTTAAATGGGTCAACCCGTGTAAACTATTTAACCTGCCAACACATTATATATATATATATATATATATATATATATATATATATATATATATATACACGGTTTAAATAGGTCAGGTTCGGGTTATGTGTAAACAGGTTAGGGTTGACATTGCTTACCCGATTATATAAATGGGTCAGGTTCGGGTTGGGGTCTTTTGACCCGCCAACCCGATCCCGACCCGAATTGCCACCCCTTTATCACTCTCAAGATCAATTCTGAAACTACATAACACCAATAACTAAATTAAATTTCTTTTTATTAATATAATAATCTTAAACCTTATGATCACACCAAATATCTAAATTTAACATCAAACCATCATCACTCACAAATCAAGAACTTCACAGTTACTAAACAGATTCAAAATTAAACAAAAACCCATTTACATTTCATCAAAATCAATCAAGAAACACAATACCCACATCAAATTCACTAATCAAACAATCAAATTCATCAAATTTTTATCAAATTGATATCCAAAAACATGAAATTAGACAAAATTGAATATGCGTATATCAATTGGAACTTACCAATTTCAATAAACTTGATTCAAATTTGGATTTGATTGCTTGCCTAAATTTGAAGGGAAGTATATAAAAATGTAGTAAAAATATATTTTTTGAGTAAGTTATGTGGTGTTACTGGGATTTGATCGGACGGTGGAGGTTAAAAGTGGTGTTGTGTGTCTTAAAAGTCAATATGGCACGTGTGTCTCGTGAACAATGTTACAACTTACTAGGCTGAAGGGAGTGAGGCTACTCAGAGAAGTGGCGACTCGCGTCATGTGGCGTCTGGTCAGCAGGTTGGGTAGCCTCAAAAAATAGTAGGGGTTATGTAGCAGGGCAACTCACGACACGTGGCAGATAACAAGTGGAGTAATATAAACCTTGAACACGTGGCAGACAATAACTGGGTAACAAAAAAAAAAGAGGGCGACTTATTTGGGTAGCCCCAGCCCTTAATCGCCATATGGGGGCAGTGTTGGGGGCGATTAAGGGGCGATCCAGGGCCTAATCGCCCTCCAAGCCGCCTCATACCGTTTAGCCTAAGGGGGTGTTTGATTTCGACTTAATTTATTTAATTTGAAAAGAACTGAATTAATTAAATCATATGAAAACTATTTGTTTGTGACTTAATAGAGAAAGGTGACTGAAAATATTAAGAAATAAAACTGAGTTTGTCTGCATTAAGTTATCTCTTAATTAAACATAGCTTAATAAAAAAATTTAACAAACAAGCCCTAACACTTGATGACTTACTTTAAAACTCCAGTTTTTTGGTTGAACCGGTGACCTGGCTCGAGTCTTTTTTTTTTTTTTTTCGTTGAACCGGTTAGTTCGTTCTGATTTTCAGAACCCTGGTTACAATTTAAAAAGAAAAGAAAGCAAAAGAAAAGATTTTTCTTTTCTTCTTCTTTTGTGTTTTTGAGAATGAAAAAGGAATTAAAGAGAAAAATGTAAGAAACCTTTTCTTTTAAAAAATTTTCACTCATTTGTGGGAAAAAGGGTAAAGAAAACATTAATGTATATATCGGTTTGAGTTTGTTCAAGTTAAAGCTTTATAAGTTTTAGGTTCAAGTAAAAAAAGGCATAGAATATAAACAATTATCTGATCCATTAAAAATAATTGCACGTGTCAAATTTTTCTGGTATTACAACACATTAAAATGTGCAACTTAGAGCATTTTATAAAAGTTTGTGATATTTGATAATAGTTTTAGAGTTTACTTATCAAAACAAAACTTTGAAGAAAGTTTATTCCTAAACCTAAAGTTATCACTATTTCCTTTAAAAAAATAAGTTTATGTCACATTAATTAAAAATTAAAAAACTGAGTGGAATATCATATATTAAAGAAAAAGATAAAAGTTATAAATGCTTAATGCATTTACAAAAATAACTTATTATGAATTTCATACTTCAGCTATTCTCATAATACATATTTCTACTTCAGTTATTCTCATAATACATAACTAAAATGGTTTGTTAAGGGTATTTTGGTCATTTCTCGCTCCTCATCTTCTACCTCCATTATAACTCATTTTCAGTGAATCTCCGACGAAGCCACGGTGGGATAGACAGTACATATATTGCCTTTCTTCTACCTTGACTTTATTTTGATGATGATGCTTATTTATTTTTATTGTTTTTTCTTAAACAAAGAAACTATTAATTTATTTTTGGTATTGACTATAGAATTGGTAAAACTTTGGGCCGCATATATACCACTCTTGTTACACCCCGTGCCCGCTTTGACAAAAAATTAAAAACTTTTATGCGGAAACGATCCAACTTTAACGGACTTTCTGTTACTCCTTTACAAACGGATAAAAATCTGTTACATACCAACCCTTGAAAGTATTTTTATAAGAAACTAGACTCAATTACCTTCGAAATGACGGGTGCCACGACCCGTGACGACTTACATATGCCAAGACAACCTGTGTACCATACGCCCTTATGCCCAAGGTCCAGAATGGCGTATGATCTGGTACTCAGAACAGGTGAAAAATGCATTTTTAGGCAGAAGGCCTTATGCCCAGCCATAAGGGCGTATGACCTGTAACTCAGAAACTCAGAAAACTACTTTTAAATGCTGAAGGCCTTATGCCCAGAAGCGGAAGGCTTTATGCTTTTATTTTCAGAGTCTACCAAAAACACAACTCTTAGCAACTTACTCTAATTTCCGGAAAGACGACTTCCAAGACTCGAAACTTAATGAAACTTTCTACAAATCTTTAATATAACAAAATACATCATTTTCATAACCATTCGACCCGTTTGACCCCAAAATGGGTGGAAATACACCTTAAACCAAACACCCCTTTAACCTTTTTCATACACTTTAACCGTTACTAATACATTCCAATTCGACATACTTTAGACCTTGACATCCATAATACTTTGACGACCATAACATAAACTATGATACCAGATTAACCAACATATAAACTATTAAAAGACTCTCGGGGGTACAACGTTGACTTTGAGCTCGGTATTCTACCTAAGCTTCTAAATACCTTATAACCTTCTAACATCCGCACATTCATTCCTTAAGCTTTAATCCAAGAAATACTTTCTTGCCATGAGCACCTACAAAACATTAACATCTATAACGGTAAGCGATAACGCTTAGTAAGTAAAACGATTATAACATATCATTATACTTCACACAAACATATAAGCATCACATACATCATAACACTTACTTTACAAGCTTATTACTCCAAGTCTCACTTAACACATAACATCAAGTCATCACTTAGCTCACATTCATTACATCACACAAGCATATCTAAACCACCTATTACTTATCAACTCACATCTATAACATACATAACACATACATGTTAGTATTTCAGATAACACCATGCCATCATCATTTTACTTACCTTGGCTCCAAGCCAAGCACATTAAAGCATCATCATCAACCTCATCATCATAATCATCATTGCCATCCATATAAGCATCATTGGTTAACACCATGACACAAACACTTAATATACAATCAAATAATCATAATCAATGGTTTATACAACCATTAACTTACCTCTAACACCTCTAATCATCATATTATTATACATTGATTATATGATGATCAAACCCATAAACTTATTAACTTTAACCCATAATAATTCACATCATAATTACTATAACCTCTTATATAACTTATAACACCAATTACCTATCTTCCCCAAGTTATGGTTCATAAACCCTAACCTTTAAATCACCAATTATACTCTAATTAAAATACTTACTTGGGTGGGAACCATTGCTAGGGCTTCATCTACTTGATCACAACCTTGATCCTTTAGTTATCCCTCATCAAGCTCACATTTTCCCTCCCTTTCTTCCTCTCTAAACCGAACCCACAAACACCCTCTAGAATTTGGTGGAATGACTAGAAGACTCCACACTCCAATTATTTACTTGCACAACTATGGCCATTTGGCACATTTAGTACCTTTAGTCCATTTCCTTCTATTTTGGCCACACAACAATATATAACACTTTCATATATAACAACTTAAACCCTTGAAGTCTATTCCCTTTCTATTTGTGCCACATAATACTTTCCATAACTATATAACACATTCTTTGAGTACCACTTGACTATCAGGTTTGACTATAACGTAACATTCGTTGACTAACCAATCACGTTAAACCTTAGTCAATTCCATCTAGAGTGGGGCCTATTTCTACCTGGGAAACGGGTGTTACAATTTGACCCCCTTATTTAGATTTCATCCTCGAAATCTCTCGTCTATTACTAACCAAATCTTGGTTACAACATGCACCCGCACCTAGCATTTACAAACATTAACTCATTACGTTGCAACGATCTACTTGATCTTGCAATACAAGACACACTATAACACATTTTAAACCCTTAATCTATTCAATTTCTTGCTATATTTCTATAACATACGGCTTTATCTATAGTCATCATGTCACCCGAGACACAATTTCTATAGCCAATATATCAAATAACCAACTCTATTATCAAATAACCTACACAATTTCTATAGCCAGTACACAGCAAGCTACTCACTTTTATTATAGATTTTCCGCCAAGGACTATATGTTACTTGAGCAAATCACACTATTCTCGCTATTACTTTCACATTTTACCGTAGCCATTCCATTATTTCATTATCATTCTTACTGTAACGTTTTGTTTATCTCTATTACTTTCTCATAACTTTCGTCGACTTTACGTCCTCCATGGTCATTATACATATCACATCATGCCACAAGGCATACTATAACCTCGTATCACGTTTACATTTGTCCCAACTTACACTTAAAACACCACGCATAGGCTTTACGTAACGACTCTCACATAAGGTCCAAATTTAATTCTCTCTATCCCACCTATCTTATTTTCTTAAGACGTCTAACTAGTTTTAAAATCCCGTTTTCTACCCCCCTAACCTACTCATGCCATGTCGGGAACACATAAGCCCACTCATTCATACTTCCTCATTTACATGGAGAGGCGTCCCAAACGATGTAAATCAAGAAATACAAACTCATGGTTCAGTGATTCACAACTCATTTATTTAAATGAAAAGGCGTCCCAATCCATTTGAATAAAGAACTCATCAATCATCCTACTTACACACTTCCGACATAACACTCGCTATTTTTTTGTTACAAGCTTTAACTTTCAACTTTTCTTCTATTATTCATATTCATCATTCATAAATCAAACATTTCACTTTAACTCTTCTCTTTTCTAGCTTGGATCCTTTTTACTTTAACATATCCCCGAAGGGACTATTACACATGCCAAGGATGTAGGCAATCTTTGCTGGTGAAGGCAATTCAATTTATCCCGAAGGATTTCGGTAACATTCACTTGCTAACTCGGGCTATAACACATCCCGTAGGATCACTATAACATATCCCGTAGGATTTCTGTAACAATCACTGTAACGTTTCCCGAGTTGCCTATAACATCACACTGTAACAACACATTGGATCCATGCTATTAACACTTTAACACACATATTATTACATCCATTTTAATTTAATTACGGCAAGTTCATAGGGCATATGAAACCTGCTTATCATATTTACACATTTATGTGTTTATTCATCTTACTATAACTTTCATCCTTTAACCCTCGTTAACCATTTCCACATCTTTACTATTACACTTTTAGTCTGCTCGATTTTACTTTCATTAAACCTTACGTAGGTTTATTCTATAACACACTCCTTAGCATCCTTTTATCCTTTATACACATTCTATAACATTAACACAATCTCGTCGTGTTTTACCATACCACGTATCATCACATTCTTACTAATATACTTTAACTCAGTTCATTTTTAGTTATTAGCATTTAAGACATATCATTCTCATCTCATCATTACATGCTATCATACTATATTTCATCATCTCATACCAACATACCTTATTCCCATTCTATAACCTTATAATATTAGACACTTAATATCAATGTGTAAATCAACTATGCCATCATCTCATCATACTATAACACACTTCTCATCATTACACATTCATGCTTATTCATCGCATACTATAACTCACTATTAGCCCATCTCTAATACCACATTAACGGCCAACCATTAGCCACTAAATATAATGAGACCATATGTTGGTCATCAATATCACACGGTTCAAACATCATTACATTAACCATCTATAACTCCTTACTATAACGCAATTCTAATATCATCTTTCTATAAGCATTCATATTTCTAATCGTTACTATAACACACATTCACATAATCACATAATAATCACCGACACTATCCAAAGAGTACGGTGATCCATTCACCTTAACACATCTAGTCCCCCATGGGCTTATATCACAAACACATCAATACTATAAAACATGTTCAACGCTTTTAAATTAAATTCATATAACACATCACATAATACTTTCTATAACTTAGCTATTACATTTCCGTATTTCTTTAACTTATGTCCATCGCAACTACGAGTGGTTTAAGTCTAGGAAACCTAAATGGAAACCTAATTCACTTAAACCGAAGCTCTGATACCAATTTGTTACGCCCCGTGCCCGCTTTGACCAAAAATTAAAACTTTTATGCGGAATCGACCTTAATTTAACGGACTTTCTGTTACACCTTTACAAACTGATAAAAATCTGTTACATACCAACCCTTGAAAGTATTTTTATAAGAAACTAGACTCAATTACCTTTGAAATGACGGGTGCCACGACCCGTGACGACTTACGGTTTAAAAGATATGATTTTTCGAACTTTGACAAACATATGCCAAGACAACCTGTGTACCATACGCCCTTATGCCCAAGGTCCAGAAGGGCGTATGATCTGGTACTCAGAATAGGTGAAAAATGCATTTTTAGGCAGAAGGCCTTATGCCCAGCCATAAGGGCGTATGACCTGTAACTCAGAAACTCAGAAAACTACTTTTAAATGCAGAAGGCCTTATGCCCAGAAGCGGAAGGCTTTATGCTCTCATTTCCAGATTCTACAAAAAACACAACTCTTAGCAACTTACTCTAATTTCCGGAAAGACGACTTCCAAGACTCGAAACTTAATGAAACTTTCTATAAATCTTTAATATAACATAATACATCATTTTCATAACCATTCGACCCGTTTGACCCCAAAATGGGTGGAAATACACCTTAAACCAAACACCACTTTCACCCATTTCATACACTTCAACCGTTACTAATACATTCCAATTTGACACACTTTAGACCTTGACATCCATAATACTTTGACGACCATAACATAAACTATGACACTAGATTAACCAACATATAAACCATTAAAAGACTCTCAGGGGTACAATGTTGACTTTGAGCTCGGTATTCTACCTAAGCTTCTAAATACCTTATAACCTTCTAACATCCGCACATTCATTCCTTAAGCTTTAATCCAAGAAATACTTTCTTGCCATGAGCACCTACAAAACATTAACATCTATAACGGTAAGCGATAAAGCTTAGTAAGTAAAACGATTATAACATACCATTATACTTCACACAAACATATAAGCATCACATACATCATAACACTTACTTTACAAGCTTATTACTCCAAGTCTCACTTAACACATAATATCAAGTCACCACTTAGCTCACATTCACTACATCACACAAGCATATCTAAACCACCTATTACTTAACACCTCACATCTATAACATACATAACACATACATGTTAGTATTCCATATAACACCATGCCTTCATCATTTTACTTACATTGGCTCCAAGCTAAGCACATCAAAGTATCATCATCAACCTCATCATTAGAGGTGGCAAAACGGGCGGGCCGGGTGGGCATGGGCATGGGCTAGAACGGGCACGGGCTAGAATGGGCACGGGCTTAAACGGGCACGGGCTAAACGGGCACGGGCTAAACTGGCACGGGCTAAACCGGAACATGTTATACAAATCGCTTTATAGAAGACCGAAAATGACGAAATAAATTTCTTAAACATAATACCTCATTTATATTTAATAAATGAACTATATTATATATATAAGTTTTTCTTCAAAAACGATTATAATGTTCTATAATTGAGAGAAAATATGTGCCCGTTGTGCCCATTTAACTTTTCAATGGGCTAAATGTGCCCATTTAAAAAAAGATGGGGCTAAATGTGCCCAAATCTTTTACAAAGTAGCCAAAATTAGCCAATTTTTTTCATTTTGGGCACAAATTGCCACCTCTACTCATCATCATCATCATCATCATCATTGCCATCCATATAAGCATCCTTGGTTAACACTATGACACAAACACTTAATATACAATCAAATAATCATAATCAATGGTTTATACAACCATTAACTTACCTCTAACACCTCTAATCATCATATTATTATACATTGATTATATGATGATCAAACCCATAAACTTATTAACTTTAACCAATAATAATTCACCTCATAATTACTATAACCTCTTATATAACTTATGACAGCAATTACACATCTTCCCCAAGTTAGGGTTCATAAACCCTAACCCTTAAATCACCAATTATACTCTAATTAAAATACTTACTTGGGTGGGAACATTGCTAGGGCTTCATCTACTTGATCACAACCTTGATCCTTTAGCTATCCCTCATCAAGCTCACATTTTCCCTCCCTTTCTTCCTCTCTAAACCGAACCCACGAACACCCTCTAGAATTTGGTGGAATGACTAGAAGACTCCACACTCCAATTATTTACTTGCACAACTATGGCCATTTGGCACATTTAGTCCCTTTAGTCCATTTCCTTCTATTTTGGCCACACAACAATATATAACACTTTCATATATAACAACTTAAACCCTTGAAGTCTATTCCCTTTCTATTTGTGCCACATAATACTTTCCATAACTATATAACACATTCTTTGAGTACCACTTGACTATCGGGTTTGACTATAACGTAACATTCGTTGACTAACCCATCACGTTAAACCTTAGTCAATTCCATCTAGGGTGGGGCCTATTTGTACCCGGAAAACGGGTGTTACAACTCTCAGGTGCTATTTCCAATAGCCTTGGCCAGGGAGGGTAAAACTAAACCTGTAAACAAGATGATGATTTTTCACAACATTTCAAGAAATGAGTTATTAATGTTACATACATCTATAAAAATGAGTTCTGCATCAAAAAGGATGCATTTTGGGGGCCAAAGATGTATAACATATAAATTTATTGCAAGGGAACGTGTGGAAAAAGTCAATATCTGGAAAATGAAGTTGGAGAAGAAGATATAAATTCCTTGCAAAGGAAAGCATGGAAAAAGTCAATATCTGGAAGGAGAAGAAGAGTTTTTCAAAAAATAGTAAGAAGATATAAGGGTATTAAAGTCATTTTAAATGAGAGAGAAAAATTTAATTAAGCATAATGACAACCAAAGAGAAACATTGTTAAGTAGAATGATGGAGTAATAAAAAATATTGAGAAAGCATAATAAGTTGTTTTTGCAAGTACATTAAGCATATATAGCTTTTACTCTAAGAAAAACATCAATCCAAATTCTAAAACTAAAATCAAAATCAAACAAACATAAGATGAATCCAGTTTTAAAATTATTGACCAACTGGTTGTTAAAAATCTTTCAGATTTCATTAATAAATGAATCAGTGTCTATTTATCAATGTCTATTTGAGTCGATGATCCTCCTTCCTCTGTTGCTTGCTAACAAATCTTTTCAACTTCGGACACCTTTTTTCCTGACTTCTTGTCAGTCATCGCTTTCCATGTCCATATATAGTGCTTTATGCGAGTTTCGTTTTATCTTCTTTAGGGAACAAAATATCCTCTTCGATCATTTCCCTCTTTCTCATCCACTAATCTTCCAAAATAATCTTACTATTTTGGTACTTAAGCCCACGCTAGCAGAAATGTGACATTGGCACCCCACAAAATGCACTTTCTTTAGTTAAATTCTAACTACAATATACCAAAATACCCCAATGAAACAATAAGACAACACTCTTAATCGGTCACAAGAAGGTATAGCCAACCCATTTTCACAACTTTTGTTTTCAAACGGAGACCTTCCCCACGTGCAACCCACATGTACCTTATACCGCTATTACGAACACCAACAATCACTTCTTCCTACTAGGCATCTAAGACTAAGGGAAAACTCCCTCGTGAAATGTATAACACTGAAGCCTCGGGTTAAAGGTCTAATAACTTGATTTAATCAAGAGTATTTTTGCCAGTTATGTTTTTCAAACTAAAGTAAGGAATTGGGGGGGGGGGGGGAATAAAACAAACATGCATGGGAAGCTTTGATTTAAGGGCATCAATTATCTTGAAATGTCATTGTCATTGATGTGGTTTGTCTGGTTAATTGCAAAAGCTCTTTGCCTACTGATCAGCATGTCGCATGATCAACCACAGGAATTGGTGGTACTCGTCTTATGCAATCTACTTCTTTATCGGCTTTTTATGAAGGATCTCAAGTAAAATTTACAATTAATTTATGGAGTCACAACATCACAAATATGACGGAACATTGTGAAGGTAGGACAAGTCGAAAGGTTTCGCTCCCACAATAAGTTTTTATTCTTTAAAGATAAAAGCTAGAAGCTTGAAAAAGCTCCGGAACAACCATACAACTAAAATACGCTAAAACAAACATGCATGGGAATAAAACAAACATGCATTGGGGGGGGGGGGGATAAAACAAACATGCATGGGAAGCTTTGATTTAAGGGCATCAATTATCTTGAAATGTCGTTGTCATTGATGTGGTTTGTCTGGTTAATTGCAAAAGCTCTTTGCCTACTGAAGCATGTCGCATGATCAACCACAAGAATTGGTGGTACTCGTCTTATGCAATCTACTTCTTTATCGGCTTTTTATGAAGGATCTCAAGTAAAATTTACAATTAATTTATGGAGTCACAACATCTCAAATATGACGGAACATTGTGAAGGTAGGACAAGTCGAAAGGTTTCGCTCCCACAATAACTTTTTATTCTTTAAAGATAAAAGCTAGAAGCTTGAAAAAGCTCCGGAACAAGCATACAACTAAAATACGCTAAATTTTGTAACTTAATTAGCAATGAACAAAAATTCCGTTTCTGGCTTAAATAGTTTGTCGCATCTTATACAAGAAATTAATATTATCCACTAAGAGCACTCGGTGTGTTAACATGGGAGGTGGGTGAAACTTTCACATTTCGTGCGTTAAACCCACGTTAACCACACCGCCCCCCTGCGTTAAAGCCAAGTTAAACCTCCACGTTAAAGCTTTAACGCTGCGTGAAGGTGGTGTTTTTTTGTGAGTTAAACTTTAACTTCCTCACCGTGTGGTGAGTTAAGCTTTAACTCAAGTTTTTTTAGTTGAGGTATGATAAAAGTGGGGCCCAAAATGTTGAGTTAAGGTTGAGTTATGATAAGGGGTGTTTTTTTTTTAGTTAAGGTTAAAATGTTAAAGCTGATGTGGCGCTGACGTAGCACTAAGTGAAACTTTAACTTGAGTGATGACACCCTATGCTCTAACAAAATTTTTGGTGAAGGCTCGGGATGATTTATACACATATAAATAAATAACTTTTTCCTAATTACCATATAAATAGAATCTCTTGTATAATAAGGAAAATGAAAAAAAAAAATTGTGTGTTTCGCCTCAACTAATAGAGTAATAGCAGAACTTAATTTCAACATTGAGGCCTCCTATTGGCCGATTGAAAAATTAAAATTTAAGTTATTGGTCAATATTACTTAAGTTTTTATCGAGTTAAAAGAAAGGATAAGGATTCTCTCAAGTTGGGTTAAACATCATTACTACTTACTAGACATGTTAAGCTAATATTAATAGATTTAATTAAGGGTGGAGATTAAAAGTATACTTTCTCTAAGAGCACACGTTGCAGTGACCATGGATGTGAGTTATGGCTTAACGCACGTAGCGTTAAGGTCGAGTTACCACACCACAAGGCAGCGTTAAAGGGGAGAGTTAAGGGCATGCGTTGCCAGCTTAACCCAGCGTTAAGGGCGATGTAAAAAAAAATTACACTTTTGGTCCTTATAACGGCTATGTACCTTTTGATATTAAAAAAAAAAAAAAAAAAAAAAAAACACTATTGGTCCTTATACGTTATGTAACGGTCATTTGTGTAAAAAAAAAAAAAAAAAAATCAAAACCTTTTTTTCACCACTATAAATACCCAATTAACACACAATTTTTTTTCACACTTCCACAACTCAAACTCAAATTTATATACTTCCTCTCTAACCAAAAAAAACTTGTTCATTCACAATGGATCCGAATCAAAGTGACGAAGAACCTAAGAACTGGTCCGATGTAGATGACGAAACTGACTTATACTTTATGATGGCCGCGTACGAATATCACCAACGGTTGGAACAAGAAGCATCTCAACCTCGCTTGACCCGAAACCCGATCTATCGTGAACGTGAGTTTGCCAAAAAACATTTGATGAATGACTATTTCAATCCAGGTTGTAAGTATCCGCAGCGGAATTTTCGAAGAAGATAACGTATGAGCCGGAAACTATTTCTAGAAATAGTCAAAGGTATTAAATCTTATACTTCCGATCCTCTTCCAAGTCATTTTGCATTCTTTAGCCAAGTACCCGATTGTACGGGTGACGACATCAAATAATCATGATATTTTAGTGTCAATTTCCCCCTAATATGCTCATTATTTGTATTGTTTTATGTGGATATATGCTTTGATTTCTTTATATTTCATTTCCAGGTTATAAATGAGCATATGATCAAAAGAAACGCGGAATTGGAAAAGTACTTACGATGATACACACTTTAGTATGCCTTGAAGAAGTTACGGCGTAGTTACACTCTCCACTTACGCCGTAGCTCAGGATTTATACACGAAGACCAAGTCAACGCAAATCAAGGATTACGGCGTAATTAACTCAGAGATTACGCCGTAACATTTTGAAGACTTAGAAGAATTTTGTGACCATAAAGGTTACATCGTAACCAATGCAAGAGATTACGGCATAAATTTTACACAGAATAGGATTGAAGATATCACGGCATAACCAGCAAGAAGATTACGACGTAATTGTTGCCGTAGAAGATTACGGCGTAACTATCCATTAAGTTACGCCGTAAATGTTATTAATCGGATAAGGATCAAATGAAGATACACTAGTTACGGCATAACCATACCTAGAGGTTACGTCGTAACTTTGTCGGGCCTATAAATACAAACCCTATTTCTTGCATTTTACACAACTTTCACACCACAAAAAGTCAGAGAACGAAGTAGGGTTCCACAAGGACGATTACCAGCAGCATACGGAGCATTTTCCAAGGGAGAAATCATGCCATAACATCAATAAGTTTTAGCAAATCACATTTGATTTATACTTTTGATTTCATGTCTTTCATTACCATGTAAAACATTGAATCTTCTGTACTATTCGAAATGATCGGCTAAGCACCTTTGGTGCTAGCCTAGTTATGATTCCTTTATTGTTTTGATTATGTTTTCGTGCTTTTATTATTGCTTCTAGTGTGTGCATGCTTAGTTTATTCGTTAGATCCTTTAGTTTCGGTAGTTTTGAAGACCGGTTGTACTTATTACACTAGGAGAATGGACCTAAGGACCCTAGAGTTGTAGGTTGCGAGGGTTGGTAAGAATTGACCAAAGGACTCCAATTCCTTGTGTGCGAATTGACTAAAGGATCACCTTCCGTTGTTGGATGAACTTAAGGAGTTAGATGTGTGGTCTAAGATCCGAGAGGCCGGATCACACATAAAATGAATCTAGCATGTAGCGACACTTAATGACTTGAACTAGTCTACCTTCAAGCTCTAATAGTCACTTAGGATCAGACCTATGATATCTGAGTAGGATTCTAGGGATATAGGCTAGGCGGATTGACTATAAGAGTCTAGTGAATCTTATGCCCCATTTGAAGCGATAGGAAGCTTAATTAGAGAACATAGTTATTGCATTATAGGATGAATAACTAGGCTAGTACATTTTCTCCCAACTGCATTCAAATCAATTTAATTTCTGCATTTCATTTCTGTTATTTAGTTTAATTAATCAAACGACTTCAAACCCCTTTTAAAACGTGACATTGACTTAAGTTAGAATCCAGAGACACATAGCTCAGGGGACGACCTAGGTTTTACCAAATACTACACTACACACGATCGGGTTCTCTGCCCGTTAGTGTATAAGGTAGACCATAGGTAGATGAGTAATTTATAAATATTAAAACCTGGTTAGAAAACCTGCATCAAGTTTTTGGCGCCGTTGCCGGGGAGCTATTTAGGGATTTTTATTTAAGTTTTTAAATTTTTGTTAATTTTTCAATTTTCTCACGTCTTTCTTTAAGCTTCAGGAACAATGGCAGTTGTGGACATTGATACACTCACCCTGGAGGAGTACCTTGCTATGAATTGAGAAGAGCAAGGGCCGAGGCTTGTTAGGCCGGTTATTTGAGCTGATGTTCAGTTTGAGATCAAGAATCAGTTCATGAGGGAGTTGCGTGAAAAACCCTTTTCCGGAAACAAGATTGAAGATGCTTACGAGCATGTGGAACATGTCTTGTACATCGTGAGACTTTTCAATATTCCAGGTGTTTTTCACGATGCTATCATGCTCCGAGAGTTTCCAATGACACTCACGGGAGCCGCTAAGAGATGGGTTGATAGGTTGCCCGCTAGAACCATCAACACATGGGATCTCCTTAAAAGAAAATTCATCCAACGATATTGCCCTCCCTCGAAGATGGCAAAACAACTAGAAGAGATCCATAACTTCAGTTAGGCAGCTGACAAAACATTATACCAGGCTTGGGATAGGTATAATGATCTTCTATACAAATGCCCAACTCATGACCTCAACAAGCAGCAAGTGGTCAATATATTTTATAAAGGAATCAACATAGCCACAAGGCAAATGCTTGACTCTCAGGGGCCTATCCCTGCGATGACTCCTATTCTAGCACTTGAAGCTATTCAAGATATGGCAGACCACTCGCAAAAATGGCATGATAGAGGCAGCAGAAGAAGCATGGGCGAATGTTTGGATGGTATCGCTGTTATTACTAACAAACTTGAAAGTCTTGGCAGGGATATGAAGAAGCTAAAGGAAAATGTGCATGCTATACAGGCAGGATGCGACACTTGTGGAGGAGCTCACCTAGCCAGAGACTGCCCATTGGATGAAGAAGATAAGAAGGTTGAGGAGGTTAAATATGGTGATGCTAAGAGGCCTTTTCAAGGAAATAACGGTGATGGGGAAAGGTATCGTGCTGGACCACCAGGTTACTACTCGAGAATAGACAACCGACCTCCTTATGGGGAAAGGAAATCTACCATTGAGGAGTCAATTCACAAATACCTGGAAGAATCTGCTAAAAGGCAAGATTGTAACAACCGTGATTTTAGCAGGTTAGTTTGACTAATAGTCTCAACCAATTTAGCTTTTATGTGGTGTGTACTATGTGCTTATATGTGCTTAGATATGGTATATGTGTGGTTTGTGGGTAATAGGTACGTGAGTTTAACATTAAATCCCTTGGTGTGATGTTTACTTCATGAGTTGAGTAGTGTTGAAAAGTTCATTTTGATCGCCTTGGTGGTGTAGAAATGATTTGCGTAATTTTGGTGTTTTGTGGTTTTGCGTAACAAGTCTCCGTTCAATTGATTGAGCGTTAGTAAGTTACGTGGAGGTTATTTTTATGGATTATATTAATGTTAAGTGTGAAATTTCTATTTTTGGAAAACTTTATTTTGAAATGATATTTTTTCGGGTTGTCGTAAAATCGGAAGTTTATCGCGTAAGGTGTTAATTTCAGTATAGGGTTTTTATAAAATATAAAGAGTACAAGGTTTTAAGTGTAATATTTAAATTTAATAAATATATATATATATATATATATATAAATATATTATATATATATATATATATATATATATATATATATATATATATATATATATATATATATATATATATATATATATATATATATATATATATTATATAATAAATGGGCGGCCAAATATAGGTTTAGAGGAAAAAGGAAACCAAATATTAATCAAAATACACTTACCAAATATTAAGGGGGTCTAGAATAATCCATAGAGTCCTATAAATACAAAACCAAAACAACCCTAACCTACCCTATTGCAAATTTTCATCCAACAAAAGAGAAGAAGGAGAAAAATTAGGGTTTTTTATTGTTGAAGCTAAAAATCAAGAGCAAGGTATAATTTTTGATACTTGTATTCAATTAATTGTTTAAATATTGTTTTGATTCATGTAATACAAGTTATGATGGAACTAGGGTTTATGGGTTTTGTTGGTCCACGAATTGTATGTGGATCACTAAGTAGTCTTGAATACCTAGTAGATGGTTAGGATAAATCCGAACCAATCTAAGTAAGAAACCCTAGGTGATTGTTATTGTTAATGCGGAATCTTAACAAGAACAATTAAGAACACAAGCAGAAATATCGCTAACTTCGTATATTGATTATAATCACAATAGTGAACTCGTACAACTCTCATACACACTAACAATCTATAGGGATCCTTTTATAACACAAGGAAACCCTAACCGACTCAGAAGATATACACAAATCTTCTATAAAGATACATACACGCATTGTATCTTTTCCTAACATAACTCTAACAAACTTTCCTAACTTCACGACCAGACTTAACTTTACAAGTCAACCAGACTTAAACATGCTACCAGACTTAACATTACATTACCAGACCTAATAACACAAACAGACCTAACTTAGATAAACTACCAGACCTAAGTTGTCTTCTCTTGATTCGAATTATAATTCCCAACAATCCTCCCCTAACTTGATCTTCATGCTCCATGAACTTCAAGTTCTTCTGATTAAGCTTTCTGAGGATTGAATCTTGAACACTTTGAATTGTATTTAGGTCTTGATCCTTTCTAGCAGCTTGAATCTTGATAAGCTCTTCTGATATGGTCTTTGCAGCAACATTGACTATATGTACATCAATTCATATTAAGTTTCATATCTATTCTCATCACTTCCAGGTGTGTTAACTCCTGTGAGAGGTGAGTCATTGAAATTTAATGGATTTGATGTCTCTTTACCAATAGCCATCACTACTGGAGTAGCCAAATGTTTTGGTGTTTAAGACCATGGTACACTGATAACCATATGATTTTTAGCAAATCATCAGCTTATCAACGGATTTGTTAAGTCTTTACCAAAAGCCGTTTGCTTCTGGACTAGTCAATTCTTTGATGGAAAAGCACCTCATCATGGTGAATTGATTACCATTTATGGTTTTCCACAGCCTTTACCACAAGCCATAACCTTGTGGGCTAGCCAACTCTTCACTTATCTTAGATATGGTGAGTTGAATACCATACAATTTTTGGCAAATTGTCAGCCATAAACGGATTTGAGCAATTGATGAACTCAAATAAGTACATTTTATTACTATCATTTATCCTAATAATTTGACTTGTTTTATTATATTATGTATGAGGATTGATACTTAATCATTTACTTTTGTAATTCTCAGGTAAAAACAAGCATTTGGTGAAACTTGGCGATTTTGGACTAATTATGGAGCAAAACATGCAAGAAGTTAAGAGTCTACCGAAATGTACAAGATCGAGACTATTCTGCTCCAGATGCGCCGCATCTTACTTATGACATGCGCCGCATCACTATCAATATTTCACCAGATACGATCCAAGATACAAGAGGACATGCGCCGCATCTATAAATGGAGTTACGCCGCATCTTCTGGCGGTGTACGAATATTCCTGAATATTATAATCTTGGACCCCACGCAAAGTTAAGTAAATGCGCCGCATCTACTTACTAGATGCGCCGCATCCTACCCTCAGACAGAAACTATAAATACCCCAAAGACCAGACGAATTAAGAGTCCCGAGTTCCGAAGTTTTAACAGAAGATCGAACACCAGAAACCTAGGACGAATTCAGTCAAGGCAGCAGCACAAGACACACCCAAATCAAAGATACAAGAGCTGTAAGAAGGTGCTGCATGTGTTTAATTCATTAAGTAGTTTTGTTTTATTGTGTTAGTAAACTTTAATTCATCAAGATTGGTGCCTTGTGTAATGTGACAACGGAAAGATTGCACTCCCTTAAAACTGCTTTCTCATTAATTAAAGTTTATATGTTGATGTCATTGGTGACTTTTATTAGTGCATTGATAACCTCTGTGTCTAGCTGAGCGTTGATCGGGTCGCCATGCCTCTGCCCTCGCCTGTTTATTAGATCGCCTATGCATTCTATGGTCTGTAGAAAAGTAGGAAGAAAGATAAACGGGATAGTCATAAGTAATCATTAAGGGTTTACTCGCCGATAAGATTAGAACCAACGAGAAAGGACTTAATCTCGGTGCGTTGCATCGAACTATACACTTCATATAACACTAGCAATAAAACAAGTGACAAACTACTTATTATAAGGACAGCCCTCTTATTGTCTCAAGTATTTATCTGTGTACGTGTGTGCTACTTGCTGATTCGTGCCTATTGGTTTAGTTTATTATTTAATTGCAACCAAATCGTGCCAGTCTCTCAGGCTGAACCCCTTTGCGTTAGAATAGGTTGTATAGCTAACTTAATATATTAAAATACTGATTAGAATAACAAGATAATACGTTCCACTCTTAGTGATCGACACTCTACTTACCATTATATTCATACTGACCGGGTACACTGCTCGTTAAGTGTGTGTGTTATTGATAAGTCGGCTAAATATAAATTTAAAACTTGAGTAGGCATTAAAACTGCTAAACCGCAACGACACATCGCACGCATCAAGTTTTTGGCGCCGCTGCCGGGGAGTGAATTGTTATTATCTGTTAATTTGATTAGTATTTTAATTAGGTTTTTAATTTTTTTTATCTATCCGCTAATTTTGTTGTGTATTAGATTAATTTGCATTCATTGTACTATTTTGCATATTTTCTGTTTTTGTGTGTTATTTGTTTGCTTTTGTTTGTGTTTATTTTCGTGTGTTTTTATTTGTTTTAATTTTTCGTATTTTTTTTTGTATTCTGCTATCGTTGTACTGAGCTAAATCAAACGATACGGCGCATCTGATTTCTCAGATACGGCGTATTGCGTTCAATTTTTTATAAAATACAACGCGTTTAATTAATTCGATACGACGCATCTTTCCCCAAGATACGGCGTATCTGTTTTTGATAAAAAAATTTTCTAAACGTTAACGCCATACGACCCATCTGCTTTAGCAGATACGGCGTATCTATTATTTTAATTAAAAACAGTTTTCGAATTATTAAACAGATACGGCGCATCGATCTCTGTCGATACGGCGTATCTTCTGAATCAAAAATCTTATATTTTGAAACGTAACGAAAATACGGCGCATTAACTTTTGTTAATACGACGAATATAATTTGATAAATATAGTTGATTTTTGATATTTACTTTGATCGGTCCGCTACTCTCGTGTGCAAGTTGTTTATTTTCAGGATAAAGGATGATTCTAGCATCACCATGGAAGATTACATTCTTAACCAAACCGAGAGAAGCTAGCTGGAGTAATCAAACGTAACCTCTTCGATTATTCAACCAGCCCAAAGGGAAGTTCTCTACATTATGATCTCAATTTTATTATCCATATTATACATCTGATTCAAATTGTAATCTTAGTTTTGTACGCTTTAAAACGATATTTGTTCCTAACCTCGGAATAAATCCTTATCCTCAAAACAATAAGATTACAATTGTTAATAAAATGTTTATGCCTATTGCTCTTATTTTGAATTAAATTACATCATATGGTATGACCGTTTTACCCCAATTTGATGTATAAAGAATCGTGTTGCGGAGGCCAAGGTACGTTCCTCATCTAAATTTCGTTCACTAACATAGCGATACGGCGGATCTAAATATCCAAAGCGCCGTATCTCTGACCAACTAGGACTCATTGACTAGTCAACGAAATTAAATAGATACGGCGCATCCCAATTTTCAATACGGCGCATCTTTTTGCTCTATAAATACGACGGGAATGCGCCGGATCTAAAATCTTTACCGCAAAAACTCACACAGTTAAGAACTCACACACAGTAAAACTATACTCTAATTCCGATCATTTTTCCTAAATCCACCTCTAATCCGATCTATAATCTTTCTCCTAATCATAAAATTAAGGTAATTGCTCTATTTCGATTTAATCTTGTTTGAAATGAAAATTAGGGATTATGTGATTAATTCGATTAGGGCATATAATATAGAGACGTGATTAGGGTTTGTATTAGATGATTTCCCCCGTATCTAACTTGCGTAAATAATCGAATTTCTGGCCTAATTTGATTTAACCGAAAATTTGGGTTTTGAATTCGATTTTGAATATTTAGCGGGAAGATGGATTAGTAGTGGTATATTGAGCCTTTAGAACTGATATAAGGGGTATACGATACTGTGATATTTAGTGGTAGTTTACGTCACGGATACGGATTCTTGAAAAGCATGCCTGATCCCCTTTATTTATACTGATATGCTTTTAGATGCGGTGCATCTAGGTTGATTGATGCGGCGTAACGACCTATTTCCAAATTAATAAAAACTTAAGATACGCCGTATTACTTAATCTAGATACGACGCATCTTCATACGCCGTATCTCATTTCTTGCTCCGCATCCCTTATACTTTGTGCAGATACGCCGCACTGATTAAATCAGATGCGCCGTATCTATCTCACTTACAGACTGCTTACTAACTTTGAAAATTTATTTCAGATGGAACTTCCAGAAGTTTCACAAAGACACCAGTGGTTACGTTTCGAGAATATGGGACTAACCCCTGGCACTTTGGAGGATTACTTACGGAGACTTGAGTCGATTTACTTTAGGAGGATATTCAGGGTACAGGTTTTGGATTTCGCCGATGTGGGATTGATTGGGGGAGGACATGCTGTTGAGAGTTTATAGTATAGGATGGAGATGATAGTTACTGGAGATGATGAGGAGGTGGTGTTCAGATCTAGTGCTTGGGAGAGACTGTTCAGGATTGACGAGCCCTTGGTACGGGAGCTCATGATGGAGTTTTTCAGTACATTTTACTACAGAGAGACGGATACTGGGTTGGATATTGCGGACACCCTTGTGTTTAGACTAGGTGGGGTGCCGAGGCAGATGTCTATGAGACAGTTCATTCTGGCCATGGGTTTGCATACAGTTGAGGAGCTTGAGTCAGTTGGGTTTGACAGATATTGGGATGATAGTTTGCGAGCGGTCCCTGACAGAGCATTATTCAGTGATTACTGGGATAGGATTTCTTCGGGGGGTGACATCCTTACTTCTACCCCCTCTTACACTTTGATCAGGGAGCCGATGAGGAGGCTGTGCCACCGTTTGATAGCACTTACCATTGCTGGGAGGGGTCAGTCACCTGAGAAGGTAACCACTCTGGACCTCTTCCTCCTTAGGAGCATAGATGAGGGGTTGTCAGTGAACATCCCCCACTTTTTGGCACACTACCTCCACTGATCAGCTGCAGGGAGAGATCGGAGGAGCCATATGACTGGCGGGCATTTTGTTTCTCGGCTGGCCCGCCATTTTGGAGTCATTGGAGGCGAGATTCCAGCGGGGCTGGAGGTTGTGGTGACCCATCTACCGGTTATTGACAGGGATTACTTGGTTAGGCTTGGGATATGCCAGCTGGCTATGGGAGAGTACGTTTGGGTAGCATTAGGGCCCGCCAAAGCTGCAGGACCAGAGGCGGAGCAGGGAGGCCCTCAGGGACCTCCGGCTGCTGCTCCAGCCCATCAGGAGGAGCCGCAGGCACCAGTACCCCCACCAGTCCCTGTACGCACCATGGGTCAGAGAGTTGACGCAGTCGAGGGAGAGTTGAGAGCCTTGAGAGGCATTGTAGATGGCATGAGGAGGGACTCAGAGTGGCTGGTTATGAGTGTGAGCAGACTATTGGAGCAGCAGGGTATTACCCACACCCGTTCAGATGGTACTCATGTTGCGGGAGTGACACGTGCATACGCTCGCAGAGTCCGACCTAGGACTGATGATGCCAGCACCTCAGGGACCCACTCACACGACCAGACTGACCCTTGATCTCTTGATTCCACGTGTTATTTGACATTGTTCCATGCACATTATTATTATTCTTTTTGGATTGTACTAATCGATATTCTCATTTATGCACTTGATGTTTCAGTTTATATTTCTTAACATGCTTGAAAAAGACTGGCATTAAGTTCAGCATGAGAGTACGAGATGACGTGAGAGATAAACCATGGAACGAGCCATTTTACAACAGACTGTTTGCAGTCTGGATGGTTGAACACATGCGCCGCATCTGGTAAACAGATGCGACGCATCCTATCCTTTATTTCGTTTTATTTTTGTTTCAGGCCGCAGAGGATACGACGCATCTCAATTCTGAGATGCGACGCATCTCCTGCAATGGTCATATCTTATTTTATTTTTCTGCATTTCTTTATTTTCGAATTTAAAACTTTTTATCAGTTTATTTCAATGCGGCGCATCCCTGGTTAAGGATGCGGCGCATCTTTTATTCTGATCCGTATTCATTCCAGGCTCGATACGGCGTATCTTCTTCAATAAGATACGGCACATCGACTGACCTGATGATTTTCATTTTTAATTTTTATGATTTATTTTTACCTAACTACTAATGTATTATGCAAGTTGAACCTTTCTTATCTTAGGTGTGTTTTAAAGCCTTGGTGGTATTATAGATTCCTGCATTTCTTGTGGATACATCTAATATGAAGCTTATACGTTCTAATCCACAAGAAAGATGATTTTTGCTCTTATACTAATGGAGGATCATACCGAGCAAATCTCAGGGGAGTTTTTCTGTTCTAATTCTTTTATTTTCCAGTTTTTAACCTTTAATACAAACAACGAGGACGTTGTTTAACTTAAGTGGGGGGATTGGAGAATTAGAACACTTAACACTTACTTGTCCTAAACTTTTCAAAATATGCTTAAAATGTGCTTAATATATCAAAATTTAAAATTTTTTTAGCATGTTTTTGTTTAAAGTCTAAGTTGCATAGCTGCACACATGACGTTATTTTCAAAAATTGTGATTTTTCAAAACTCACAAATCTATGAGTGTGCCGGTGACTTGTAAACTTTAGAACTTGGCTTGTATACTATTCGAGACCACCATAATAAGTATTATTTATATAATTGGAATGACTTGTCTAAATTGGTAAATTTCTAGGATTACACCCAAATAGCCTTTATATGTTATGTGTTATTAGCTAACTACACTGGTTAGTTAACCCCCGTATAAACCTTTTTTTACTCTCATTTTTAGAGTAAGATACCCCTAGAAAAACACTCAGAGCCATTCCTTTCGTTTCTTACACCTTTGTTAAAATGTTTCGTTACACCCTTACACCTTAGCCTACCCTGTAGATTAGAATCCGTGGTTGGTTAATTGCTATAGGCAAAGTGTGTTTTCTTACATTACCTGTGTTCGCGTGCGTAATTCATTATCTATGGTTAGGTCGGGAAATTGCACAATGCAATTGGAGTGAAAGTAAATATTGTATATCTTCGAGTTTATTTTTCGTGTGTTTACTACTTTCACTATTACCGTTATTTCTGAAGTCATGAAAAGTATGAAAAAAATTATCCAGAATTATTGTTTTGGTGATGTGGTGAAATTTTACACATCTATATTTATGTTTCAAAAAAAAAAAAAAAAAAAAAAAAAAAAAAAAAATCGAAAAAATGAGAAAAGAAAAAGAAAAAAGAAGGAAGTTGGATGTTTGTTTTAACCAACGATGTAAAGTTATGTAAGTGGTCGATATCACCACTAGTTGTTGTATATTATATTATATGGATTGAATGGGAGTTGGCAGTTATGGGAACGTCAACTAAGGTTTATTCTTTGATTAAGATCTTGTTGAGTATAATTCGTGTCTACCTAAAGCGTGTGTTTCAAGTGTTAAAGCGTGAGTTATTCAATGATATTAGTCTTATTCATGGGATGGTTGGGATAGTGATTAACCACACTTAGGATTTTAATTTATTTGTTTTGTTTATTTTTCATTTTACACCAATTTATATCCCAAAAATTATCCATACCCTTTATTATTCTTTATCCAACCAAACCTTTGATTTATTGAGATTAGGGATTTGAGCAATCTTAAGTATCGTAGTCGTGGATTCGACTATGTATTTATGATTTTGTCGCCCTTTTTGATATATTATTATTGGTGAAGTTTGGACCTATCTTTAGCCTATTCGAGTTAAGGATTTGAGCAATTGCAAGTATCGTGTTCGTGGATTCGATCATGTATTTGTGATTTTGTCCCCTTTTCTGGAATTTGAGATCGATAGAGATTAAGAATAATTAACCCTTAAGCCTAAAAACCCTTTTTACCGCTTTAGACTTGTTATTCCTTGGCTTTAGTGGGGGAGATGTGTATACTTGCCAAGCTTATGATAGAATATTCGTCGCGACTGGACAGTTAAACGATTAGATTTGCTTTTATCGAAATATTTTTATTCTACTTCTAATTCGTTAAGTGTTTAGTTGTGTGATTATGGCAAAAACGAATACATGCTTAAATATAAAAATAAATCCTAATATCTTTTAGGATACATTTTCATAAGATTAATTCTAAGGTTTACTTGGGGACAAGTAAAGTTCAAGTGGGGGGATATTTGATGAACTCAAATAAGTACATTTTATTACTATCATTTATCCTAATAATTTGACTTGTTTTATTATATTATGTATGAGGATTGATACTTAATCTTTTACTTTTGTAATTCTCAGGTAAAAACAAGCATTTGGTGAAACTTGGCGATTTTGGACTAATTATGGAGCAAAACATGCAAGAAGTTAAGAGTCTACCGAAATGTACAAGATCGAGACTATTCTGCTCCAGATGCGCCGCATCTTACTTATGACATGCGCCACATCACTATCAATATTTCACCAGATACGATCCAAGATACAAGAGGACATGCGCCGCATCTATAAATGGAGTTACGCCGCATCTTCTGGCGGTGTACGAATATTCCTGAATATTATAATCTTGGACCCCACGCGAAGTTAAGTAAATGCGCCGCATCTACTTACTAGATGCGCCGCATCCTACCCTCAGACAGAAACTATAAATACCCCAAAGACCAGACGAATTAAGAGTCCCGAGTTCTGAAGTTTTAACAGAAGACCGAAGACCAGAAACCTTGGACGAATTCAGTCAAGGCAGCAGCACAAGACACACCCAAATCAAAGATACAAGAGCTGTAAGAAGGTGCTGCATGTGTTTAATTCATTAAGTAGTTTTGTTTTATTGTGTTAGTAAACTTTAATTCATCAAGATTGGTGCCTTGTGTAATGTGACAACGGAAAGATTGCACTCCCTTAAAACTGCTTTCTCATTAATTAAAGTTTATATGTTGATGTCATTGGTGACTTTTATTAGTGCATTGATAACCTCTGTGTCTAGCTGAGCGTTGATCGGGTCGCCATGCCTCTTCCCTCGCCTGTTTATTAGATCGCCTATGCATTCTATGGTCTGTAGAAAAGTAGGAAGAAAGATAAACGGGATAGTCATAAGTAATCATTAAGGGTTTACTCGCCGATAAGATTAGAACCAACGAGAAAGGACTTAATCTCGGTGCGTTGCATCGAACTATACACTTCATATAACACTAGCAATAAAACAAGTGACAAACTACTTATCATAAGGACAGCCCTCTTATTGTCTCAAGTATTTATCTGTGTACGTGTGTGCTACTTGCTGATTCGTGCCTATTGGTTTAGTTTATTATTTAATTGCAACCAAATCGTGCCAGTCTCTCAGGCTGAACCCCCTTGCGTTAGAATAGGTTGTATAGCTAACTTAATATATTAAAATACTGATTAGAATAACGAGATAATACGTTTCACTCTTAGTGATCGACACTCTACTTACCATTATATTCATACAGACCGGGTACACTGCTCGTTAAGTGTGTGTGTTATTGATAAGTCGGCTAAATATAAATTTAAAACTTGAGTAGGCATTAAAACTGCTAAACCGCAACGACACATCGCACGCATCAGCAATCTTTACCTGTTAGCCGTTTGCTCAGGATTAGTCAGTCCTTATGTTGATGAGACAAGGTGGACTGATAACCTTTTGATGTGTTAGTGCAAAGCACCTCCACCAAGTGAGAAGTTCCAATAGTCTCACTCAACAACTTGTGAAAATTCTTTCAAACACCCTTAGGCTACATCCTTCAAAGACTGCTTCTTAATCAAATCCAATAACATCTCATATCCTTCATCCTTATTACTAGCATACAACTTTTTGCTCATCATTTCCTTGCAAACACTTGATGATAAAGGATATTCCACCTCTGCAAGCATATAAATATCAACATTCTTTAATGAAACACAATGTACCTTGCAGGTATGAAAATATCTCCAGCTGACAATATTTTGCTCTTCAGGAAGTTTCCACACTATATCAGACTCAGTTGGTGGCTCAAACATTACCTTCAAATTGCCCCAAAAGACTCTTTCAAATTTTTCTTCAGGTGGATGATCTCCATATTTAATGTTTACCAACTGATAAAGTTCCTGTAGATCATCCCTATTCACATCATTTAGAATTCCAGCAAAATTCATATAAACAATGTCAGAATTATCTTCCCTTATTATTTGATATGCAGCCCTCTCACCAGTCATTATTAGTTGATACTTGACAACCTTAGTTGGTTCCTTTGTGCTTTCAATAGTCCCCATTGTGGCTCCTTCAGATGAAGGTTCTTCATCTAATTCCTCTTCAACAACCACTTTCTTGGATTTACTTTTCCTTTCCAAACCTTTTCTTCTTTGAAACACAATAGGCTTTATTACTTCATCTTGCACTTCTTCTGTTGACTTTCCAGCTTCAGGTTGTATATCAATCACTTTATCAGGTTCAATGACCAGTTCAGTCTCTTTAGCCTTTCTACCTTGAAAGCAATATTTCTGCACATCATCATAATCAATAGCTTTGTAACCTTGATCTCTCTCAAATGCCTTGAGATATGCTACTTGTATTTCTTCATATGACTTCCTTTTCATCTGTTCCAAAGAAAGATGCATTTGATTCTTAAGATACATCTTCATATCATATTTCTTTTCTGCCATAGACATCTTCTTGGGAATCTTTGATCTCTTCTGAAGCTTGAATTTTTCTAAGAATCCACCCAATGTATCATCATTATTTCTTGCATTTATGAAGTTAGCTAACTGTTTGGCTCGTTCATCAGCAGTTAAACCTTCAATAGTTAGCAGCTCTTCATACTTTGCTCTCACTTCATCATCAACATTGAGCAGCTTTGTAAAATCATTAGATTCTTCAGCCAATTGTCTTGCATAAACTGCATCTAGCATCTTTTGTCTTTCTTCTTCAGCAATATCTTGTGCCATAATCCTTTCAATCTCAGCCTCAGATGCTATTTCTTCTCTTGTTTTGTTCTTAGACTTCTTTGACTTTGAAGTTTCACCCACAACAGATTGTTGCTCTTCATTACCAGAACTAAGTTCATTACCAGACTTTCCTTCACCAGACTTTTCATCAGATATTGTCCCAAACTTTTCAACCTCTTCCTCAATAGACAAAATTAACCTTCTTCTCTTCCTATCCTGTTTAATTTTGCCCATTGATTGAGCCAAAGTCTCTGCTACTTCCAGTGTCTCTAGACTAATTGTGGTGACATTATCTTGAACAAGTGGTTCTTGAACTGGTGTTTGAAGAATATTTTCCTGTTCTTGCTCCAAATTCCTCCCCTGTTTGGAAGAATTTTCAGCTTCACCTTCCTCATCATCAAAAGAAACACCCTTTTTCTTCATTGCTACTCCCATTTTCTTTACTTTCTTCACCAAAGTCACATAAGCTTTTCTGAGTGCCTCATTAGACTTTTCCAAAGTAGCAATCTTCTTTTGTAGTTGAGGAACAATGATAAGAAGATTTTCCACAGTTATGGAATCATGTTCCTCCTCCCTTGCAGGACTTGGAACATTTGGTTGTGGAGGTGAAGATTGTTGGATAGGTGTAGATAATCTTTCAGCAGATGGTGAGGGACCTGGTTGAGGTGATGGAATTGGAGAAGATGTAGGTGTAGCAGACCTAGATGATGCTTGGTCTTGTGCTTCATCAGGGTGCACTTGCGCAGCTCCAGAAGTACCTGCATTGTTAGTACCAAGAATAGCAGCAAGCAAAGGTTTGTCTGTCCCTTGAAAACTCCTTTTTAAATTTGCAAAAAGTTTGGGAGTAAAGGCCACACTGATGTAAGGCACTTTATCCTTAGTTTCATAATTCAAGATCATTTGCAAAAATCGTGGATACATTAAAATTTTTGGGTCCTTAGCATTTTTCACCATTCCTTCAAAAATTAGTTTTGAAAAGTTAAATTTCCTTCCAAATGATAAACAGACCAATGCAGAAGCAATTCTGCTTCCAAATTGATCCCATCCACCACTCTTGGGACTTAAGCTCTGAAGTAAATGATGTACTAAAAACCTCCACTGAGGTGAAAAATGACTTTTCCAAAAGGTAAAACTTCCATCTGTGGGGTACCCAATGCTATTCAATCCCTCCAATATATCATCACTAGACAAATCAAATTCTCCTAAAGCATCATCCAATTGGAGACTATCCCTAATTGAGGCTTCAGTAATGGTAAAACCATTTTTATCTATGATTGCCCTTAAACATGGTGTCCCATCATCAAGAGTCTCAGAGGTAACCGACCTCCAGAACTGCTTGACAAAGGACTGATAAATAGTAGGATTATGAGTTAATGAATAACAAATGTAAGAACCTTTTAGGAAATTCACAATCTGCTCGAAACCTGCACTTTGATCTGGCTTCTTCAAGAAACCAACTTGATTATGCTTGTCCACAAACTTGAGATTAGCCATGGATGAGTTAATGAATTAGGTCTGGTTGATAAGAAAGGTAGGGTTTTGAAAAATATTTGCGTAGAAACAGAGTCGTGAAAAATAAAGATGATTTAAATTTGGAAGTAAATAAAGAATAAAAGGATATAAAATATATCAAATTTTAATCTTATATACTTCATAAATATCTCTTTTTACCGAAAATAGTGCAACGGTAATATTTTAGATAAATCTTTATTATTCTGACCAGATCTAACGGTCAAAAATATAACACTACCCGACCTAAATAGTCAACCAGGCCGAATCATAAACTTACCAGACCTAACCAAGAGAGTGGACTTACATACTGAATGTAGCGAATGCAAGGCTTTACATCATCTCATTCCAACCTTTTCTGCAAGAATTAGTTGAAACAACAAGAAAAAGGAGACAAAAACCAATCTTTGCAAGACATACAAGCTACCAGATTTAACACTTAAGTTTACCCAATTTAAAAACGTGTAAAACTTGTACATTTGCCTCCCCTTAAATGTACATTACCTCCCCTTAAGTGTAAATCTCCTTTTTTTTTATTTTTTTTTTATTTTTTTTTTTTTTATTTTTTTTATCACTATAAAAATACTTAACCAAAGTAAAGACAGTGGTCAACTTTCCAAAAATACAATTAATAACTCTTTGCCTGCAAGTATTAACCCATACACCAACCGAGCATTAAATGACATTAAACCTTGATTTTCCCTATAAAACCACCCATTGTTTTATCACAAAAACCATCACAAACCAAAAGAAAACCTTATAAGCATAATGGATCCATCCAACTCAGAAACCATAGAGATTTCATCCGATTCTTCTTGGGATCCAAATGACTCATCTTCTGATACATCATCAGGAGGATGGGGTGGATACTTCCCACCAGGGTATTCAACAATCACAAGAAACAAGACATTAAGAGAATCAACTCTGAAACAATGGCTAGCTGCTTATGATCTTACTGAAAAGGAACCAGATAATGAAGCACCAGAGACTTCAAAACCAATTCCCCCTTCTGATGTAGGAGATAAAAGTGCCGAAGAAGAAGACCCCTCCAAAGATGATGAAGAGACTTTTCCTTTGAAGATTGTGCCTTCCCTGAGAAGTGGTTCTGTGCCACGTCCCCCACCAAGCAGCTTGATTCTTGCACTTCCATGCCCAAAAGCGTGGAATCAGTTTGGTGGCAGAGGAGCCAAGAAGACCATTCCTGACTTCATGGGCAAAGGGAAACAGAAAGTGTAGGTGGTGATGTTTAGCTGGTTTGCGTTAAAGCTTTTGTCTTATGAAGCATTGTAACTTGCATCCTAGAATGCAATTTCTTGTTAATAAATAAAAAGCTCTTTGGTTCTGATGTTTTTAATTTTCCACATATGAATTACTTGTAATAGAGAAGAGTTAACAACTGCAAAACAAAGTTAAGCACAAAATACCAAAAACACACATACTATGGAAAGCAGAAAACAAATTGACTACTGATAACCAAGAAGAGTAGCAAGATAAAGAACAAACAAATATACAAACTATACAAAGTTAAGAAAGAGAATCAGTTTTTCTTAACAACCCAGGCCTGAGTGGGCTTGAGTCCTTTCTGTGGAGCAACATACTTATAGGTCTTGTATGAGCTTGCTCCAGTGAAACCATGTTTGGACTTATAGGTAAATTCATTTTTAAATGGATTCCAAGTCCAGCAATCAGAGAAATTATCAGCAGAACCCCCATTTGAATTTGTTTGTCTCCTTACAGGTGAATGATTTGTATAAAAATTATTTCTTTGAAAATTTGCATTCACCTGAGGTTTTTGAAAAGGTTGTTTGGGTCTCACAAAACCAGAGTTCACATTAGGCCTCATAGAATTAACATAACCAGTATTCACTTTAGGCCTCATAGAATTAACATTTTGCCTATTCATATCAAAGTTTCTGTAGCCAGACCTAAAATTTTGTCTACCAGAACTAACATAAGAGTTAGGTCTGGTAGTGTTATTTAGTTGTACAGGTCTGGGAACAAACTGGTTAGCATGATTAACTCTACTAGCATTATTCCAAACTGGTTTATTTGAACCATGAACCTTATTAACATTCATTCTCTTTTGTTCAGCCTCTCTTTTCATTCTCTTTTCATGGAAGTCACAATCTCTTATTAAATGACTCAAACTTCCACACACAAAGCATCTTTTAGGAGCATAAGTATAACTACTCCTACTTTCTCTGTGAACACTATTGCTTCTAGGTGACTCACTCATTTTAACAGATTCCCTAGGAGATTTTATGTGATTGACACAACTAGGTTTAACTGTCTCAGCCTTTTGTTCAGTCACTACAGGTTTAGTAACAACAGGTTTACACTTCTCAACAACCTTAGGTTCAGGATTCTCTTTTTCCTCATTGTTTGACTCAGACTTAGAGTGATCAGAGGAACCATCAATAGATCCTTCAGAGTCATTGGATTGACAAGAAGAATACCTACTGGATTTGTCCTCTGAGGTGGTTGGTTCAGGCACTTGAGGACCTTTCTTACCATACACAAAGAGTGAATCATCCAACTCTTCTTTTTCAAGAGGAGTATAGTCATCACTCAAAGGTGGTGGTACTCCCTTAAAGTCACCAGTCTTAACAAACCTATTATACAAGGGCTTATCAGCATAGTCCTCTTCTTTATTCTTAAATATAGCCCTATTCTCATTTTCCTCATATCCTAAGCCACATTTTTTATTTGACTTAATTTGAGAATCCTAACACTTAAACAAGTTATTATTTGAATTGTTCCACTGATCTACCCTTTTTCTCAGCTCATCCCTTTCCTTCTGAATTTTAAGCCCTAATTGTCTATACCTTTTAAGCTTTTCATCTTGTTCATATATTTTATTAGCTTGAAAGTATAGTTTTTCATTTAAAGCAGCATGTTGGTTTTGAAGGGTGACCTTTTGTGCTTCTAAAGTTTTTACAGCATTTTTATGTGCTAATAAATTTACTTCTAGATCACCTATTTGTTCTTGCTGCTCATCACACAAAGCCTTAACATGATTATATGAGTCAGTACATAATTTAGAGCATAATGATACCTCATTACCAATGGCCATGAGAGCATGATCAGACTCCTCATTTACTCTTGGATGCTCACCCCAGTTGACTCCTCCAGCTTCCATTGTCAGCAGGCTCATTTGATTCTTTTCCATCTTCCCATCATCATCTCTTTTCCCATCAGCAGGCTTCTTCTCTGGACAATCTCTTGAAAAATGTCCATGCTTGTGACAGTTGTAGCATTCAACAGTCCTCTTTGTGTATCCCACTGGTGATTTGTTGTTGAAGTTGATGGTCCTTCGATATTGCTTCTGAAATCTTTTGACCCTTAAAGCAACCATGGCAATGTGCCATTTTATGTCCATCTCCTCAACTTCAGCATCATTAATCTGTTCTAGGTCTTCACTAATAAAGCTTTCATCTTCCGTTTGATTGGAAAAGAAAGAATGTATCACCTCATCAGTAAAACTTGAAGCAGACCTTTCACTTGAAGGAGTTTCATAGATACCAGACCAAACACCACCAGATTTAACCTTGTAAGTACTGCTTTTGTTTTGTGACACAAAAGCAACATTTGATGAACTGGTTGAAGCCTGAGTGTTGTTACTGATGTCCCTTTCAAACATCCTGAGATTATTGTATAGGTCATCAGGTGTCATAGAATCTACTTCCTCCTTAATCCTCATCGCCACAGATACATTGCCCCATTCTGATGGTAAAGATCTAAGGAATTTGTGATTTGCATCCTCATTTGAGACTGCTGCACCATGAACTTCCAGTTGTGTTAACAGATGTTGAAATCTGTCATAGCCCTTCTCCAAACCTTCAGTCTTTGAAACACTGAATGTTTCAAATTGCTGTTTAAGAACAGCCTTTTTCATCTTCTTGGAGTTAGCATTACCTCCAAATCGTTTCTTGATAGCCTCCCACATCTCCTTTGCATCAAGAATGCCATGAAACCTTTGTAGATGCTCCTTAGGAATAGCCATAAGAAGCAAGGTTCTGGCCTTCTTTTCCTTCTCCACAGCCCTAATCTCCTCTGTAGATACTGGTGGCATTATTCTGAGCTGCCCATCATTCCCTAGTGAAATTCTTTTCTTAGAATTTCCCTTCTGAATCACCTTCCATACATCGCTATCAATGTATTCCAGATAATGTTCCATCTCCATGGCTCATATATCATACTCTTCTCTTTTCAGTAATGGAAGTTTTATGTTTGAGATTGTGGTTGTGGAAGGGATGGGTTGTTGTTGTGTTTGGGAGTTACTGGTTTCGGTTTTTTCTTCATCTTCATGGTTTGATTTCTCATCCTCACTGTTATGGATTGAGAAAGTTTCAGTGTTAACAGGCTTATCGAATTCAGACATTGTGTAGGGTGATTTGAGTGAGAATTAGGTTTTTGAGATTTAGTGTTCTTTGAATTCAGAGTCTCTCTCCTTGCTCTGATACCACTTGTTGGTCCACGAATTGTATGTGGATCACTAAGTAGTCTTGAATACCTAGTAGATGGTTAGGATAAATCCGAACCAATCTAAGTGAGAAACCCTAGGTGATTGTTATTGTTAATGCGGAATCTTAACAAGAACAATTAAGAACACAAGCAGAAATATCACTAACTTCGTATATTGATTATAATCACAATAGTGAACTCGTACAACTCTCACACACACTAACAATCTATAGGGATCCTTTTATAACACAAGGAAACCTTAACCGACTCAGAAGATATACACAAATCTTCTATAAAGATACATACACGTATTGTATCTTTTCCTAACATAACTCTAACAAACTTTCCTAACTTCACGACCAGACTTAACTTTACAAGTCAACCAGACTTAAACATGCTACCAGACTTAACATTACATTACCAGACCTAATAACACAAACAGACCCAACTTAGATAAACTACCAGACCTAAGTTGTCTTCTCTTGATTCGTATTATAATTCCCAACAGGTTTCTGTAAATTAATGATATTAAATATGTTGGGATCATTAATTAATAATAATATGATGATTGGTGAAGTAATTAGGGTTTAAAACATGTTAATTAATGAGTTAGGGTTTTGACAGATTTGTAAGGCTGTAAAGATCCGATGAGATCTAATAGATGAAGATGAGTTAGATCATGAATTTTATGTCTAAATTGTAGTTCAGTGAAAGAGCTTTCCAAAAAGTCCAACCACAAGTGTTTTCGAGGTCGGGAAGTCAATCAAACGAATTTTGTGAGTTAAGGTGTCAAAGCTGTTAAACCGGGATAGAATTAGGGTAAAAGTATAGAGGTCAAAGGTGGGTTAAAAAGTGGAATTTGGGTTAGGCCTTATGTGGGAATTAAGTTCTACATTATATTTGACTTCCACGCGAAAATTAGGCGATAATAAGTTGTGTGAGTGGGTCCAAGAGGTCAATACTTTTTGATGTCTGATCAGATCCGAATCTGAGTAGTTGTCATATTTGATTTTTCATTGAGTACTTGTGTGTGTTTGATGCGTGGTTTTGCAACCTTACAACAGGTTTTACCTCTCGAGGGATCTCAAGAGGCTTACAACCCCACCAGGCAGTGTACCTGACCGATGTAGTATAGTGTAGTGGTAAGTACGGGGGATTGATCGTTCTCCACAGGGAATAGTGTTCGTTAGGTATGAAAGACTACTCTAATAGGTCTAAGGGTTGAAGAAGATTCTTTTTGTATTTTTTATAATTTTATGAAAGCAAGTAAAATCTCGGGTTTTGAAGGGGTGGGCGGAATTAGTTGCTAATCAACTAACCCAAATTACTACGAATGCAAATAAAATAAATAACTGAAAATAAAAAGTTGGTGAGAAACTTATGTGTAGAGAAATGTGTTTACTTAGATTTCCTTACTCCCTAACTATCTTTTACCGGTTGATTAGTGTGTATTAGTTGCGTGGATGACGGGTGTATTCCTTAATACCAATCGTGGGGTGGCGTACGTACTTCCCCAACTCTACAAGCTCCTACTTCACTCCTATGTCGAGCCGGCTAGGAAGCTCCTAACATGGGATCACTAGAATTCGCTTGTGCATTAAATACAACCATAAAAACCTTTAGTACGCATTTGGTTCATGTTTCTTAAGACGTTCAAGCAAGTTACCGAATAGGAAGTTAGCCAGTTTTCTTAAGCCTAACATAGATAAACAATCATCCAATACAACTAATAACACACTAATAACCAATAATCAATAGCTAGGTTTCATTAGATTTAAGCAAACACAAGATAAATCTAGCCTAACATGTTAAACAAAAGACAAGAACAAGATAGAATCAAACAACACATAGACATATTGAATGATTAATTGATAACTTATCTTTCAATGTAACATGGAAGATCTCAAGGCAAAAAGCCTTGAGAAAGATGCTAAAATCGTCTTAGGGTTTTCTCCCAAAAATTCCACACTAAGCTCTCTCTTTAATGACAAAAAATTAGAAAACTATATATAGACTTTTGGATCTGACGGCGTCACGTTATGGAGTGTGACGCCGTCACCTCGCCGCTTCTAGGGTTCCCGGATGGCCTTCTTGACGCCGTCCCTCTTTAGCTCTCCAAAATCCGTTCTGGCTTATCAAGGCTTGACGCCATCAGAACTTGAACGTGACGCCGTCCCTCTTTGAATTAAGCCGTGACGCCCTTGACCAGGTTAAAGCGTGACGCCGTCAGAATTTACATGCAATTTTCACTGGCTTATCATGAGTAAATTTCACATCCACCTTTTCTTGCCAAGCCATGACGCCGTCCAGAATAAAATCTAACGCCGTCAAAGGTAACTTTTAGCCGATTTTTGAGACTTTTTCGTTTTCTTCACTTTTATGCTCCAAAAACGTCCAAAATGCCTTCTTTTCCAGATTTCTCCTCAAAAGTACCTAAAATGACAAAAGGAACGATTTAGGGCAATATTTGATCAAATAAATACGATTTAGGGCTTAAATGACCCCTTAAAAGCGGTACACTTTTCGCTTCATCAAATACCCTTACACTTGAGATTTGCTTGTCCTCAAGCAAATGTGCTTTTATTCTAATCAAAATACAGGTTAGGGGTCATTTAATGCAAACATAAAAGTAATTACAACAAATAATCGTTCCACTTCAATCATAATAAGCACGGAGATTATAAACTAGCACCTCACAAGTAGTGTTTAGATACTCACATCTCTCAAGTGTCATCAAAATAAATCTCATAAATGAAAACGGATAATATCTCTCACTACCTGTCATAGCAAATAGATTACCATAGGCTTGGGAAAGGATCGAAAACCTCCTCCACTAGGCATAAGCACCTAAGATAAACTATCAAAGAGGGCTTTTACATGGGTTATAACGTTAGGTGTAGGGAAAAGGAAAACACGGTTTTGTTGGATAAATGATATTTTACTGGTGGCGAGTTAAAGATCTTGATCAATTACATGTACTATACAATGTTGCTAAGCCAAGACTCGACTCAATCTTAAGCTAGAAACAAAATAACAAAATAACAAAAACATAAAAATAAACATAAAATGAAACGGGATGGTAGTCCGTATGTTTTTTTTTTCTCATTTTTTTTGTATTTTTCTTGATTTTTTTTTTTTTTTTTTTTTTTTTTTTTTTTCATACACTCTTGCCCTACCATCCAAAATAATACATCATAGGGGCGTTGCATTCCCCTTACACTTGAACTTTTACATAACTTTACAATTAACTATTCTAATGACTCGAATTAAGATAATTGAAAAACTTGGAGTACTTTTAAAATATTTAGCACATATGGGGGTAATAAATGATGTTTTTCCCCATTACTCCATTACACTAGTACTTTACCCATGAGTCCCAATCGTCCCAAAACAATATGTACAAGGATATGACTCGACTTAGCAACCATGTAATCAACTAGATAATTAACTTGGGTTTAAACAAATGTTGTCACAATAATGCACTAAAAATGAGTGCATACAAGGTAGGCTAAGGCGATTTGGGTGTACATTTAAGTGGGGTGTAACAAATTCTTCCTTTAAGTAAAATGCTTAAAGGTTGAAACGAAAAGATAGGCTCTGAGGGGTGTACTAGGGGTATCGTGTACTAAAAATGAGTACAACGCAAAGGGTGTGGGAGAATTACTTGACCAATGTAGCCAAAGTAATTATAACAAAAACACAGGTGTAAAACAATGGGTTAATCCTAATGCCTCTTATCATGTAGTAAATCTAACTACACGAATGTAGTCTCACTTGTGGCCTCGGAATGGTCCTAACGCAAGTTCTAGAATCTAAGTGCTACCGGTACACACATCATAGCATAAATGCTTTTCCTACCAATTCTAGGGGCGAACCTCACATATTTGGGGGTGGAAAATTTTTTAGTGGTACGGTTTTTGTGCTAGTCATATAACTCCTATCCGTGAGACGCTCATTAAGATCAAAGTTTCACTCCTATATGTTGTAAAAAATTTTAAATTTGGCACTAAAATTACCTTAACAAGTATTTCTCTCAGTTTTATTACACATCTACTATTAAACAAACAAAAATCAAGCGTAATAGCATTCTCTTAAAATTGTACTTTTACCCTCCCCTTACACTTAAGATGAACATTGTCCCCAATGTTCAAATAACAAGATGTAAAAGCATAAAGTAAAAGAATGATATCAAATACTCCCCTGATTCGTTCGGTGGATAATGAAGTAACACGGTTAGATCTTCTTCCAAAGAGAATGTTGAAGCTCCATGACTAATGCATCGCCATAAGCTTGATTCAAAACATTTCCTTGTCCAAAATAACCTGTTAAACCTGAGAAAACAAACACGAAAACCTGCATAACATCGGCGGGATAAAATCTATATATAAGGATATAATGCTTGTGGAATGATAACTTTGCAGATTCCTGGAGATTATAAGTTGGAGATTTTAATAAAAACTTTTTAAAAACAAAATTTTCAAAAATTTCTGAAAATTAAATCTGACGCCGTCAGGTTATAAACCCTGACGCCGTCAGAAATGACCTGACAAAAATTTTCATTTTAAGTTTCCGGAAAATTTCTGGAAAAACCTTTACCTTACTTCCTGGAAATCCTGCAAAACATCATTATGACTCGATACAAGCATTTGACTCAAACAAATACTAATATGTATGTTAATTTATTATTATTACGATTCATGTTAATTTGTGTTCTAATAAACCGATTTAGATTTCCCTTACACTTAACTTTTGCAAAATACCTTTATATGTAGTTAAGACGAAGTTAAAAACAAAATAAAGCATTTTCACAAATTAATTTTGAACATGAATCAATAATAATAAAATTTAAACATACATACGGAAACAAACAAAATCAAACAAATAAACACACAAAGCAAATAAAGCTTGGGTTGCCTCCCAAGAAGCGCTTTTCTTTATTAACGAGTCTTGTAGCTAGACTCAAAGTCACTCTACCCTATATAAGTGAGCTCGTCATCGAGGACGTCTTTAGGGTTAAGCTTGGATTGAAGTTTCCTATTGGTCCGCTTAGTACGATATATCTTTTCAAACTTCTCTCCATCCGGGTCATACAATGTCATCTTAATATGCCATGACCCATCTCCATCTTTGGGTGGTTTGTCCCAACTCCACTTATGATCATCTTCCTCACAAGTCCACTTATTCATTCCTAGGTTAATTGGCAAAACTCCTAGGAACTCAATCATCCTTCTAAAAACTAGAGGGTCTTCAAATGGATCCAATTCGGTGTCCCTAGCCAAGAGTTGTTCCACCGTATGTGTTCGGTTCACAAAGTCCTCTTCTAGGTAAAATGGGCGTTGGGGTCCTATGAAGCCTCTATCGATCCAAGGTCCATATCTAGATGGTCTCTTATTCAACTCTAACCAATGGGGTGTCGGTTCATCACTAGTATCATAAGCATGTTTCTTCACATCATAGACTGACCAAGTATCTCCTTCTCCTACCGCTATCTTAGATTCCTTACAATCAATCATAGCACTAGCGGTCGCCAAAAATCCTCTACCTATCAACAAGGGGCATGTAGGGTCGCTAATCATATCAAGGACGTGGAAATCGGCTAAAATGGTTAGTTTTCCAATGTGCACTAACACGTCCTTAACTACTCCAACCGGGTAAGCAACACTCCCATCCGCTAAACCTATTATCACCTCGGTTTCTTCAAGTTTTCCTAGTTTTAGAGAGGTGTAGAGAGGTAACGGAAGTAGGTTAAGGCTTGATCCAAGATCGGCTAATGTGTCATAAGCCTCCGAATTACCGATCTTGCAAGGTAGAACGAATAAGCCCGGATCATCTAACTTCTTAGGTAGTTTGTTTTGAACGAAGGCGGTCCATTTTTCGCCTAACTTGAGCTTCTTTTCATCCAACTCATCAACAACCGGACTTTCAAGGTGGAGCTCCTTGAATTCTTCGTCAAGGTTTTGAGTGGGAGGTGTTTCAACTATGTTGTTGACCAATTTGGATGTCATAACTTCTTGGTCATTTGGAACGACTTAGGTTTGTTTGAAACACGTGCTCATGGAATTGACCGAATAATATTGTGGACAAGAACTAGGGGACGAAACCGATGAAATAGCGTTGACGTTTAGTTTCAGGTTCTTGACCGTGTTGCTAGGGAGTGCTCCCATTTCTCGGTCATTGAGGGCTTTCAACAAGGTGTCAATCTTATTGGTCATCTCGCTTTGTTTTTGTTTGAAATCGGCTTCAAACTTGGCTAAACGAGCTTCTTGAGATGCCATAAATTGAGAAATCAGTCCTTCAAAGTTATTGGTACTACCATTGCCGGAAGGATTGTTGTTGAAAGTACGGTTCGAGTTGGAACCGTTTGATTGGAAACGATTAGGTGGGTTGGAAGAATTGGGTTGTTGTGCGTTTTGGTTTTGTTTCCACCTAAGGTTTGGGTGATTTTTCCATGAAGGGTTGTATGTATCACCGTAATGGTTTGGCTCGGGTTTGAAAGTGTACCACTTGTCTCCCGCTCCGTCGGTACGCGAGGATGCGTAGTCCACAAAAGCTTGTTCGGGGAGTTCCATGCAATCACGAGTGTCGTGGGGACCACTACATAATTCACATGAAGAAGTGATTTTGTTCACTTGGCTTGAAAGTTTAGGAACCTCGTAGGATTTCATGAGAAACTTGACTTGGTCTTCAAGTTCTATGATCCTACGGTCGGAAGTGCTTGAATTGTTCGAAGGCAAAGATATTGCCTTGACCGTTTTATTCAAATCACGGGGATCACTCCAACTTTCGTTGTCATAAAGAGCAAGATCCTCTAGGAGAGCCCATGATTGTTCCGCACTTAGATCACGTAGCTTGCCACCGGCCGCTTGGTCAATGGTTTGCCTTGTGTAGAGATTGATATGGTCATAGAAGATTTGGACTTGGAGCCAAAGTTCTATGCCATGGTGAGGGACTTTCTGGAGTAAGTCCTTGAATCGAGTCCATGCCTCGTAGAGAGTTTCGCCTTGACATTGTTGGAACATCAAGATATCATTCCTTAGCTTGGTAGTTCTTCCCGGTGGGAAAAACTGAGCAAGGAAACGAGTAGTGAGATCATCCCAAGAGGTGATGGATCCTGCGGGTTGACGTTCTAGCCATTGACTAGCTTGATCCCGCAGAGAGAATTGGAAGAGACGCAATCGGGTCGTCTCTCGAGTGGCAACATCAAGGTCTATAGAATCAACGATTTTAAGAAAGTCCTTGAGGTGTTGATTAGGATCTTCAGATCGAAGTCCATGGAATGCGCATCCGCTTAGCACCAACCGGATGGTGTCGGATCGCAAGGGTGTGACATTGGCTCCTTGAGTGAGCTCAATGGTGTTTCGATAGCCATGGTGGCTAGGACGGGAATACTCTCCTAAAGTACGGGCTCTAGGAGGTGGTGGTTGTTGTGGTGGTGGGTTGTTGGGATTAAGGATATTACCATCTTCCATGATGTCGAATGGTAATGGTTACGAACAAAGACACAAAGAAAATAGATAGACTAAAGAAAACCTAGAAAAAAAGAAAATAAAAATCTCACTAGAAAGGAATCTAGTGAGTAGACCTATAAAGTAAAAATTCAACCTAAACAATAACTATTCCCCGGCAGCGGCGCCAAAAACTTGATGCGTGGTTTTGCAACCTTACAACAGGTTTTACCTCTCGAGGGATCTCAAGAGGCTTACAACCCCACCAGGCAGTGTACCTGACCGATGTAGTATAGTGTAGTGGTAAGTACGGGGGATTGATCGTTCTCCACAGGGAATAGTGTTCGTTAGGTATGAAAGACTACTCTAATAGGTCTAAGGGTTGAAGAAGATTCTTTTTGTATTTTTTATAATTTTATGAAAGCAAGTAAAATCTCGGGTTTTGAAGGAGTGGGCGGAATTAGTTGCTAATCAACTAACCCAAATTACTACGAATGCAAATAAAATAAATAACTGAAAATAAAAAGTTGGTGAGAAACTTATGTGTAGAGAAATGTGTTTACTTAGATTTCCTTACTCCCTAACTATCTTTTACCGGTTGATTAGTGTGTATTAGTTGCGTGGATGACGGGTGTATTCCTTAATACCAATCGTGGGGTGGCGTACGTACTTCCCCAACTCTACAAGCTCCTACTTCACTCCTATGTCGAGCCGGCTAGGAAGCTCCTAACATGGGATCACTAGAATTCGCTTGTGCATTAAATACAACCATAAAAACCTTTAGTACGCATTTGGTTCATGTTTCTTAAGACGTTCAAGCAAGTTACCGAATAGGAAGTTAGCCAGTTTTCTTAAGCCTAACATAGATAAACAATCATCCAATACAACTAATAACACACTAATAACCAATAATCAATAGCTAGGTTTCATTAGATCTAAGCAAACACAAGATAAATCTAGCCTAACATGTTAAACAAAAGACAAGAACAAGATAGAATCAAACAACACATAGACATATTGAATGATTAATTGATAACTTATCTTTCAATGTAACATGGAAGATCTCAAGGCAAAAAGCCTTGAGAAAGATGCTAAAATCGTCTTAGGGTTTTCTCCCAAAAATTCCACACTAAGCTCTCTCTTTAATGACAAAAAATTAGAAAACTATATATAGACTTTTGGATCTGACGGCGTCACGTTATGGAGTGTGACGCCGTCACCTCGCCGCTTCTAGGGTTCCCGGATGGCCTTCTTGACGCCGTCCCTCTTTAGCTCTCCAAAATCCGTTCTGGCTTATCAAGGCTTGACGCCGTCAGAACTTGAACGTGACGCCGTCCCTCTTTGAATTAAGCCGTGACGCCCTTGATCAGGTTAAAGCGTGACGCCGTCAGAATTTACATGCAATTTTCACTGGCTTATCATGAGTAAATTTCACATCCACCTTTTCTTGCCAAGCCATGACGCCGTCCAGAATAAAATCTGACGCCGTCAAAGGTAACTTTTAGCCGATTTTTGAGACTTTGTCGTTTTCTTCACTTTTATGCTCCAAAAACGTCCAAAATGCCTCCTTTTCCAGATTTCTCCTCAAAAGTACCTAAAATGACAAAAGGAACGATTTAGGGCAATATTTGATCAAATAAATACGATTTAGGGCTTAAATGACCCCTTAAAAGCGGTACACTTTTCGCTTCATCAGTGTTTTTAGTGCATGGCCTTCTGGGACAAGCTTTTATGCTTAAGAAGGATCATGGTGAATTTTTGGTGTGAGTTGTGGATAATTTTTGGTCATGATTTTATGTGGGTGAATGTACCCTAAAAATCTGCGTTTTCTGAGAAGTTTTAATTAAGGGATTTAGTGAGGGTTAAGTATTGGGTGATGATTAGTATGGAGTCTAGGTGATCCGTAGTGGGTTATATGAACCTTAGACATCCATCATATATATGTGTTACATGGACTATAGCTTTTAGCTTGGTCGCGTGTAATGTGGTATTGTTTTGTTTGTATAGATTTGTGTGTTGATAATTTGGAAGCTGCAAGGTTGAGGTGAGTTCATAGTCCCAACTTTTACTTTGTTTTAAACTTGGGATGGAGATGGTGCTTGTTAAAATTGTTTTTGAGTTACTGTGATTATGTGTGGTTAAAATGCATGGACTTGTAATGGTTATTATATGTATACTGCATGTTATTGTAGTGTTTAATTGTGGTGATTATTTGAGTGGGAAAGTCCTAGTGGCTCTACTCATTAAAATTATATTGGATCGGTGGGCGCGTTCCGTCCCAATTGTGGTGGTATTTGGATTGGTGGGCATGTTCTGTCCCAATTTATACTTGGATCGGTGGGCATGTTCCGTCCCGTAAGCTATGATTGCATGTTAGTAGTATAATAACTATATTGTTGCTGTCCTGCTATGCTATGTTTTATAATCACAGTGAACTGATGATCAAGGTGTTTTGTGTGTCTTAAACCTATGAATCTCACCAACAATATGTTGACGTTTTTAAGCATCATTTTCAAGTGAGCATTCTAAGGCTAAGATAGAAGGGCGTGATTAGAAGAGACTAGTTTGCATTTGAGGATGACTTACCTTGCGTTTAGTTTGAAATGTTGGATTTTATTTGAGATACTTGATTGTCTTTCATTTTAACTTTATGTTTTAATGGAGATACTTTGGAGATTGTTTTGGTTATTTGTTTGGGGTATCGTTACGACACTTTGTGTTTTTACTTTGCTCTATTTATTTGCATGTAGTATTTTCTCTATTTAGACGCCAAGTGTTGTGATGATATCCATGATGTTGCACTCGCGTTTCTGCCATTGGCGAGGTGTGACAGATTGGTATCAGAGCCTTGGTTATAGAGAAGTAGGTGGTTGAGCCTAGACTATAACCTAGGAGTCCCTCATATAGTTGCATTTAGGGCTTATTTGTAAGTATGGTGTTTTATATGTCTATTTTTTCTTGAGTTTACGAGTAGTTTCGTTGAGTTTCGGACGCCGATTGGACCCTCATAGTTAATATTGTATACGTCGACCTCCCTCGCGTAAGAAGTTTCGTTGGGCAATTGTTGTCGCTACTGGTTGCAAGAGGATTGGTAGCTTGAGACGGACTAGCAAGAGGATCTTAGTTCCTTCTAGCATGTGGCCATGTCTGATCAAGGAAAGATGACCTTAGTGAACGTGGGTGGAACGGAGATAGAAGTGTACGAGATGGAGGTAACTAATAAAAACGGCTGCACGACTAGGTACCCTGGAAAGTGGGAGAGCAGTTCGGGTTGAGCCTCGCGAATTGTATGGGTTTGTGGACTATGTAGAGTAGGAAGAAAGGAATCCCGGGAGTGGCTTTGCTAGTCATCCACTACCATAGCCGAGGGAAACCGAAATGGATGGATAAGTGAAGAGGAAGAGTACGAAGTGGAGTCAGACCTGGAGTCTATGGCAAGTAGTTGAATTATTCCAAGATAGACGAGAGGGGCAAACGTTAGGATAGAGCTCGAGCCGTGTGTGATTTTGTTTTTTTTTTTTTTTTTAATTTAGTGTTATGTTTTGGGATGTATATGGAAAACATTGATGGAGAAGAAGTGGAGAGGTTTGCAACCACGGTGACTGTTGGAGATGGAGCCATTACCGAGTACTCTGGGAAGTGTCCTCACTTCTCATAAGAAGGAAAGGTGGTTCTGCCTAAACCTCGTGAGTTGTATGTACTTGTGGATCATGCGGAATTGGAAGAAAGAAACAGGAATGGGTGGTTGAGTAAAGATGAAGGGGAGTTAGGATGGAATGACGTGGATTCGGACCGGGAGTCCGCAGCAGGTAGTAAGTTTAACCGATTTGAGTGGGGAGGCAAGTGCGAGAGTGGAGTTTGAGCCATGGTGCGACGTCTTTTGCTTTGTGTCATGTTTTAGAGTTCTTATATTGTCCTTTGCCGTCTGGAGCTATGTTGGAGCGCGATTAATCCTGGATATTGGATCGGTTTTTATCCAAGCGGTTTTGATTATAGAGTTAAAGTGGTCGTTGGAATTTGTTCCATGTGTGATGATTGTTTGCATGAAGTGTGGTCATAGGAGGAAGTACACTTGTGAAAGGGAGCATAGATAATTATGGTGGCCAACATAATTATACATGCTTCACAACACAAGTGGACTTGCAAGTATGATAACATGGATTGTGCTGTGTAATAGGTGCTATGTGATATATGTGTGTTATCATTGAGATGTGTGGCCTTGGAAGTAAGTATGCGTGTGGAATAGGCCTTATAACTATGGTCGCGAACATAATTATAAGGGTATCACACACGTGGACTTGTGACCATGATTACATTGATTGATGTTTGTTGTTATATGTTGTGGTAGATGTTATGTGATATCATGTTGATGATGGTTGTATGGTTAGAGATGTATTCTCTTAACGGTTTGGGGAAATCGTTGTATGAGGGAGTGTGTGGGTGGTAAGATTCCATTCTACCTATCATATGCTGATACCTCGAGTATCCGTTGGTACTAATGTTGTGATATTTAAGTTGGTTCGTTTGCTAGACTATTGAAGGATGAGCCTAGTAAGCTTAGGTATAGTATTGTGATTGAAATAGCTAGCGCTAGGGAAGTAGGAGTTGACAAGGTTATTCGTGGGTACACGATAGTGTTAAAGGGTATCCCGTTCATGATTGATTAGATACCTTTTGGGCATGGGAGTTTTGATGTAGTGATAGGGATGAGTTGGCTGTCTAAGCATAAAGCCGAGGTTATATGCCACGAAAAGGTAGTTCGTATTCCTTTAGAGAGTGGTGCTATACTTCGAATACAAGGAGAATGCGTAGGGAGTGAGTTGAAATCCCTTAAGAACGCAAGGGCCAAAGATCATAGCATGAAGGAGATTCCTGTGGTGTGTGAGTTCCCGGGCGTGTTTCCTGAAGACTTGACTAGATTACCTCCAATCCGTCAAGTTGAATTTCGTATTGAGTTGATTCCTGGAGCGGTACCTGTGGCGAAATCCCCATATTGTTTAGCACCCTCTGAGATGCAGGAGTTGTCTGCGTAGTTGCAAGAACTTCAGGATAAGGGGTTTATCCGACCTAGTCACTTTCTGTGGGGAGCACTTGTGTTATTTGTTAAGAAGAAGGATGGTTCGTTCCGGATGGGTATTGACTATCGGGAATTGAACATGTTAATTGTTAAGAATTGGTATCCTCTTCCTAGGATCGATGATCTCCTTGACCAGCTGCAAGGTTCTCGATTCTTTTCGAAGATAGATCTACGTTCTGGGTATCATCAGCTGAGAGTGCATGAGGAGGATGTTCCGAAGACTGCTTTTAGGACTCGTTATGGACACTTTGAGTTCACGGTTATGCCATTTGGGTTGACAAATGCTCCTGCGGTATTCATGGATTTGATGAACCACGTTTGCAAGCCTTACTTGGATAAATTCGTGATTGTGTTTATAGACGACATTCTAATTTATTCTAAGTCGAAGGAGGAGCATAGAGAACATTTGAAGTTGATCCTTGGATTGCTGGAGAAGGAGAAATTGTACGCCAAGTTCTCAAAATGTGAGTTTTGGCTTGAGCAGGCACATTTTCTTGGACATGTGGTGAATAGTGAAGGAATACATGTGGACCCTAGTAAGATAGAAGCGGTCAAGAACTGGAAGGCTCCTACGACGCCGTCCGAGATACGCTCATTCTTAGGATTGGCAGGGTATTACCGAAGGTTTATAGCCAATTTTTTGAAGATTGCTAAACCCCTTACTTTGTTGACTCAAAAGAACAAGAAGTATGTTTGGGGAGAAGAGCAGGAGGTGGCTTTTCAGTCACTAAAGGATAGTTTGTGTAATGCACCTATTCTGACGTTACCTGATGGGCCAGATGATTTCGTTGTGTATTGTGATGCGTCAAATCAAGGATTTGGGTGTGTACTAATGCAAAGGGGTAAGGTGATAGCTTACGCATCTCGACAGCTTAAGATTCATGAGAAGAATTATACCACTCATGATTTGGAGCTTGGTGCGGTAGTATTTGCTCTCAAGAATTGGAGACATTATCTGTACGGCACGAAGAGTGTTGTTTATACAGATCATAAGAGTCTTCAGCATATTTTTAGTCAGAAGGAACTGAATATGCAACAAAGAAGGTGGATTGAGTTATTTAGTGATTATGATTGTGAGATTCGCTACCATCCTGGAAAGGCGAATGTGGTAGCTGATGCTTTAAGTAGGAAGGAATGGGTTAAGCCTAAGCGTGTGCGAGCGATGTGTATGACGTTACAAACGGGAATTAAGGGTAAGATATTGGCAGCGCAAGAGGAAGCTCTTAGGAATGAGAATGCGACTGCTGAGATGTTGCGTGGATTGGATCATCAAATGGAGAAAAAGGAGGATGGTGGACTGTATTTCTTAGATAGAATATGGGTTCCATCGGTAGGAGGTGTGAGGACGTTGATAATGGATGAAGCTCATAAGTCGAAATACTCGATTCATCCAGGATCGGACAAGATGTACTATGATCTTAGAGATGCTTGCTGGTGGCCGGGAATGAAGAGGGAAATAGCTGAATATGTTAGCCGATGCTTGACCTGTTTGAAGGTTAAGGTTGAACATCAGAAACCCTCTGGATTGTTACAACAGCCGCCGATTCCTGAGTGGAAATGGGAGAGAATAACAATGGATTTTATTACTAAGTTGCCTAGAACAAATAGTGGACAGGCTGACGAAGTCTGCACATTTTCTGGCCATTCGTGAAGATTATAAAATGGAAAAGCTGGCGAGAATTTATATTAATGAGATTGTGGCGAGACATGGTGTGCCTGTGTCGATTATCTCTGATCGCGATAGTAGGTTTACCTCGCGATTTTGGCAATCGTTGCAAAAGGCGTTGAATACACAATTGGATATGAGCACTGCTTATCATCCTCAGACTGATGGGCAAAGTGAGCGAACGATTCAAACTTTGGAGGATTTACTTAGAGCGTGTGCTATTGATTTTGGAGGAAGCTGGGATACTCATTTGCTTTTGGCTGAGTTTTCCTATAACAACAGCTATCATTCCAGTATTAGATGTGCACCATTTGAGATGTTATATGGGAGGAAGTGTAGATCACCTATTTTATGGGCAGATGTTGGAACAAGCCAACTAATTGGTCCTGAAATAGTGCAAGAGACTACATATAAGGTGTTTCAGATTAAGGAAAGACTTAAGGCAGCAAGAGATCGCCAAAAGAGCTATGCGGATAATCGCCGTAAGCCTTTGGAGTTTAGTGTGGGTGATTTTGCGATGCTGAAAGTGTCTCCTTGGAAAGGTGTTGTGCGTTTTGGTAAAAAAGGCAAGTTAGCACCAAGATATATAGGACTGATTGAGATTACGGATAGAATCGGGCTGGTGGCATATCGGTTGAGATTGCCTGAAGAGTTAAGTAGTGTGCATGATACTTTTCACATATCTAATTTGAAGAAATGTTTGGCGGATGCTAGTTTGCATGTGCCATTAGATGAGATTAAGATCGACAAGACTCTTCATTTTGTTGAGGAACCTGTCGAGATTATGGACCGAGAGGTTAAGAGTAGGAAACGTGGTAAGATAGCATTGGTGAAGGTACGTTGGAATTCAAAGCGTGGTCCTGAGTTTACTTGGGAACGTGAAGATCAGATGAGGTTCAAGTACCCGAAGTTGTTTGTTGAGAAGGTTGATGAGACGAGCTGTTAAATCTCGGGTCGCAATTTCCCTAAGTGGGGGATAATGTAACAACCGTGATTTTAGCAGGTTAGTTTGACTAATAGTCTCAACCTATTTAGCTTTTATGTGGTGTGTACTATGTGCTTATATGTGCTTAGATATTGTAAAACCATAAAAATCTAAAACATGTAAAATGACCAAAATGCCCCTGCAAGTTTAAAAATAAATTAAAAGTTTATAAAGTATCAAATAAATTCCAAACTTCTGGCAATGCATAAGTTATGATCCCAAATAATTTTAACAATCTCATTTAACATTTATACAAGAGATAAAATTACCAAAATGCCCCCATAGGGCCGAATAACATTTTTATTAACATTTAAATTGTATAAAAGTAAAATAAATGCATTTAAATGTGGAAATAAATCACATTAATTTGGCCAACCCATTTTGCCGAGATTTCTGATCCAAGCCCACCCCATTGACTCGGTTTCCTATTTTAAAAATCAATCACACCTTTTCTTGATGACCCTAAATTACCGAGTAAAACAACATACACAAATAAATCCCTATAGCCTCCACTCGACACTCTAAAATCCCTAGACCATTTTTCTGTGTTAGATCATCATCCAAGGAGTTCTAGAAAAATAATACTTCGAATTGTGGTGGCCGGATTCAAGGGTTTTCGAAAATTCTTGTTTAATTCAACCCGAACGGTAAAAATTCCATTTTGATTCATTCGATCTTGGAAAAATTCGTTTCTTATTTTTATTGTGTTCCTCACATCATATGTGACACTTGAAAATTGGTTTCAAGATTTTTAGATCATTTTTGAAGCCGTGGTGAATTCTTGTTCGATTTGCTCATACGCGTAAGGAAACAAATCGTGTAGCCCTCTCCCCACGTTTGATCTTTGGTTTGGTAATTTTCTCAGATCCTATATGTCATATGAACATCAAATAAAATGTATAAGTCGATCCATGCATGCTTTATATAATATTTGTGAATTAAATCTTAAAAACGTGTATAAAACATAAATAATTCAATCCGAATTTTTGAGGCTTCTTATTTATTTTATTTGGACTCTACATGATCATAATAATCTGAGAAAAATATTACTTCGAATTATTGGGGCCTAATCGAATTATTTTGGGATTTAATTAGTTTACCGATTTAAAGGAAATTAAAAAGAAAAAGAATATAAAATCGTATAAATTAGGGTTTGAGGATTAGGGCTTGTTTTGATCATATTAAATGATGTGTAATGATGGTATAATTATTGGGTAATGAATTGTATTTTTAGGGTTAGGGTTTTGGTTAATAAAAGTGTATACGAGTTGTTTTAAAATGTGTAGGGGGCGTTTTGTAACTTTTAAAACTCTTGGGTCATTTTTAAAACTTATTTTGGGACATGTACTTACTGTATAAAATATAAAAGGAGGGGGTCTAGTATCATTTTTGTATCTTACAGGATTAAAATGTTTTTAGGGTTTAATATTGGTTCGAATTATAACGTAATTAAATGGAGGGACTAAACTTGTAATTTCTGGAAAGTTAGTGCTGTTTTGAGTAATATAATATACTCAGGGGGTTATGTGTTAATTTGGTGATTTAATGGGTTAATATGTAATTATTAATAAGATAAAGTTGAAATTGTAAATTAAAGGACTAAATATGTAACTTTGTAAACTAGAGGGACCTATTGTGTAAATTCTATAAAATTGAGGATACATTCATGTAATACGATAAAATGAGTGACCATTGTGAAACTTTGATAAATAAAGGGGCTAAAGTGTAACTATGAACAATTGAAGGGTTAAAGTGCAACTTTTGAAACTAAAGGGTGAAAAGTGTAATTTGTGAATTCTTAAGGACCTATTATGTGAATGTAATAAAAGATACCCAAATTTCTGTAATAATGATTTAACTAAGTATGTTGCTCCAACTTTCTAAATGGAAACTTTCTAAAAGTGGAAACTTACTAATTTTGGAAACTTACCAAATATGGAAACTTACTTAAAATGGAAAGTTAGTGTAAACCTATAGTAATACTCTTCCACATTCCTTTAGGTGTGAAGAAGGAGAGATCCTGAGCCGTTTCCATTTCTGTGCTTTGTTTCTGTTTGTGTCTTCGTCATAAGGTACAGATATTCTGACCTTCTCTGTAAGGTTTCCTATGATTCTTCTCCGATCTGTTAAATCTCTGATTTGATACCCTGTTACGATCCTTTGCTATGACACCTTTGCTTCGACCTTTGATCTCTGATTTTGGACCTATGATATGAAGACCTTTTTGATATGAGATGGAAATGTTTTAAGTAAAGTATTTTGAAAGGGTTTTTCAAACATGATATATTGACTTTAAGAAAAATATTTTTGAAGATCGTTTTATGAAAACTATTTGAAAGACCATTTATGAAAACTATTTTGAAGGATTGTTTTAAATGAACCTTAAGAGAAAACCTTTTGAAAAATACTTTTGATATTGAACCTTTTGAAGATTTGACCATCTGATACTTTGACCCTTTTGGATATTGACCTGGGATAATTGATCTTCTGATATGAACCTTCTGATATGACCTTTCCGATGTGACACTCTGATTATGATATGAACCTATGACCTGAACCTTTGACTCCCAGTTTGATACTACGAGCCAAATATGTTTCCTAGCCATGAAGGTAACATGGCCATGTCATTGATGCACCAGTGGCATGACTCTAGTGTACTCGAGTGATGTTGTACACCGTCCCCATTATGATATGATATGAGCTAACTATGATTTGTTTATGGCCAATATGATTTGTTTGGGGGGCGTATAGATGCATCCTAGATATGTTCTGATATGATATGTTTTGATATGATATGATATGGTGACTGGGGCTGGGTGCAATCCACTCCTTTCACAAAATATGGGAGCTAGCTACTCCATTTGAAGAATGAGGACACCCCTCATATTATCTGATTATCTGAGAGGTCTCCCCTCTATATGATTATGAAGATACGATATGATATGTGATATGTTATGATATGGGCTCGTGGTGGATGACTGTCCTAAACCTTACTCTTTGTTTCCTTTTTCCTATATCTCATGCATTATGATATGTCTGTTCATTTCCATTTGATTTTGGTTTCCGTTTATTATATATATCTGTTCACTGGGCTTTTTAAGCTCAGCCGCATTTCTTTTCCTGCGGCAGGTTTTTAGTAGGAAGCCAGGAGCTTGGGTTTGCTTTGGGATGAGAGATTAGCTTTTGAAGACGATACCTTAGTTTTAGTATTCATTTATGTATGACCACGTAGATTTGGTATATTTTCCTTTGTAAACTTTGTAAACCATTTGTATTATGTAAGTCGTATGTTATGCTTGCCTTTGATATGTCACCATTTGCGTGACACTTCTACCCTTGCCGGGTTGGGGTGTTACAATTATGGTATCAGAGACAGGTTTACGACTTGTAGTACATCTACCCTTGGCCTGTGTAAGTTAGGACCCCTAAGTTTCCACTGTAGGCGCTCGTAGGATAACCTTTGCGAAGTTGCGTAGAATTTCCCATAGGAATATAAGTCATAATCGGTGAGGAATGGGTAGTCTAGGACGTCCATGTGAGTAGTATTTGCTTTCGCATCACTCTGAATCGTGCTTTTGCCTTTAGTCATGCCTTATAAGAACGTGTGTCGCAGAAGACGAGGAAGTCTTACCTTCCGTCATTTGAATGATGAACGTTGTATGTTAACCAATTTTCCTTTAGAAGGATTTGATGTTGATATTTGTCCAGTACGGAATTGTTATCTAAGCATGCTGATGCTAATAACTGATATTCCATACATCTCAACTCTGATAGTTAAACGATGTTCGTATTACTATCGGTGCCCACCCTACCATTCCTATACTATAAGCTAAACAAGATCCCAATCCTTTGAACTGTTCACGATTCTAACCTTCAATTTGATATATTTGACTTTGATATATTCTAATACCCTCCCATCCCACACTTTGATGGATCATGTACCTAAATTTGATATGTAAACTATCCGTATGATTTGACAACCACATTCGCTCTGAGAATCCGTTTTCCTTTGGATGCAGTCGATTTTGAGGTCTCTTGACTATGGATTGGTGGTTTTTGTAAAGCTATCATGGACTGCAATATTTGCGACCTTTAACAATCTGCTTCACCATATTTTGATATGATATTCTCAATCATTTGAATCTGTTAAAATTATCGTTGCTATGAAGCACATACTCCGATCTCTTTGATTTCCAATTTTTTCCTAACGCCTGTTAGTACCCACTCTTAGAAAGCTCCGGCATCTGAAAGTTTGTTGTACGAATTTCTGGTGCTTCTGATGAACCTTTTGAGATCCGTTTGGGAAGTAAAGTTTGCATTGAACTAATCTGAATTGGCGAAACCACGATATTGAAGAAGTTAAGAGATTGTAGGAACTGATGGGATATGAGTTTGTTCACTTCAGTGATCTCTTGAATGCTCCTGTTGGGTTATGAGGAAGAAAGAGAGGGGGTGCGGCGGCACACCGACCATCGTGAATGTAACCGTAATCATTATTCCATTTCCGAGTATCAATATTTGATTTGTTCTATTTTTGAAACTCCGTAGCAGACGACCTCATTTGAGTTTGAAAGACGGAAGAAGCAACCACAAGAAACATCTGAGAAGGAAGTTGATTAGTGAGATTAAGTTCCGCGAAGCATTACGATTTGATTTGTGAAGAGAAAGATTTGTGATATGAAGTTTTTCCCTAAGAAGATTTCCTGAAGTTGCTTTAGTACCCGTGTGACCACTATGAGTTTTGAATGATGTCAATTGTATTGGCTAGAAGATTCATGTTTTCACAAGTATTCGGACAATTGTCATAGTATGACAGTATGTTTGTGCTCAGAGACGATCGAGGAACACGTTGACCATTTTTAGTATGAAGTGAACCGACCCTTTGTTCTAGAAGAATAGATTCACTTGATGATCGGAGATTGTAGCAAACAACACCACCAGGTATCCGATGACTAAAGAGCTTCCACAAAAAGGACCAGGTCTGAAGACCATTGTCAGAGTTAGAAACCTTGTAGAAGATGTGCAGAAGAGGTTCGTGACAGGCATTACCTAGAGAGAAGCAGGTAAGAAGAAGAAAGACTGAGATGAGACTCGATTATACCCCAAGCAGCACGTGGAGACTTCAGTTGGGCATCAAGACGACCAGACCGTAGGAGATGAGCTTTCAGCACATAAACCAGGAAGTCCACAGCAGTTTGAGTTGGTGAATTCTGAATCATGTTAGAAGACCTGTAGGAGGCACGCAACCTTGTTTCTCTAGTCATTTTAGTTGTACTAAGATGAATTGAGAGCTGAAGCAGACTCGCCAATGGAGGAATGCACGGTGATCATGTAAGAGATTCATGCTACCACACCGAAGTGTCCAGAAGAAGTGTCGAAGACTTGAGGAACCAGACTCAAGTTTATGAATTCCTTTTCACCCTATGATCGTATGATTAGACAAGAGAGCGACTACTTGGAATTTGAAAGGATTTGAGATCATGAAATTGAATGAATGAAATTTTGTGGTAAACGTTTGGATTTGGAAGATTTGATCGTTGTAAAGGATGAAGATATTGAAGACGAAATTCATTTCCTCTTAGACGACTTAAGTTTCCGTTACCTTTCGATAGGATCTTTTGAATGAGCCTTACCCTATTAAAAATTCCGTTCTGTGTTCGTTATGCATTTGTTTAGATGATGGTTTCATTATGAGAAGATGATGAATTGTGGAAGACCTAACGTTTCGACGACGAGTTTCATTTTGAGGCGTACATTCTCCGTTACGCTATTTGTACGTTCGAAATTCCTCCGATTTAGAATCCGTGGTGATGTTTGTTTTGGACCAACTTTAGGAGATAGAAAGACTGATAGGTGGTTAAGATAAGTAGTTCTGTTCGCGACTTGAGATAAAGTATGACCATCATGATGGTATACTCATATGATGCTGGTATTATGACGGTTCGCGAACGTGATAATACTTACGTCATATGACGTACCCTCATTGTGTTCATAGGATATTTCGAGGAGTACTTTAGAAACCTTAGAATTTTGATTAGAGATGTGAGAAATTTCGCATTTGTAAGATTTAGGTTCGTTCCACCTATACGCTTAATCTGTTTCGCCGTTATACGATTTGATACGTTTGGATTCTCGGTACGCGGTTATTGACCTTTGTAATTCCGATAAGAATCTTAAGTTCTGCTATAAGTTTCCTCCATTTGATATCACCTACAATTTATTTTCTGTACGATCTCATCTGATTTGTCTAATCGAATGCTATGGACGGTATATCCGTCACAATCTTGCGTATCCTTGTATCTCTTCTGAGAGAATATGATAACCATTCGTCATGTTTGAATATGATCCTTGCAATCTGAATTCCGTATGATATGTCATTTCTGGGAACTAAAGTTACTTTTGGATCGGCAATGAAGAGTCATGAGAAACAAGTCTTTTTACATTTCCGTTCGCTGTCCGTTGTGTCTTCTGTTTCGTTTCATCTCCGTTCGCAAAGATTCTTTGGAAGAACCACCCAGAGCGGGAAGCTACCTGGGAAACCGAGGAATTAATACGAGAGAGTTATCCGCATTCTGATCTAGTACGTTTTTATTTTGTTTTCGATCCTTTCACTTCTGATTCTTTGCAAATTTCGAGGACGAAATTTTTCGTTTAGAGGGGAAGAGTTGTAAAACCCTAAAAATCTAAAACATGTAAAATGACCAAAATGCCCCTGCAAGTTTAAAAATAAATTAAAAGTTTATAAAGTATCAAATAAATTCCAAACTTCTGGCAATGCATAAGTTATGATCCCAAATAATTTTAACAATCTCATTTAACATTTATACAAGAGATAAAATTACCAAAATGCCCCCATAGGGCCGAATAACATTTTTATTAACATTTAAATTGTATAAAAGTAAAATAAATGCATTTAAATGTGGAAATAAATCACATTAATTTGGCCAACCCATTTTGCCGAGATTTCTGGTCCAAGCCCACCCCATTGACTCGGTTTCCTATTTTAAAAATCAATCACACCTTTTCTTGATGACCCTAAATTACCGAGTAAAACAACACACACAAATAAATCCCTATAGCCTCCACTCGACACTCTAAAATCCCTAGACCATTTTTTTGTGTTAGATCATCATCCAAGGAGTTCTAGAAAAATAATACTTCGAATTGTGGTGGCCGGATTCAAGGGTTTTCGAAAATTCTTGTTTAATTCAACCCGAACGGTAAAAATTCCATTTTGATTCATTCGATCTTGGAAAAATTTGTTTCTTATTTTTATTGTGTTCCTCACATCATATGTGACACGTGAAAATTGGTTTCAAGATTTTTAGATCATTTTTGAAGCCGTGGTGAATTCTTGTTCGATTTGCTCATACGCGTAAGGAAACAAATCGTGTAGCCCTCTCCCCACGTTCGATCTTTGGTTTGGTAATTTTCTCAGATCCTATATGTCATATGAACATCAAATAAAATGTATAAGTCAATCCATGCATGCTTTATATAATATTTGTGAATTAAATCTTAAAAACGTGTATAAAACATAAATAATTCAATCCGAATTTTTGAGGCTTCTTATTTATTTTATTTGGACTCTACATGATCATAATAATCTGAGAAAAATATTAATTCGAATTATTGGGGCCTAATCGAATTATTTTGGGATTTAATTAGTTTACCGATTTAAAGGAAATTAAAAAGAAAAAGAATATAAAATTGTATAAATTAGGGTTTGAGGATTAGGGCTTGTTTTGATCATATTAAATGATGTGTAATGATGGTATAATTATTGGGTAATGAATTGTATTTTTAGGGTTAGGGTTTTGGTTAATAAAAGTGTATACGAGTTGTTTTAAAATGTGTAGGGGGCGTTTTGTAACTTTTAAAACTCTTGGGTCATTTTTAAAACTTATTTTGGGACATGTACTTACTGTATAAAATATAAAAGGAGGGGGTCTAGTATCATTTTTGTATCTTACAGGATTAAAATGTTTTTAGGGTTTAATATTGGTTCGAATTATAACGTAATTAAATGGAGGGACTAAACTTGTAATTTCTGGAAAGTTAGTGCTGTTTTGAGTAATATAATATACTCAGGGGGTTATGTGTTAATTTGGTGATTTAATGGGTTAATATGTAATTATTAATAAGATAAAGTTGAAATTGTAAATTAAAGGACTAAATATGTAACTTTGTAAACTAGAGGGACCTATTGTGTAAATTCTGTAAAATTGAGGATACATTCATGTAATACGATAAAATGAGTGACCATTGTGAAACTTTGATAAATAAAGGGGCTAAAGTGTAACTATGAACAATTGAAGGGTTAAAGTGCAACTTTTGAAACTAAAGGGTGAAAAGTGTAATTTGTGAATTCTTAAGGACCTATTATGTGAATGTAATAAAAGATACCCAAATTTCTGTAATAATGATTTAACTAAGTATGTTGCTCCAACTTTCTAAATGGAAACTTTCTAAAAGTGGAAACTTACTAATTTTGGAAACTTACCAAATATGGAAACTTACTTAAAATGGAAAGTTAGTGTAAACCTATAGTAATACTCTTCCACATTCCTTTAGGTGTGAAGAAGGAGAGATCCTGAGCCGTTTCCATTTCTGTGCTTTGTTTCTGTTTGTGTCTTCGTCATAAGGTACAGATATTCTGACCTTCTCTGTAAGGTTTCCTATGATTCTTCTCCGATCTGTTAAATCTCTGATTTGATACCCTGTTACGATCCTTTGCTATGACACCTTTGCTTCGACCTTTGATCTCTGATTTTGGACCTATGATATGAAGACCTTTTTGATATGAGATGGAAATGTTTTAAGTAAAGTATTTTGAAAGGGTTTTTCAAACATGATATATTGACTTTAAGAAAAATATTTTTGAAGATCGTTTTATGAAAACTATTTGAAAGACCATTTATGAAAACTATTTTGAAGGATTGTTTTAAATGAACCTTAAGAGAAAACCTTTTGAAAAATACTTTTGATATTGAACCTTTTGAAGATTTGACCATCTGATACTTTGACCCTTTTGGATATTGACCTGGGATAATTGATCTTCTGATATGAACCTTCTGATATGACCTTTCCGATGTGACACTCTGATTATGATATGAACCTATGACCTGGACCTTTGACTCCCAGTTTGATACTACGAGCCAAATATGTTTCCTAGCCATGAAGGTAACATGGCCATGTCATTGATGCACCAGTGGCATGACTCTAGTGTACTCGAGTGATGTTGTACACCGTCCCCATTATGATATGATATGAGCTCACTATGATTTGTTTATGGCCAATATGATTTGTTTGGGGGGCGTATGGATGCATCCTAGATATGTTCTGATATGATATGTTTTGATATGATATGATATGGTGACTGGGGCTGGGTGCAATCCACTCCTTTCACAAAATATGGGAGCTAGCTACTCCATTTGAAGAATGAGGACACCCCTCATATTATCTGATTATCTGAGAGGTCTCCCCTCTATATGATTATGAAGATACGATATGATATGTGATATGTTATGATATGGGCTCGTGGTGGATGACTGTCCTAAACCTTACTCTTTGTTTCCTTTTTCCTATATCTCATGCATTATGATATGTCTGTTCATTTCCATTTGATTTTGGTTTCCGTTTATTATATATATCTGTTCACTGGGCTTTTTAAGCTCAGCCGCATTTCTTTTCCTGCGACAGGTTTTTAGTAGGAAGCCAGGAGCTTGGGTTTGCTTTGGGATGAGAGATTAGCTTTTGAAGACGATACCTTAGTTTTAGTATTCATTTATGTATGACCACGTAGATTTGGTATATTTTCCTTTGTAAACTTTGTAAACCATTTGTATTATGTAAGTCGTATGTTATGCTTGCCTTTGATATGTCACCATTTGCGTGACACTTCTACCCTTGCCGGGTTGGGGTGTTACAGATATGGTATATGTGTGGTTTGTGGGTAATAGGTACGTGAGTTTAACACTAAATCCCTTGGTGTGATGTTTACTTCCTGAGTTGAGTAGTGTTGAAAAGTTCATTTTGATCGCCTTGGTGGTGTAGAAATGACTTGTGTAATTTTGGTGTTTTGTGGTTTTGCGTAACAAGTCTCCGTTCAATTGATTGAGCGTTAGTAAGTTACGTGGAGGTTATTTTTATGGATTATATTAATGTTAAGTGTGAAATTTCTATTTTTGGAAAACTTTATTTTGAAATGATATTTTTTCGGGTTGTCGTAAAATCGGAAGTTTATCGCGTAAGGTGTTAATTTCAGTATAGGGTTTTTATAAAATATAAAGAGTACAAGGTTTTAAGTGTAATATTTAAATTTAATAAAAAAAATAAATATATATATATATATATATATATATATATATATATATATATATATATATATATATATATATTATATATATATATATATATAATAAATGGGCGGCCAAATATAGGTTTAGAGGAAAAAGGAAACCAAATATTAATCAAAATACACTTACCAAATATTAAGGGGGTCTAGAATAATCCATAGAGCCCTATAAATACAAAACCAAAACAACCCTAACCTACCCTATTGCAAATTTTCGTCCAACACAAGAGAAGAAGGAGAAAAATTAGGGTTTTTTATTGTTGAAGCTAAAAATCAAGAACAAGGTATAATTTTTGATACTTGTATTCAATTAATTGTTTAAATATTGTTTTGATTCATGTAATACAAGTTATGATGGAAATAGGGTTTATGGGTTTCTGTAAATTAATGATATTAAACATGTTGGGATCATTAATTAATAATAATATGATGATTGATGAAGTAATTAGGGTTTAAAACATGTTAATTAATGAGTTAGGGTTTTGACAGATTTGTAAGGCTGTAAAGATCCAATGAGATCTAATAGATGAAGATGAGTTAGATCATGAATTTTATGTCTAAATTGTAGTTCAGTGAAAGAGCTTTCCAAAAAGTCCAACCACAAGTGTTTTCGAGGTCGGGAAGTCAATCAAACGAATTTTGTGAGTTAAGGTGTCAAAGCTGTTAAACCGGGATAGAATTAGGGTAAAAGTATAGAGGTCAAAGGTGGGTTAAAAAGTGGAATTTGGGTTAGTCCTTCTGTGGGAATTAATTTCTACATTATATTTGACTTCCACACGAAAATTAGGCGATAATAAGTTGTGTGAGTGGGTCTACGAGGTCAATACTTTTTGATGTCTGATCAGATCCGAATCTGAGTAGTTGTCATATTTGATTTTTCATTGAGTACTTGTGTGTGTTTTTAGTGCATGGACTTCTGGGACAAGCTTTTATGCTTAAGAAGGATCATGGTGAATTTTTGGTGTGAGTTTTGGATAATTTTTGGTCATGATTTTATGTGGGTGAATGTACCCTAAAAATCTGCGTTTTCTGAGAAGTTTTAATTAAGGGATTTAGTGAGGGTTAAGTATTGGGTGATGATTAGTATGGAGTCTAGGTGATCCGTAGTGGGTTATATAAACCTTAGACATCCATCATATATATGTGTTACATGGACTATAGCTTTTAGCTTGGTCGCGTGTAATGTGGTATTGTTTTGTTTGTATAGATTTGTGTGTTGATAATTTGGAAGCTGCAAGGTTGAGGTGAGTTCATAGTCCCAACTTTTACTTTGTTTTAAACTTGGGATGGAGATGATGCTTGTTAAAATTGTTTTTGAGTTACTGTGATTATGTGTGGTTAAAATGCATGGACTTGTAATGGTTATTATATGTATACTGCATGTTATTGTGGTGTTTAATTGTGGTGATTATTTGAGTGGGAAAATCCTAGTGGCTTTACTCATTATAATTATATTGGATCGGTGGGCGCGTTCCGTCCCAATTGTGGTGGTATTTGGATTGGTGGGCATGTTCCGTCCCAATTTATACTTGGATCGGTGGGCACGTTCCGTCCCGTAAGCTATGATTGCATGTTAGTAGTATAATAACTATATTGCTGCTCTCCTGCTATGCTATGTTTTATAATCACAATGAACTGATGATCAAGGTGTTTTGTGTGTCTTAAACCTATGAATCTCACCAACAATATGTTGACGTTTTTAAGCATCATTTTCAGGTGAGCATTCTAAGGCTAAGATAGAAGGGTGTGATTAGAAGAGATTAGTTTGCATTTGAGGTTGACTTACCTTGCGTTTAGTTTGAAATGTTGGATTTTATTTGAGATACTTGATTGTCTTTCATTTTAACTTTATGTTTTACTGGAGATACTTTGGAGATTGTTTTGGTTATTTGTTTGGGGTATCGTTACGACACTTTGTGTTTGTACTTTGCTCTATTTATTTGCATGTAGTATTTTCTCTATTTAGACGCCAAGTGTTGTGATGATATCCATGATGTTGCACTCGCATTTCCGCCATTGGCGAGGTGTGACAAAGATGAAAGAGAAGATTGGCTCAGAAGTTTTTAGGAAGGAACAAAAGCAAATCTCAAAGCCCATGATGAGACCCTTAGAAGTCTTGAGACAAAAATTGGGTTAATAACGAATGATGTTCATGAGCAGAGTATGAGGGAGAAAGCTGGAGCCTGCAAGGCTATATTCACCAATGATGGACAACCCCTCTATACTCCTTTCAGGTAATCTGAAGAAGAAATTGAATATTTTTCTAACTTGTCTAAGCATGATGAATATGAGTACGATGATGATAATGAGGAAAAGGACTTTCTGACACTCCTGGAGCTATCTTCTGAAAACAAAGACTTGCTCAATGAGAAACCAACAAAAGTGGGGGAGGAGATCAAACTGAACGAGCGTTGTTTAGAACCATCTACCCCCAAAGGAGAAAGACCCAGGGAGTTTCTTTCTTCCTTGTTCTATTGATAATTTATGCGTTAAAAATGCATTAGCAGACCTAGGGGCTAGTATTAGCAAAATGTCGTTCTCTATGTGGAAAAGGCTCAATTTAGGACCTCTAAAACCTGTCTCTATGACCATAGATATGGCTGACCGAACTGTTAGTATCTCTAAAGGCATCTTGGAAATTTTTTTAGTAAGGATTGATAAATTCACTCTTCCAGTGGACTTTGTCATTCTTGATATGGAAGAAGACCTAGAAACACCTTTGATTCTAGGAAGGCCACTCCTTGCTACAGCGCGCGCCATAATTGATGTTTTCAATAAGCGCATTTCTCTTGAAATCGATAACAGTGAACTCGTTTTCAAAATGGATGAAAGGGGGAAATGTCATCCAATTGAGATTGTGCGTGTCATTAAGAAGGACACGTCGAGTAATGACCTGAATCTCTGTTGGATCGATATACTCTGACCAAACTAACTTGTAGCTTGTCTACGGTTTAACAACTTTGAATAAATTCAAAACTATTAATAATGAAACACTGATATACTTTGCTAAGTATGCGGAATCTACTTCAACAAAGCTAAGAAGAATTAATAATCAACTTCGAATATTATTAAAACCTTGAACCTGCTTTCTTACACAGATTCACTAACAAACTCTAATCACTAATACTTCTAACAAGCTTCTTCGTGTAAACTTGTCTCTCTAAAATCTCATCTAATCGTATATCTCTAATGCCAACCTAGGGATCCTTTTATAGGCACAAGGAAAACCCTAGTCGGTTTACAATACTTGAACGACAAGTAATTCTAATTATAACTCTAATCTAATACTAACATTCTAGAATTACACATTAGTCCTTAAATAATTTGCATAACAGTCCTTCAACGAGCAGCAGTACTTTGACTTGATTAGCAGTACTTTGACTTCCAGCAGTACTTTGATATTCCAGCAGTACTTTAACTTTATAGCCCAACAATCCTCCCCTAACTTGAATTCTACTTGCTTGATTTCAAGTTCCTTTGTATTTCTTTAACTTCAACACTTTATCTTCAGGGAAAGGTTGTATCTTTGAAATCTGTCTCGTTGTTGTTTTGTCATTATCAATGCAATCAGTATCTTCAATCTTCATCAGCAACAATTCTTTTCAGCATCATATCTTTTCAGCAACTCAGCATCATATTGGCAATAGGTACATCAGATCTTAAAAGTTTCATACTATTCTCATCACTTCCAGGTGTGTTAACTCCTGTGAGAGGTGAATCATTGAAAACTTAATGGATTTTGATGTCTCTTTACCAAAGCCATTAACTCTGGAGTAGCCAATGTTTAGGTTTAGGAAACCATGGTACACTGATAACCATATGATTTTTAGCAAATCATCAGCTATCAACGGATTTGAGTAGTCTTTACCAAATAGCCGTTTGCTTTTGGACTAGCTAGTTCTTTTAGTACAATCACTACCATGGTGAACTAATTACCATATAATGGTTTTCCACAACGTTTACCACAAAGCCACTATCTTGTGGGCTAGCCAACTCTTCACTAACATAGATATGGTGAGTTGAAAACCATACAATTTTTAGTAAATTGTCAACTAAAAATGGATTTGATAATCACATCAGAGCCGTACCCTCATGATGAGTCAAACTCTTTCTTGTTTATTAAACATGGTGAGTTGATTACCATTTGTTGTGTAGTACAAATACTAACACCATGCTGTTGCTTTCAAAACCATTTGTTGCTGTTTAATCTTTGTGCTTCAAAATGTTTTTGCACTTATAAAAAATTACTGATTTTATCAAAAAGACTTTACTGGTTTCATGCTGCAAGCAGTACTTTGAGAAAGTACTGTTTGACTAGCAGTACTTTGAAGAAAGTACTTATTTTTCAAAAGATTTATATAATAATTAAACCATACCAGTAGTTATGCATTAATCTTCAGATTCAGTTGTCCACTTGATGAATAATTTTATGACCATCAATGCTACTTCATTCTCTTGTTCCACTTCCATGCCATGCTCTAACATCCTGATCATCAGATCTCTTGTGAGTGGATATCTCTGTTCTGCTAGCATATGAATCATAGTGCCATCTTCTAACTCCAAAACATGTATTCCAACTGATTCAAAGAATCTCCATCTGTTAATCTCCCAGTTGTCTTGATTTTCCCACAAAGTACTGTCCTTTGTTTCCTCTGTCTCCCAGATTGTTTTGAGATCTCCTAACAATATCAAACCTACTCCTTGTGGTGGAATATGCTCAAAATAAGTTTGCACTTGGAGATATAACTGAAGCATATCATCTCTGTCAATCAGATGTAGTATATCCCATAATGAATTGAATACTCTAAAACTTCCATCTTGTCTATGAAAGATCAGATAATTTCCTTCTTGTGATTCTACAACTGAAAAAGTAGATATCTTGGACTTCTTATCAGCATCTTCTTTCAATTTTGGATGTTCAAAGTCAAAAACTCTAAGATAATTCCTTAGCTCATCAACTGTGTCTGTTCTTAATTCAAATGCTTCCTTGAACTTCTTTGATGGCTGTTCATCAGTTGTTCTTTTCCTCTTTGAGCTTCTAGTAACAGCTCTTTCCTTTCTTCTATCTTCAAGCTCCTTATCTTCAAAAGAAATAATGCTTGCAAGATCCTTTTCTATAGCTTCTCTAACAGCATCATACAGATCCTTCATCTTTGTATATGTCAATCTGACTAAACCTGTATATCCTTGACCTTTCAGATAAGCCATCATATCATTCCTTTCTCTAGCTTTACTAATTGGCCTTTGTGATTGAACAATCTTCCTTGATTCTTCAGCATCTATCTCAGCTTGCAATAGTCTAGCTGCTTCCTCACCTTTGGCAATCTGAATTTCTCTTAACTGTGCCAATGCTAACTTCTTCTTCTTCTTTTCTACCAAGATCCCTTTACCTTTATCTTTTGGATCTATCTCCTGAGTAGGTTGAGAAGAAGTATGATGTTGTTGTTCAACCTCATGAATACTGATGCCTCTTTGACTTGACATATTAATCATAATGTCAGCAATTGTTTCATCATCACTGTTAGTATGAGCTATAACATCTTCTTCCTGAGCTGGTTTAGAAGGGCCAACTTCCTCTTGAACTTGACTTAAACGACCAATATCTTCTTCAAAATCCAAAGTTCTAGGTGTAATAGTAAATTGCCTCTCAGTAACTTGTTGAGCAGTACTTTCAGCCTCAGCTCCTTCCAAGTTTACTTCCTCAGTATCACCACTTCTTACTTCAATAGCAGCTTCTTCCAAATTGATTTGCTCTGTTTCATCACTCTTCCTCTCAGCAGTTTCTTGAGGAATATTTTCAGGTGGTGTCATCTGAGTATCATCCATAAATCCAGCATCTTGATTAAATCCAGCATCTTCATTCAAATTCTCTAAATTCCTCCCCAATTGGAATGAAGAGTGCTTCTTTGACTTTTTCTTCTTTGACTGAGAAGACTTCTTAGGTTTCTGACCATTCTGCTTCTGAGACTTTACCCATAATCGATGGTGTTGAACTAGTGGCCAAACAAACTTCTTCAATCTTTGAAACTTAGTCTTTAATTTGACTATCTGAGCAGCTTGAGCCTCACTCTCCTTTTTCAGCCTCCTTAACTCCCTTGTTAAAGCATAATTATCCATCTCTGCCTCTTCATCTTCAAATTGCTGAGACATATTTGTTGAATTATAATCATTAGGAGATGGTGGTTGATTCATACCTTGGTCTGACTCCTCATGAGTAGGAATGTCCATAGGAGCAGTATCTTCCCGAGTAGCAGAATGTGGAGAAGCAGTATGTTGAGAAGCAGTAGGTTGAGGAACACTAACTTCTCTTGAAACTGGAGACTCTTGGCTTGGTGATTCAGAGTTTGCTTCTTGTTCTTGCTCTTGCTCTGCATCTCTAACAACTTGTGCAACTCCCAATATATGAGCAGTCAAAGGTGTGTTTGTTCCAGAAAACTTGATACTCTTTTTAGATAGAAAAGTAAACACCTTTGGTGGAAGTTTGACAGTGGGTAAAAAACTTTGAGGTTTAGGGACATCCTCAAGTTGATTGTTCAAGAATAACTGAACAAACCTTGGATACATTAAGAATGGTGAACCATTAGCAATGTGTGAAAGCATACCATCAAGAATTAGTCTTGAAAAGTTGAATCTTTGATCGGTAGCCAAACCCACTAAAGCAGATGCAATATTTTGACCAAATTGATCAAAAGAAGTACTCTTGGGACTTAAACAATGAAGTAAGACGTGAATTAGGTACTTCCAATGAGAACAAAACAAAGGCTTCTGAAAAGTAAGTTTCGTAAAATTTCCTTCATAACCTATATCACTTAAAGTGTCCCAAAGCACTTGTTTGTCAAAACGAACAGCCCCTCCTTCATCATTAAACATCAAAACATCCCTAACTGTGGCTTCAAAAATCCAAATAGTTCGTCCAGCAATCGTAGCCCTAATCAACGAGTCATCTTCAATCGTTGCAGTAGCCCAAAATTCTTGTATCCATGGACCAATAACATCAGGGTCAACTAAAATAGAGTAGTTGATGGAAGACCCAGTTAAGAAATCAATGATCGCATGAAAATCAACATTATCCCCTGTCTTGTCCAAATTAGCGATCATGTTGTGTTTGCTAATTGTGACTCGATTAGCCATGATGAGTCTTAGAGAAGGATTCGCTTTGAATGTGTGTTTCGTTAAAAAAATTGTGGTGGAAAAGTGAATGAGGGATCGCAAATAAGGTAAAAGGCGGGGAATAGGGGAGAGTTTCTTTAAATAGGATGGAAACAAATCAAACTCAAAATAATAAAGTTACCGTTTTGATTAACTTATTATCTCCGCCGTAAGGAATTAATTAACCGTAGCCCCACATTTTTTTGACCGTTGGAACAGTACGTCCACGTAAGCAGTACGTTGAAGCAGTACGTTAAGCAACAAAGCAGTACGTTCCATCTTCTTATCCACAATCAACACTTCAAACTTAAACCAAGAACTTGTAAATGGCTCATGCTTAAGTTCTAACTAATAACTTATGTTGCCTCCCCTCAAATACAACATACAGGCTAAACTAAACTACTAAAAACCAATACTTTCATTAAGAACTAAAAGAAAGTATACTAACTAATACTAAAGCCTCCCCTCAAAATGCTCACAACTAAGTGGTTGAATCTTGAAACATCAAATCCCTTTGTGAGTAGATCAGCTACATTATCATCTGTGTGAACCTTGACCACATTTATAAGCCTGTGCTCATAACAATCCCGAATGAAGTGATGCCTAATCTGAATATGCTTGGTCTTGGAGTGATAAACAGGATTCTTCACAATACAGATGGTACTCTCATTATCAATGTTGATAGGAGTGTTTTTGAAATTGAATCCATAATCCAAGAGTTGATTTTGCATCCACAAAACTTGTCCACAACAGCTTGCAGCAGCAACATATTCTGCTTCAGTAGAGGAGGTTGCAGCAATTGTTTGCTTCTTACATTGCCAGGAGAGTAATCTTCTTCCAAGATATTGACATCCTCCTGAGGTTGATCTTCTATCATAGTTATCTCCTGCATAGTCACTATCTGAAAAAGCTTCCAAGTGAAAAGGTGACTCCTTAGGATACCATAATCCTAACTTTGGTTGATGCTTGAGATATCGAAAAATTCTCTTGACTGCATATATATGTGAAACCTTGGGTGTAACCTGATATCTTGCACACAAGCAAACAGCAAACATGATGTCAGGTCTTGATGCAGTTAAGTACATAAGACAACCAATCATAGATCTATAAAGCTTGACATCCACAGCTTGTCCATCTTCATCCTTGCCTAAGGGTTTATTGTTATCAATGGGTGTGGTGGCAGGCCTGAGATTTGGAAGGTCAAATCTTTTAAGTATGTCTGCAACATACTTTTCTTGGTTAATGAAGATTCCATCTCTTGTTTGTCTAACTTGAAGCCCCAGAAAGAAGGTTAATTCTCCCATAGAACTCATTTGAAACTCCTTCTGCATAAGGTCTTCAAACTCTTTCACCATAGACTTCTTTGTGGCTCCAAATATAATATCATCCACATAGACTTGGACTAACATAATGTCTTTCTTATCCCTTTTGATAAACAAAGTCTTATCAATTGCTCATCTCCTATAACCATGTTGTAATAGAAAATTTGAGAGTCTCTCATACCAGGCTCTGGGAGCTTGATGAAGGCCATACAGTGCCTTGATCACCTTGTAGACTTTGTTTGGATGTGCAGGATCTTCAAATCTAGGAAGTTGTTTAACATAAACTTCCTCAGAAATTGTGCCATAAAGGAAAGCACTTTTGACATCCATTTGGTAGACAGGAAATCCCATATATGATGCAAAGGCAAGAAATAACCTGATTGCCTCTATCCTTGCAACAGGAGCAAACACTTCATCATAATCCACTCCTTCTTCTTGGCGATATCCTTGTGCAACCAATCTAGCTTTATTTTTGATAATATTCCCTCTTTCATCTCTTTTGATTCTGAAAACCCATCTTGTACCAATGACTCTTTTGCCATCTGGTAAATCACATAATACCCAGACTTCTTGAAGCTTGAATTGTAGAAGCTCCTCTTGCATGGCTTCAACCCAACTTTCATCAGCTAAAGCTTGAGCTACCTTCTTGGGTTCTTCTTGAGATAGAAAGCAAGCAAACAGGCATGTTTGTTGATCCTTGTGATTCATCCTGTTTTGTTTGTAAACAAAGCTAAGTAAAGCAGTATGTTGCTTAGAAAGACCTTTAACTTTGTTTCTTGTAACCACTCCTGAAGAGGGTGATCCAATAATGTTACTTTGAGGATGAGCGTTATGAACTCTCAATGTAGGAGTTGGTGGAACTGGAAGATCAGATTCCAAATTAGTAAAACCAATCCCTTCATTGGAGAAAATACCTCCTTGATTAAGCTCATCATCAATTTCTTCTAATCCAGGAATGTTAGCATTATCCAAATCATCATCATCAACATTGGAATCATCAGCATTGTTCCAATTTGATTGTTCTAACACACCAGAAGTACTGTCAAAAGGATCATCAGTACTTTGATCAAAAGTACTGTGGACAGTATCTTGAAATTGACTCTTTTTCTTTGCAGCTTCATAAGCCCTCCTTTGTTCATCTTCATAGGATTGTGCTATAGTTTCTTGAAAATGCATCCTATTAAGTTCATCTTGTATGGCTTGATCTTCATCAGATACTGTATTGGTTGGTTGAGCAGTACTTTGTTCCTCATCAGTAACTTCAGGTTCTTTGTCAGGAACATCTTCTGGTCTAACATTGACTCCATGAACAATGTACTGTGAATCATCTTCTTTGTGATTAGCCTGATTCTCTTCTCTAACAGGCACATAATTCATAGATGGAGTGAACTTGAGATCAAGATCAAACATCCAATCAGGACCTTTACCTTTCTGAGTTTCCTTATCTTCCAAAAATTCAACATGAAGACAATCTTGTACCTTTTTGGTACTCCTGTTATAAACTCTAAAACCTTTGCTATTTGTACAATAACCCAATAGATATCCTTCATCTGACTTACCATCAAATTTTCCCAGAGAATCAATAGTATTTAGAATAGTCAGAGAGCAGCCAAAAGGTTTTAGAAAACGAATGTTTGGTTTCTTTCCCATTAGTAACTCATAAGGTGTCTTCATCTGAGGTTTAGTTACTGAAACTCTATTTAACACATAGCAAGCAGTACTTATGGCTTCAGCCCAAAAGAGAATAGGTAATTGGGAATCTGCAAGCATTGTTCTAGCTGCTTCTATCAAAGTCCTATTCTTTCTTTCTGCAACACCATTCTGCTGGGGTGTTCTAGCAATGCTAAATTCTCTCTTGATCCCTTTCTTGGCACATAATCCATCCATATGCTTGTTCTTGAATTCTGTTCCATTATCACATCTAATACCTCTTACTTTGAGTCTCAATTGATTTTCAAGGGTTACTATCAGGTCATGGATAGCATCAAAGGTTTCATCTTTGAATCCCAAGAAAAAGACCCAACTAAATCTGCTACAATCATCTGTCACAACCAAGCAGTACTTCTTATTGTTTAAACTCTCTACTGAAACTGGTCCAAACAGATCCATGTGTAGCAACTCTAAAGGTTCTCTAATATCTCTTTCCCTAAGCTTCTTACATGAAGCTTTATGTTGTTTACCCTTCTTGCAAGCCAAACATGAATGATCAGTCTTGAATGTTTTGGAAGGTAAACCTCTAACTAAATTTCCTTTGACTAGCTTGTTGATGTTCTTAAAATTAACATGACCTAGTCTTCTGTGCCACAAATGTGCTTCTTCCAATGATGCTTTTGCTATTAAACATGTTGCTCTTCCAGCAGAATTGAGACTCTTTAAGTCTAAACTGTACACATCATTGGTTCTTGGTACTCTCAATGTTACCAAGTGATCATCAACAAACTTAAACTCAGGAGAGAGAATGAGACATTATGTATCAGTGAACAGAATTGGGTACTTTTTGTCACAAATCTGAGATACTGACAAAAGGTTGAACTTGAGCTCCTTCACATATCTAACATTCTCAAAATCAATACATCCAGCCTTGATTGTTCCTTTGCCAGTGATTCTCCCTCCATCAGGATCATTACCAAATGCAACTCTTCCTCCATAATATGCCTTAAAATCTGACAGGATCTCCTTGTCCCCTGTCATGCTGCCAGAGCAACCACTATCAACAATAATATGATCTTTAAGCTCCTCCTCTGGGTTGCCCTGCACAGTAAAGAAAAGGGTTAGTTTCTTTTAGGAACCCAAGCCATTACTGACTTGTGTTCCCCTTGTGGAGTGACATACTTGAATTCCTTCAGTATGTAATCTCCACTGGTTTTAAAGGTATGGTCAATGATTATTTGAGTTGGTCCCATGTCCTGTGTTGTATTATCAACAACACTCCCTGTTTCATCCTTATCTGATGAAAGTACTGCTTGTTCCCCATCAGTACTGTCTTTCTTAACCCAATTTCGTTTGACCTTAGGTTTCTCTGATCTAGGTACTCTGCTTGAGGTGTAAGACCTTTTATATGAATTGAATCTCTTAGGTCTTCTATGTGAAAAAGTGTTAGCAGTACCATGATTGGGTGAAAACTTATCAGTCCTTTGAGAAGGTACTTCTGGAGACTTATCAGTATGTGAAGGTACTGGTGGTTTGGAAAACATTCTTTTCTGGTGAGGGTACCTATAGTCTTTAGAGAAATTACTATGGTTGACCCTATTTGAGTGATTCCAAACTGGTCTAGTCTCTCTTGGCTTATGGGTGGCAGGTCTATTCTTTGGGAACTGACTTAAATATTCTGAGTGTAAGTCACAATGCTTAATCAAATGATCAGGACTATAGCATACATAACATAATTTTCTCTCCATATTCCCAAATCCTCTTCTATGATTAAAAGGTTTCCTATAGTGAGCAGTATTTTGAAAAGTTTCTCTTGGAGGTACTGCTTGTTTGTGAAAGACTGTAGGAAACTTTTGATCATTACCCCTTTGAAAATCATCCTTGGGTTTCTCAGAACTAAATTGACCAGTAAGCTTCTTCCTAAACTCTAGGTTGTCTACACCATAATGAGAAACATCTGTCCTAAGTGGTTGAAACTTACCAGTGGGTGGAGGAACTGAGTGGTACTCCTTATCTTTCTTAAACTCAGGAGGTGTTTCACTAATTGGTTCCTCATTCCTAGATGTGTTTTCTTCTGAGCTTGTAAGGTCATCATCACTAGGTGGAATCTCTTCCTTATCACTAGATGGGGTCTCTTCCTTATCACTAGGTGAGGTCTCATCTGAACTACTATCTTCACCATAACCTAGTCCAGCTCTACTGTTTATGACTCTTTGTTTTTCAACAAATTGAACATGTGATAGACCAGCCTGTTTAATACTACCAAGTTTTTCTAACAAAGCATCTCTTTCCTTAGTAATCTTTTCTAATTCAGAAACCTTACATCCTAACTTCCATTCACTTAATTTCAATTGGTAATCTTGTTGCTCATATTTTTCTGCCCAAGCCATTTCATTATTTTCATGTGTTAATATTTTGGCTTCCATTGACTCTAAAGTTAATTGATAACCAGCTACCTCAGACCTAGCTGTTCTACAATTATCTCTTTCAGTCCCATATTCTTTAAGCAACTTTTGATACACATCATTACACTTAGAGCATACCTCAGAGACATTGGATGAACTTGGTGAAGTAGCTACCATAGCAATCTGAGCAGGTTCATCTTCATCCTCCATGCTCCAGTCAAAGCTTCCAAGACCATCTCTTGATTCCAAAGTAGCATATCCTGGTTCCTCATCAAAGGCTGTGCTCCAATCAAACTCTTCCATTGCAACCATAGAATAGGTTACAGGTTCATCATCAAATTCAGCACTCCAATCAATCTCTGCTAGATTTTCTTGAGCCACCAAAGCTTTTGGTTGTGATTCAGTAATAGGAACCTCTTTTCTTTCAACCTTGGGTTGTTCATTCATCCTGTTTGCCTGATATTTTGCAAACTTGCATTCCCTTGCAAAGTGTCCAAGCTTTTGACAATTGAAACATTCAATCTTGGATTTGTCAAAAGTTATACCTTGTTTGGCTTTGAAATCAATTCCCCTTCCTGTCTTGTTCATGAACTTCTTGATCCTTGCAGTGATCATGGCTACTTGCCATCTTATGTTAATCTCCTCTAAAGCATCTTCTTCAATTTGCAACAAGTCTTCTTGATAGGTAACAGGTAAAGTGGCTTGTTGTGCAAAGAAGGAACATACAACATCATCAGAATTGGTGTTGTTTGTTGGTGATGGGTTGGGAGTAGTTGTGGTTGTGCAAACATGCTGTGAATCACCAACAGTACTTTGAGAAGGATAAGCAGTACTTTTAGTGGAAGTACTGCTTCTGTTTTCAGAAGACACAAAAGCTATGTTGTGAGTTTTCTGAGAACTGTGACCATTCATCTCTTGCTCATACACTTTTAAATTGTTGTAGAGATCATCAAAGTCCATAGACTCCAATCCAGGTTGTCCTCTAATCATAGTAGCAACCACATGCCAGACAGATGGCAAACTCCTTAAGAACTTTAAATTTGCATCTTCAACAGATACCTCTGCTCCATACAGTTCTAGCATACTAAGTAGATTTTGGAATCTGTCATAGGCAGCATCAAGACCTTCTCTTTCACCAACAGTGAAAGTTTCAAACTGCTGCTTTAATAAGTTTCTATGCATCTTCTTTGAAGCATCATTACCTCCAAATCTTGTCTTGATTGCAGCCCACAATTGCTTTGCATCCTTAGCATCATGGAACTTTAGTAGGTGACCATCAGGAATAGCAGACAACAATATGTTGAGAGCCTTATCTTGATTTCTCTTTGTAGCTGCTGGCAAGGTTGGTTGAGGTGGTTTGGGTTGTCCTTCAACTTGTAAAGGTTCGTCAAGAACAACATTACCATTGACAATCACATCCCATAGAGCATGGTCAATAATAGCAAGGTACTGCCTCATCTTCATGCTCCAGAGATCATATTCTCCCTTCTTGATGATAGGAATTCTGAGTGAGGTGATGGATGGGATAGGTGCAGCTTCAGTCGACATCGTTTAGGGTTTGTTGATAAATCGGTTTTAAGGGTTTCTTCTTAATCAGAGTCTCCACACAAGCTCTGATACCAATTGTTGGATCGATATACTCTGACCAAACTAACTTGTAGCTTGTCTACGGTTTAACAACTTTGAATAAATTCAAAACTATTAATAATGAAACACTGATATACTTTGCTAAGTATGCGGAATCTACTTCAACAAAGCTAAGAAGAATTAATAATCAACTTCGAATATTATTAAAACCTTGAACCTGCTTTCTTACACAGATTCACTAACAAACTCTAATCACTAATACTTCTAACAAGCTTCTTCGTGTAAACTTGTCTCTCTAAAATCTCATCTAATCGTATATCTCTAATGCCAACCTAGGGATCCTTTTATAGGCACAAGGAAAACCCTAGTCGGTTTACAATACTTGAACGAAAAGTAATTCTAATTATAACTCTAATCTAATACGAACATTCTAGAATTACACATTAGTCCTTAAATAATTTGCATAACAGTCCTTCAACGAGCAGCAGTACTTTGACTTGATTAGCAGTACTTTGACTTCCAGCAGTACTTTGATATTCCAGAAGTACTTTAACTTTATAGCCCAACAATCTCACTGATAACCTTGCACACGAGCACCTTAATACTAATCATGTCAATTCTTTGAGAGAGGTTTTGCAGGATACTAATGTTGGAATGAGCGACAGAGGAAAGTTACGCCGTAACTCTAATGTTGAGTTACGGCGTAACCCTGGCCCAGATACTGAGGTAGCCCCCAACACCAAGGGTGAATTGATCGATGGGAACGAGGAGCTCAAGGTGATCATTAGCTCATCATTGACTAATGACAAAACTAAGAATCTTATGAGAATCGTGGCACTGCATCACAAAAAAGCTAATGACATTCCTAGGAAGATCGAGAAGAAATACCATTGGTGCGAAGCTATACCGGTTGACAATGGAAAATGGTACGACTTATGGGCATCCTGTGACCCCAATGTTGATCTTTGTGATGGTGAGGGTGACGAAGTGAGGTTACAAAGTAACAGGCATCTATGGATTTCCACTAATGATAAGGATAGGAGGAACATTAAACGGAATGGAACAATACCATTCGATGATTAGGTACGAATTGTCTATGGCAAGGTTGATAGTGACACAAAGATGAGCATCTGGGCGAACCTGAACCGCGTACACGACAGTGAAATCCCTATCATCAATGATAGCCCTGAGTCGTAAGATGAAATGCTCACATACAATGAAGTTTGTAAAGGCCATGCAGATGACTCAAGTGATAATGCAAGTGGAACGTTTGAACGAAAACATTGGTGCGAAAAGATTAGGACTGAAGGCATCAATGGTGAAGTGTTTTGGGCTTCCTGTGATCCGTATGACGAAGATTGTAATGGAGGAAGTAGCATGGTAAGGGTTGGGGATGATGAGTTTCTATGGACCTCAACAAACGATGATGAAAGAAGTGAACTACCATGGCTTGACAAGTTAGGCTTTGATAATTGGATTAAAATCAGGTACGGAAAAGTGGATGCTTCAACTAAAGAGAAAATTTGGAAGGGTTGCATGAAAAAGGAGGCTCCAAGCGATGACGGGAATCCTAATGATGTAAGAGATGAGAATGAAGAAGATTGCAAAACAAGGTGGGGTGAAGAGAAAGACCGTTGTAAGCGAGAGCTTATTAAAGATAAGCTTGATGATGATTGGGTTTGGGGAACGGAATCTGACGATGATGATTTAGATGGAATCATGGACTACCTTGAGTCACAAGGGCATGATGGGTTCACGGATCTGGATGATGAAGCATACGAACAACGAAGATGTAAACTCTTAGGTATTCCTTACAAGAGACCCCCACCGATTGTGGCAGAAAATTTTGAAATTACTAGGTACCATTTAGGACCTGATGAGAGGTTTGCCAAAGTACGAAAAATTGAAAGAAAGGAGTTCCTGCGTACCACCACAAATGTTTCCTGGGTAAGACATAATTTGATGAGAGAGATGGACGAGCTTGGTCAAGTCCGTCGGCAACAATGAGGAGCCGTGACTTTGAATCTAACTTAAAGACTCGTTAAATAAACAAAAGTGCTCTTTCGGGAGACAACCCGGATTATTCTTTTTCTTTTTTATTTTATTAGAATAGTTAGGTTTGGTGTGTTTGTTTTCATATTTTGCAGGAATTGGAGCAAGGAGGATTGCATAAAGCTCACTGTAGATGGATCAAGTCTGAAAAATCCTTTCTGTGCAGAATTTACGGCGTAACCAAATTCTATGGTTACGCTGTAACCTTCCTCCGATATCGAATGAATCCCAGGTTTATGCAATTACGATGTAACTCATTGACGAGTTTACGCCGTAACCTGTCCTGTAAACAAATTTAATTTCTAATCTTACACACAATAATCTTTTATTAGTTTTAAATGAACTTTGTGGTTATGTTCCCTGTAAACCCTCACGAGACTTCACTCGTCCACTCGGGACACTGAGTGGTTTAAAAGGCTTATTGCATACGCTAAATGCAACCGTGATTCCTACGAAAGTGAGTTAGATTTTTGTTTGTTTTTATTTTTATTTTTATTTTAGGTTTATACTTGTTGATAGTATCGTGATTTCAGGGAATTGAAGTTTGCTCATGGGTAAAGACGAAGGCACGCATGTTCAATGTGATCCTTCTTTTATTTTGGAGCAAATTTCAGGGAAGTTCTTGTTCCAATTCTACTTTTACCTCTTCTTTATTTCATGTTTAGTACAAAAGATACTTTGTACATTTCAAGTGGGGGGACGGGAGTAGAATTATAACTTGAACTTGTTTGCCCTCATTTTTCTAGTTAATTTTGAAAAAATTTGACATGTTTTTCTTAACCTAACTAAAATAGACCTTAGCCGAGCACACTATAACCCTTGATTTCCATGGTGAGATTTAGCCTTTCTGTTTCCCCTTATATACCCCAAATCTACCAAAAATCGAGTGTGCCGGTAGTATGTAAACTTTAGAACTTGGCCTTTACATCATTTCGAGACCATATACGAGTAGTGTGTCGAGTTAGTTTGATACATTTAGAAGAGACAATTCGAGAAGGTGATATTTTAGAATTAACACCAAATATAGCCATATGTGTATATAATTGTGTGCGTTTATTGATTAGTCACCTCGACTCTTCGACCCCAGTGTTAAAACCCTTTTGTTGCACTCACCTTTAGTGCAAGATACCCTTAGATACAACCTTCCAAGCCATTCTTTTCATTTCATACCCTTCTCAATATTGTTTCGTTACACTTATTCGCCTTAGCCTACCGTGTAGTCTTAGTTTATGATTGGGAAGTCGCTGTTTGCTTAAGTTTGAGGTTTGAGTAGAGAGACTCGGGAATTATGCTTACATTGAAGACATAAATCTGAAAATCATTGAAGACCCCCCCATATTCCTCATTGATAACACTCAAATTGTGCATGTTTTTAGTAGTGTTATTCATGTTTTTATACATGTTATTTGGTTATATTTATATGCTTTTGTTACTAAATCGTACCAAAGTGTGTTTGCAAAGTAAATGTAACCAAAAACAGGAAAAAGGAAGAAAAAGATGAAAAAATGAGGAAGAAAGAAATATTTATGATAGTGCAAGGATTTTCTTGTCAAGATCCAATCAAAAAGGCATTTCAAAGAATAAAGATTCAAGTATTCAAGTTGACAAGCCCCAAGATAATGAAAAGATCAAGTTTGGATGAAGAACCAAGGACCAAAAGGAAGGAACAAGACAAACAACAAAAGTTCACAAAAAGAGAAAGCAGCAGTGCTCCATCCGATCGGAGGCTGCCCGCAACCGATTCGGATGGAGGTTAATTCTGAAGACCAACCGATCGGTTGGCCATAATACCGATCGGTTGGATGTTGTCTGATTTTCCAAAACTTCATCATTAAGATTCCTATCCTTATGTGCACGATTCCAAAGCCTTCTATTGAGCATTCTAGACTATTCTATCTGCTTGGAGGCCAAGTTGAACCATTAGTAACCCTAGGCTTGAGAATAGTATAAACAGAACCATTTGTGAAGAGTTTTAGATACACCTATTCAATAAACCTCATACCAACTCTCATACAATCATTAAGATACTCTCTCAAAAGTCCTAATTCATCCTTAGAAGTTCAGGAAGTTTTGAAGGTTCATGAAGTCAACATTTGGAGGTCAAAACATCAAGAAGTCAACACCAATACTTTGGGTATCATTACCTTATCATTTGTAATCTATTTCCAATCATTGTAAGACTTTCAACTATGGTTTCTAATGTTCAAAGTTCTGATTTTATGTTCATGTTTGCTATGAGTGGCTAGTGCCTTTGTGCACTTGCTTAGATGATGTGTGTTACTTATTGATTTGCGTATGATTGTGATAACATGTTTTAATTCAATTTCAAGTTGATTCTAAGATCCAATTGTGATTAAGTTTCGTAGTGACATTTGTAGATCAAGTTTAACTAGTTGCTAATAATTTTAAGGGTCGAAAGAACTATTGTTATTCAACTAGTTATAATCATTTGTCTATGAATGATTGTTTTTACCCATTATTCTTGATTAAACAAAGAAAGTTAATCGTGGTTGCAATTAGAATGCTTTTGTCTATCAAAATAGGATTGATTGTAAACCATTTCAAGGGTCGAAAGATTAATAGTTTACTATCAATTGTGACCTTTTGTCTATGATTGGTTACCTTTTGTATTGACCATTTCCTAAGCTTATTTGATAAAACAAAAGATTATTTTTGTGTTTAAGGTACACCAACTTATGAATCTTGAATTTATCTTGAATTGATTAGTTAAACTTAATGCTTGTTTTTATAAACTAAAATCTTGACGAAGGTTTAATTTGTAGAATCATTAGATTAGTTCACCAAGCTAATTATCATAACCAACATGTTATCCTAAGTTATCACAATCATGCTTTTCAAGAGTAGTGCATTAGTCTAAGCAAGTGTAGTTTTAATCATTTAAATTATTATATTACATCATTGCTTTTTTAAGAGATTCACTTCTAGTAGCTTACAATTCGATTCACTACACAAATCCCTATGAACGATCCCGACTTACCATCATAATCTTGCTATAACAGACGAGTTCACTTGCTCGTATGTGTTGTTTCTAGATTCGGTAATTCGACCTTTATAAATTTAAAACTTTTACTCACACACGACACATCAAGTTTTTGGCGCCGCTGCCGGGGATTTTGATTGTGTTTCTGTAGGTTTTAGAAGTCCGTTTCTTCCATAGTTCATTTTCATAAAATAAAAAAAAGTTTTCCGAGCTGACCATCCGATCGGTATCTCATCCATCCGATCGGTTGCTCAATTTCCAATTTTACCGAGAGTTCCATCCGATCGGTATCACATTCCAACCGATCGAATCCCAAAATAAAAAGTTTACCGAGAATTCTATCCAATCGGTAGTCAATCTATCCGATCGGTATCCTTTCAAACCTAATTTTACCGAGAGTTCTATCCGATCGGTATTACATTTCATCCGATCGGATCTTCAACCCTGATTTTTCAAATTGTTTCCATTCTTCGCTCGTGTGTTTAGACATTGCCTCGATTCTCTTGGGAATTGTATGAACACTCGATCAACTGGAATAGAACCAATTTCACCTTTTTCAGATCCCGAACGTTTAGTCCGAAGACCAAGAAGAAAAAGAAAACCATTTGTTCCATTAGCCAATCGTGTACCAAGAGTACGAAACCCACCATTTGATAACCTTTTTGAAGCCAAAGTCGTTTATAACCCATTCACTGATCAACCTTTTCTCATGGCTGACGATAGACCCATGTGGGAAGTCAACCGAACCGTAGCACCCACTCCTGGAGCTGCTATTGTTGCTGTCAACCTAGGTGACAATTTCACCGTGAAAGGTCACCATCTTTCTATGATCAAAGACCGTCAATTCGATGGCCGTTCGAGGGCCGATCCTTACAAATATATTGCCGAATTCATTGAAATTTGTGGCATGTTCCGATATGGCGACACCAATGTGGATGCCATTAAACTCAAACTTTTTCCATCATCACTTGCTGGAGATGCAAAAGTGTGGTATAACGAATTAACACCAGGAATTATCAATACTTGGGAGGAGATGAGGCAAGCTTTTGTAAGCCGATTCTTTCCACCTGCCATGTTTGATCGACTCATGGGAGAAATTCGTGCTTTCACACAAAACCCTAACGAATCACTCGTCGAAGCCTGGCTTCGTATGAAAGATTTGCTTCGTAGTTGTCATGGACATGGTTTAGGACGAGGAACCATTATCCAAATCTTCTACCATGGACTTGATGAAGCATCTCAAGGAATTCTTGATGCTGGAGGAATTTTTATTTATAAGACTCCTAACCAGGCATATCAATTGCTCGAAGACCGAGTTCTTCTCAAACTCGATTGGTCAAAAGATGCCAAAACCAAACCCTTACGAAAAACCGTTGCTTTTGCTGAAGGTTCCGATACCTCTAAACTCATGAAGAAAATGGAAACCTTGGTTTCAAAAATCGACTCGCAATACAAAGATCTTAAAGGAGAAATGAAAGAAATGCGAGATGGTTGTAACAACTGTGGAGGTAATCACCCATCATCAGAATGTGACGATCAACCAATGGACCAACCCAAAGAAGGAGAAGCTAATTATGTCCAAGGAGGATACCGTGGAGGCGGTTATCGTGGAAATTATTACGGACGAAATTATGTAAATTGGCAAGATCGCCAACAAAGGGATAACAACCGTGATTCTCAACCACGAGCAGACAATCAAACTCCACAAACCCCTGATAAAAAACCAGAAGAATCCGATTTTGAAAAAATGATGAGAGAATTCGTAACTGCTCAAAAATCCACCAATGAGTTCGTCAAGAACCAATTTTTCAATCTCAAAACCAAAGTTGAGCAAGGTCAGAAAAATTATCAAGCATCTATTCAGGATCTTGAAAACAAATTTGGTAGACTTTCTGATCAAATTTCTTCCCGAACATCAGGTTCGTTACCAAGTAATACCCAAACCAACTCTAAACCAACATCATCTGGATCGAACGATAAAACTAATTGTGCACCACAGACTCGAAATGAGCATATTAATGCTGTATTCACAAGAAGTGGTCTTTCTTATGATCCACCACCCAATCCAAATGATACCATGATCATCAATGATGATAGTGAGGATGAAGTTGAAGAAGCCGAGAAGGAAAATACCACAAAAACACCACCCAAACCCATCCCACCAGTTAAGGCGTACACACCAAAAATTCCATATCCTCAGAGCCTTAAGAAAGAAAAGATGGAAGAACGTTATAAGAAGTTTGTTGAAATAATCAAAGAGGTTAGACTCAATGTACCCCTCGTTGATGTTTTAGCTGGAATGCCCAATTATGGGAAATTTTTGAAGGAACTTCTTAATAACAAAAATAAGTTAGAGCAAATATCCGCTACCTTTCTCATTGAAGAATGTTCAGCCATTGTTCAAAACAAAATTCCACCAAAACTGGGAGATCCCGAAAGTTTTCTGATTCCATGCACGTTAGGAAACAACATCACATGCGATGCTTTAGCTGATCTAGGTGCAAGTATCAATTTGATGCCCTATTCGTTGTATTATAAACTTTCCATCACTACTTTGAAACCTACAAGGATGAGTATTCGATTAGCAAATCATTCTTGCCAATACCCTGTTGGAATTGCTGAGAATATTCTTGTCTAAGTTGGTAAATTCATTTTTCCCGTGGATTTTGTGATCTTAGAAATGGAGGAAGATAGTAGAGTGCCTCTTATTTTAGGAAGACCTTTCCTAAACACAGCTGATGCGATCATCAAAGTAAAAGGAAAAGAACTCAATCTTGGAGTTGGAGAAGATAGAATTACCTTTTTAATCGATAAAGCAATGCAATATCCACATTCCAGTGATGACACTTGTTTTAACATTGATGTAATCGATGAAGTCACTGAGGAAGAATTAGATGCATTACCTGACGATTCAGATCCATTCATGACTACTTCAGAAAAAATTAGTGAAACAAACTTTGATAAAGAATTCGCTTATTTTATGGAAGTAAAGTTTGAAGAAGATGAAGAAGAAGTTAAAGAAGGAGAAATAATAGAAGATTTTGAGGAAATCACTTTTAATGATCAATTGAGAATCAAAACATCTCTTCAAGAACCACCAACTGATCTTGAGATGAAACCACTTCCCGAAAATCTTGAATATGCTTACTTGGAAGATAATTCACTTCTTCCAGTAGTCATATCTTCGTTGCTCAATGATAAGGACAAAGAATGTCTCATTTCTGTTCTCAAGAGGCATAAAAGAGATTTTGCGTGGAAAACATCTGATATCCCAGGAATTAGTCTTGATTTTTGTAAACACAAAATCAATTTCAAAGAAGATGCTAAACCCGTTGTAGAAAGACAACGTCGACTCAATCCCAACATGAAAGAAGTTGTTAAGAAAGAAATCATCAAACTTCTTGATGCCAGTATCATTTACCCCATCGAGGATAGTCCTTGGGTGAGGCTAGTTCACTGTGTTCCGAAAAAAAGAGGAATGACTGTTGTGACTAACGAACGAAATGAATTAGTTCCTACTAGAACTGTCACTGGATGGCGAGTATGCATTGATTACAGAAAATTAAACAAAGCCACCAGAAAAGATCATTTTCCTTTACCATTCATGGATAAAATGCTTGAGAGATTAGCAGGGAACGAGTACTTTTGTTTCCTTGATGTTTTTTCAGGATATTTCCAAATTCCCATTGATCCTGTTGATCAAGAAAAGACTACATTCACATGTCCCATTGGAACTTACGCTTATCGGCGTATGCCTTTTGGTCTGTGTAATGCACCTGTGACTTTTCAAAGATGTATGATTGCTATATTCCAAGACATGCTTGAAACATCTATGGAAGTTTTCATGGATGACTTTTCAGTTTTTGGAAGCTCATTTGAAGCTTGTCTTTCTAATCTCAATAAAATGCTCAAAAGATGCGAAGCTGCACATCTTGTTCTCAATTGGGAAAAATGCCATTTCATGGTGACTGAAGGAATTGTGCTAGGACAAAAAATTTCGAGTGCTGGAATGGAGGTTGACAAAGCGAAAATCGATGTTATCACCAAATTACCACCTCCAACAAACGTTAAAGCCGTTAGAAGTTTTCTAGGACATGTCGGTTTCTACCGTCGTTTCATTAAGGATTTTTCCAAAATATCTCGTCCAATGACGAAACTTTTAGAAAAAGATTCTGTTTTTGACTTCAATGCAGATTGCATGAAGGCATTCGAAACATTGAAAACCCAACTGACTAGTGCACCCATTATGGTTTCACCTAATTGGTCACTACCATTCGAGCTCATGTGCGATGCAAGCGATTTTGCTGTTGGAGCTGTATTAGGACAACGTGAAGGAAAACATTTCCGTCCTATATACTTCGCCAGCAAAACACTCAACAATGCTCAACAAAATTATACGGTTACGAAAAAGGAATTGTTAGCCGTTGTTTTTGATTTCGACAAATTCAGATCTTATCTTGTGCTTTCAAAAATGATTGTGTTCACTGATCATTTAGCGCTTAAATATCTGTTTACCAAACAAGATACAAAACCGCGTCTTATCCGATGGATTTTGCTACTCCAAGAATTTGACATCGAAATCAAAGATCAGAAAGGAGTAGAAAATCTAGCTGCTGATCATTTGTCTCGTCTCGAAAATCCAAATTTGGAAGAGTTAAAGGAAGATGAAATTGACGATTATTTTCCTGATGAAACTCTCATGATTATTGAAGCAAATGATGAAAAAGAAATTCCGTGGTTTGCAGATTATGCAAATTATCTTGTTGGAGGAATTCTTAAAAAAGGATTAACTCATGCCCAACGAAGTAAATTCTTTTCAGAATTAAAACACTATTATTGGGAGGAGCCCTATCTTTTCAAGATGTGTCCTGATGGGATGATCAGAAGATGTGTTTCTGGTTCCGAAACAAGAAGAATTCTTGATGAATGCCATCATGGCCCGACTGGGGGACACTATGGTCCTTCCACCACAGCTAAAAAAGTTTTTGATGCTGGATTCTATTGGCCAACAATTTTCAAAGAAGCTCATACTCTTGTTCAAAACTGCGATGCTTGCCAAAAATCCGGTAGTCTTTCTCGTAGAGATGAAATGCCTCAAAAGAGCATTCAAGTCTGCGAAATATTCGATATTTGGGGAATCGATTTTATGGGACCATTTCCTAAATCGCACAAATACGAATAAATTCTCGTTGCTATTGATTACGTTTCCAAATGGGCTGAAGCCGAAGCTCTACCCACAAATGATGCACGAGTTGTTGTTAATTTTCTCAAAAAGCTTTTCGCTCGTTATGGAATTCCTAAAGCTTTAATAAATGATCGAGGAACCCATTTCTGTAACAAACAAATGGAGAAAATTATGAAACAATATGGAGTTTATCATCGTTTTGCCACAGCTTATCATCCACAGACCAGTGGTCAAGTCGAAAATACCAACAGAGCCTTAAAAAGGATACTTGAAAAAACGGTCAAAGACAATTCCGCCGTTTGGTTGAGAAAACTAGATGACGCTCTGTGGGCATTTCGTACGGCTTATAAAGCACCAATTGGTACAACATCGTACAGACTTTTGTATAGGAAAACTTGTCATTTGCCGTTCGAAATCAAACATCGCACTTACTGGGCACTCAGAAGCTGTAACCCTGATCTCAAAATAGCTGGAGAGAAGAGATTTTTGCAATTGCATGAACTCGATGAACTAAGACTCCAAGCTTACGAGAACTCCAAGCTTTATAAAGCTAGAACCAAAGCGTATCATGACAGAAAGCTTAGAATCCGAAAAGAATTCAAAGATGGATACAAAGTTCTGCTTTTTAATATGAAATACAAGTTCAAAGCACCTAAGCTAAAACTGAAATGGTTCGGTCCGTATATAGTAAAACATGGATTTCCATCTGGGTATGTCGAATTACATGATAAACAAGGTGGAAGTTTCATTGTTAATGGTCACCGAATTAAATTGTACTATGATAAGGAGCAAATGAACGAGATTTCTATCAAAGAGATTCCGCCTGAATCAGAATATGAAGCAATAACATTCATGGCACTCTTTCCGGCCGATTATAAGAAAAACACTCCTTTGGCCGAAGAATCTGGTTATATCTATGATGTTCTTCCTATAACTTGGGAAAGAATAAAATTGGAGAACATAGATGACACTGGAGAAGGAATAATAATAGGAAACGTGGTGTATGTTCCAAAATTCTCAAAGAAGAAACCAAAAATTACACCAACGTAGCTAGAAGGAAGTTTTGAGTCTGGCTGATGACTCGTTAATAAAACAAGCGCTTCTCGGGAGGCAACCCGTGTGTTTGCTATTTTTAATTTCCATTTTCATTTTTATTTTCAAGTGATTAAACCCCAAAGTTTATCTAATCCCTTAGTTGAACTTAAGTGTGGGGGTGTATCACTAACTTTTAAATAAAACGTAGAAATATTGCGTGTGTTTCTTTTGTTTTTAAGATTACTGCAGGTAATGATTACAAAGTATGGTCACTTGGATCAAAGAATCATCTGGAGCAGGAAAATATGGTTTATTCTCTTATTTCCCTATTTCCATTCCTTGAAATTCGTTTATCACATTGAAGACAATGCTTAACTTAAGTGTGGGGGGGGGGGGGGGGGGGGAATAGGAAAATAAGAATAGATTGTAAATTTCGAGCTAAATTTTAAATTTTGTTTGCCCTTGTGATCTAGATAGTTGTCATTTTAAGGTTTATATAACTGGATCTATCCACTGGTAAAACCTGTAAATTTTGAAAAATTGAGATGTATCCCGATTAATATTGCAATCCATTTTGGGATCGATAACATTAGCTAGCACATATTATAGCCCTTTTCACTATAATGTGAGGATTTAAGCTTGTTTCGTATATAGCATACATCTTTTATGCTTGAATTTTTTGCTATGAGTATGCCGGTGATTTTATTTATTCTAGAACTTGTGCTTGTAAATCATTACGAGACCGTTGTGAGATCATTTTTTGTGATATAAGTATATATGCGTGATAAGAGGCAATCTTAGGATTTAACCCAAATAAGCCTTCCGTATTGATATTTAGCTAGTTACATAGACTAGTTAACCACCAGTATAAACCCTTTTGTTAGCGTTTATCTTTAACGCTAGATACCCTTAGTTACACCCTCTGAGTCTATCTTTTTCTTTTGATAAAACCCAGAAAAAAATACAAAAATATTTTACACTTTTAGCCTAGCCTTACCCTTAGTTAAGTTTTGGTTGGTTGCTAGCTATTTGGCAAGATGGATGTTATGTGGGAAATCATGAAAGTACAAAGAAAGTTGCAAACTCCAAAAGTAGTTATCCCAGTGAAGTCATCGCAACAATAAGATGACAAGCTTCTATGTTCAAAAAAAAAAAAAAAAAAAAAAAAAAAAAAAAAAAAAAAAAAAGAAAAAAAAGAAGAGAAAATGAGTCATTGCAACTATAAGGTGACAAGAATAGCCAATGAGCTATGTAATAATGTATAGTGCAATCAAGTATGGAGTTTTTCAAGAATGCATGATAGCGGTTCGAAATAGCTAGTAACATTTGGTTAGTAGACTTTGACTATTTTGTATATTCATTATTACCAACCATTTCTAAAACATATCCCATGTCTTATCCTACCCTTTTGACTTTGTGAAATTATCAAGTGTATAGACATGTAGTGACCATCCGATCTCTTGAGGAATTAGATAACGTTGCTAGCAATCTAGTGTGTATTTTTGTGACCATTCGTTATGTGAATAGCACGCTAGCGATCCAAGATATGCCCTAGTGACCATCCGTTATTTGGTAATGCGAGAATTCGTTGTTAGCGATCTATTATGTTTTGCATAAGGTAGTTGCACATAAGTCTAATTCAACCCTTGAAGCCTTTAAACCCGAATAAAAGCCCTCTTTGATATCTATACTTGGTGCTCACGCCATTTCGGTGTAGTTTTGTTTCTTGTACAAGCCTATGGTAATATTTAAATCATGACTGAGCAAATGAGTGTAATTCTTCTTATATACTCCACCAACCATACAAATGAGTGTTTTGAGTGAATTATATTTCATTTCCTTTTCGTGAGGTGTTTAGTAATGTTTATTAAGCAAGAAAATCATTTGGGTATTGTCAAACATCTCGATGCTTCAACCATAAAAGCTTAAATTGATGAATCTAACTTGTACTTGTACTTGATAGATTTGCATCACATTTTTCTAATCATACTTGTGTACCATGTGGATAATTGTTTTTATTTCAAGATTTGCTTGAGGGCAAGCAAAGTTTAAGTGTGGGGGAATATGATAACAATTGTGCATGTTTTTAGTAGTGTTATTCATGTTTTTATACATGTTATTTGGTTATGTTTATATGCTTTTGTTCCTAAATCGTACCAAAGTGTGTTTGCAAAGTATATGTAACCAAAAACAGGAAAAAAGAAGAAAAAGATGCAAAAATGAGGAAGAAGGAAATATTTATGATAGTGCAAGGATTTTCTTGTCAAGATCCAATCAAAAAGGCATTTCAAAGAATGAAGATTCAAGTATTCAAGTTGTCAAGCCCCAAGATAATGAAAAGATCAAGTTTGGATGAAGAACCAAGGACCAAAAGGAAGGAACAAGACAAACAACAAAAGTTCACAAAAAGAGAAAGCAGCAGTGCTCCATCCGATCGGAGGCTGCCCGCAACCGATTCGGATGGAGGCTAATTCTGAAGACAAACCGATCGGTTGGCCATAATACCGATCGGTTGGATGTTGTCTGATTTTCCAAAACTTCATCATTAAGATTCCTATCCTTATGTGCATGATTCCAAAGCCTTCTATTGAGCATTCTAGACTATTCTATCTGCTTGGAGGCCAAGTTGAACCATTAGTAACCCTAGGCTTGAGAATAGTATAAACAGAACCATTTGTGAAGAGTTTTAGATACACCTTTTCAATAAACCTCATACCAACTCTCATACACTCATTAAGATACTCTCTCAAAAGTCCTAATTCATCCTTAGAAGTTCAGGAAGCTTTGAAGGTTCAAGAAGTCAACATTTGGAGGTCAAAACATCAAGAAGTCAACACCAATACTTTGGGTATCATTACCTTATCATTTGTAATCTATTTCCAATCATTGTAAGACTTTCAACTATGGTTTCTAATGTTCAAAGTTCTGATTTTATGTTCATGTTTGCTATGAGTGGCTAGTGCCTTTGTGCACTTGCTTAGATGATGTGTGTTACTTATTGATTTGCGTATGATTGTGATAACATGTTTTAATTCAATTTCAAGTTGATTCTAAGATCCAATTGTGATTAAGTTTCGTAGTGACATTTGTAGATCAAGTTTAACTAGTTGCTAATAATTTTAAGGGTCGAAAGAACTATTATTATTCAACTAGTTATAATCATTTGTCTATGAATGATTGTTTTTACCCATTATTCTTGATTAAACAAAGAAAGTTAATCGTGGTTGTAATAAGAATGCTTTTATCTATCAAAATATGATTGATTGTAAACCATTTCAAGGGTCGAAAGATTAATAGTTTACTATCAATTGTGACCTTTTGTCTATGATCGGTTACCTTTTGTATTGACCATTTCCTAAGCTTATTTGATAAAACAAAAGACTATTTTGTGTTTAAGGTACACCAACTTATGAACCTTGAATTGATCTTTAATTGATTGGTTAAACGTAATGCTTGTTTTTATAAACTAAAATCTTGACGAAGGTTTAATTTGTAGAAACATTAGATTAGTTCACCAAGCTAATTATCATAACCAACATGTTATCCTAAGTTATCACAATCATGCTTTTCAAGAGTAGTGCATTAGTCTAAGCAAGTGTAGTTTTAATCATTTGAATTATTATATTACATCATTGCTTGTTTAAGAGATTCACTTCTAGTAGCTTACAATTCGATTCACTACACAAATCCCTGCGAACAATCCCGACTTACCATCATAATCTTGATATAACGGACGAGTTCACTTGCTCGTATGTGTTGTTTCTAGATTCGGTAATTCGACCTTTATAAATTTAAAACTTGTACTCACACACGACAAATCACTCATATATGATTCATCTCAAGTGGGGGGATGAGTTATTTGTATATATTAGTAGAAAAAAATAGAGAAAAAAAAGTAGTAGTTTTATTCATTTGTTGTATATTGGTTAGTGCATTAGCACTAGTATTGGAGCTTATTGGACTAGAATCAAGAATCCTACCTCGATCACATTCGAAGATTGATCTTTTATCTACATCAACTAGTGGTTGAAGACTAAGTTAGTGTGTACCTCGCCATATGACATCAACATTGGCACACTAGCTTACTACATCATGATCCGGTTTTCGCCTTTTGAAGCTTGAACTTTGGATGGACGGTGGGCGGTGACAACTTGGTTATAGGCTAAGACTATTTGCTTCTTTTTTTTCACCATTTTTGTGTATCGCATGTCTTATCCTACCTTCAGGTCATGAACCGTACTTTGGTGAAGGAGTGAGTAGTCATTGGTGTCTTGGCCATGGATTTGGTCATGTATCGATGGTCTTTGTCGCCTTCGCCGTAGTACACTAGTAATGACAAAGCACCCCTAGCCTTATAATTTGTTCACCAAATATTGCCTTTGCAGATTGTTTTGACCTTAGCTCTAGTGGTGGAGATATGTGTTACCGCCAAGCCTATGATAGAATTACATACTATTACTGTGCGTTGAGTGATCACCCCGAAATTGACACTTAGATTAGGGAGAGTATGAGTGTTTGTTTCCCATTTCGTGAGGTGTTAGACTTTGAAAATTCTAGCATTGGAAATTTTTAATCTCATATTTCCCAAGTAAATTGGGGGATATCTTTTTAGAAATGATTCTAATAAGGTCTATTTGAGGGCAAGTAGAGTTTAAGTGGGGGGATATTTGATGACATCAAATAATCCTGATATTTTAGTGTCAATTTCCCCTTAATATGCTCATTATTTGTATTGTTTTATGTGGATATATGCTTTGATTTCTTTATATTTTGTTTCCAGGTTATAAATGAGCATAGGAGCAAAAGAGACGCAGAATTGGAAAAGTACTTACGATGATACACACTTTAGCATGCCTTGAAGAAGTTACGGCGTAGTTACACTCTCCACTTACGCCATAGCTCAAGTCAATGAGAATCAAGGATTACGGCGTAATTACCTCAGCGATTACGCCGTAACATTTTGAAGACTTAGAAGAATTTCGTGACCATGAAGGTTACGCCATAACCAATGCAAGAGGTTACGGCATAAATTTTACACAGAATGGGATTGAAGATATTACGGCACAACCAGCAAGAAGATTACGACGTAATTGTTGCCGTAGAAGATTACGGCGTAACTATCCATTAAGTTACGCCGTAAATGTTATTAATCGGATAAGGATCAAACGAGGATACACCAGTTACGGCGTAACCATACCTAGAGGTTACGCCGTAACTTTATCGGGCCTATAAATACAAACCCTATTTCCTGCATTTTACACAACTTTCACACCACAAAAAGTCAGAGAACGAAGTAGGGTTCTACAAGGACGATCACCAGCAGCATACAGAGCATTTTCCAAGGGAGAAATCATGCCATAACATCAAGAAGTTTTAGAAAATCACATTTGATTTATACTTTTGATTTCATGTCTTTCATTACCATGCAAAACATTGAGTCATTTGTACTATTCAAAATGATTGGCTAAGCACCTTTGGTGCTAGCCTAGTTATGATTTCTTTATTGTTTTTATTATGTTTTTGTGCTTTTATTATTGCTTCTAGTGTGTGCATGCTTAGTTTATTCGTTAGATCCTCTAGTTTCGGTAGTTTTGAAGACCGGTTGTACTTATTACACTAGGAGAATGGACCTAAGGACCCTAGAGTAGTAGGTTGCGAGGGTTGGTAAGAATTGACCAAAGGACTACCAATTTCTTGTGTGCGAATTGAACAAAGGATCACCTTCCGTTGTTGGATGAACTTAAGGAGTTAGATGTGTGGTCTAAGATCCGAGAGGCCGGATCACACATAGAATGAATCTAGCATGTAGCAGCACTTAATGACTTGAACTAGTCTACCTGCAAGCTCTGATAGTCACTTATGATCAGACCTATGATATATGAGTAGGATTCTAGGGATATAGGCTAGGCGAATTGACCATATGAGTCTAGTGAATCTTATGCCCCACTTGAAGCGATAGGAAGCTTAATTAGAGAACATAGTCATTGCATTATAGGATGAATAACTAGGCTAGTACATTTTCTCCCTACTGCATTCAACTCAATTTAATTTCCGCATTTCATTTATGTTATTTAGTTTAATTAATCAAACGACTTAAAACCCTTTTTAAAATGTGACATTGACTTAAGTTAGAATCCAGACATACATAGCTCTAGGGATGACCTCGGTTTTACCAAATACTACACTACACACGATCGGGTTCTCTGCCCGTCAGTGCATAAGGTAGACCATAGGTAGATGAATAATTTATAAAATCGAATGAGTATAATGTTATTAAAACCTGGTCAGAAAACCTGCATCAACGGGTAGATGAATAATTTATAAAATCGAATGAGTATAATGTTATTATGAAGTGTACATATGCCGTACGCCAATTGGTATACGGCACCGCACCCGATGCGTTTGATGAATATTTGCAAATGGGTGAGCATACTTCACGTGATTGTCTTGATAATTTTAACAAGTTCATTATTGAATTGTTTATGCCGGAGTACTTAAGAAAACCAACATATGCCGACATTCAAAGTATTTATGAAAGACATGAGTCTTATCATGGTTTTTCGGGAATGCTTGGTAGCATTGACTGCATGCATTGGGAGTGGAAAAATTGTCCGGTGGGTTGGCAAGGACAATATGGAAGGGGTGATAAAAAATACCCAACAATAATGCTTGAAGATGTTGCATCGCAAGATTTATGGATTTGGCATGCATTTTTTGGGGTGACGGGGGCGAATAACGATATTAATGTTTTAGATAACTCTCCGTTATTCGATGATATTCTTGATGACTTCGCCCCTGTAGCACCATATATGGTAAATGGAACCATGTATGAAAAGGGATATTACTTAGATAACGGAATTTACCCACAGTGGGCAACTTTCGTCAAATCATTCACGGTTGCAACTGACGATAAACATGCTTATTTTAAAAGGAAACAAAAAAATGCACGAAAGGATGTCGAACTTGCTTTTGGTGTGCTCCAAGGACGTTGGAGTATAATACAACAACCGACACGTCAAATGGAAGTTAGCAGGATACGTAGAATCATGTATTCTTGCATTATTTTGCATAACATGATTTTAAAAGATCAAAAGTTTGCACTACGTGAGTATGGTGAAATGTGGGTGGATCCGGCACTACATATGAGGCAAGAAAGGTGGGTCAATAGATGTGATGTCCAACGTCGAAAGGCAAAAGAAATACGCGAGAGAGAGACGCATACTATTCTCCAACTAGACATTATGGAGCATCTTTGGCAAAAACATCTTCTACGACAACAACAAGATTCCGAAGAAGATGAATAAGTATTTGTAATTCGTATGTTTTTAAATTTCCGTATGTTTTTAAATTTTTGTTTGTTTTTTATTTTCGTATATTTTTATTTGTAATAGACTTTAATTAATGAATTATTATTTATGAGGTGATGTTATGAATGAAAAATTAGTTAAATGGTTTAAATTGTAATTTATAAGTTATAAAATAAAAGTGGGGCCTAATATGATAGAGTTATAATAAGAGGTGTTTTTTTTAGTTAAGCTTGAAAAGTTAAAGATGATGTGACGCTGACATGGCGCAGTGTTATACCTTAACTCAGAGTCATTACACCTTATGCTTTAAGTGATATCTTTTATATAATAAAACAAAACCCCTAGTGGGGACTTTTACATTTCAAAAAAATCAAATCATTCCTTATTAAGTAATAATTTTTTTAGTTAGATTTTTATTTTTGAATTTTGAAAAATAACTAAAGCTAATTATTTCCTAATTTGCCTAACAAATCTTAAAAAAACGTTTTTGTAATCACATGTACCAAAAGATTAAAAATACACATGGGTCTTAATGCTACTTTTCAATAATCGAAGCCAAAAAATGTAATTTCTAAAAAAAATCGGAGTCCGTACATCTTAATTCAGTCATCACCAACACATCCCAAATTAGACTGTAACTCAATTCCATACATCTTATTCTTCTCATAACCATTCATATAAACCATAGATCTTATTCAAATCCATAGATTTTATTTTCACAAATTTAAACCTGAATAAATCTCAATCATCAGTCTCGGTACCACACGCCTCATAACCATTTATAAAACCACACGTCTGTTTTGGGGATCTTTGTTGAAAGAGCTGGAATTAATAGGGTTAGTTATATGTTGGTTTTAGATCTTTCTGTATTGGGTACCATTAATTGATTTATTCATTAATAATAACGTTACACTAGATTGTTGTTTTGGTTTGTGCACTTGCGTAAGACGAAGAGAGAAGAAAAAGATGAAAGGTAGCGCAAATACAATGTCAAGTGGTATGATCAGGTTATAAGCTGAAGATATGGAGCCATATAGGTGAAGTCACAATTTACTGTATTTTTTTTGGTTTTTTCATACTTTTGGAACAAAACTTAAACCTTATATAAACTCAAATTTAGTGGCCAGTTTATTCGACATATAATTCATCAGAATAACTCTTTGCAGTTGCTCATTCCGTACAAAAACATCAAATCTCCAATTTTCTTTTCTTTCTAGGTATGATGAAATTAAATAATAAGCAAGCACATGACTAGCATTAATCTAAATTTAAACAATGATGTTCAGTTAAGTTAAGCACAGAGTATTGGTTTTTTATTAATTGAGTGAGTTTGGTGTTATGTGTGTGTAGGATGGACGAGGATATTAATCTAAGGTATGTTTCTCGTTTCACGAATTAAAGGTATATTAATCCTCAAGATATTGATTTATGTAATAATTTAGTGTTTTTTTAATTTGTGTGTGCCATTCAATCCATCAAAAAGATTAGATTTTGATTAGTAGGTATGCTTCAAAATTAATTAATAGTTTAGTTTCAATTGAACTTCAATTGTTATTATAAGAGGCATTCTAGCCGGCCGCTCATCTTTTTACTGATTATGTTATAGCTATACAAGTTAGTGCTAACTGTTATTAGATCACGTATAATCTTCTTTAGCCCGTAAAGCTCAAAGGACATGCGACTGAAGTATTGTGATTGGTATGCCGTGTTTCTAATGCTCAACAGAGAAAGAACGTGTGTTATTATTGTTGACATAAATAATGCCTAAAAACATTATCAATATTTATTCATATCTCTATGTTTTGATGATCACAAAATGAAAACTCATTAAAACATAAACTTATAAAATAAACAAGTACTTAGTTGTAAATATTCACTTCTACAACTAAAATCACTTAAGGTATGAATGTACTAATGTTTAATGCATTATATGATCAAAGGAACATTTTGTTAATAACTAGATTTTTTATAAAATGACAAACATTTTTTATATTTTAGAAAAACATTTTTGGTAATAAATAAAAAGGTTTAATTTATTATAAATTTATGAATTCAAAATTTTAACTAAAATCAGTAAAAATGTTCCAGAAAAACCTTCCCCACAAAAAGACAAAACTGGGCAACGGCTGGCATGGGCGGCCCCCTTAATTTTGCTAGGCGGCCCCCTTAAAATTAAGGGGACCGCCCCCCTATTTAAGGGGGCCGGCCACGCTCCAGTAGGTTCCAGCTGTCCAGTTTTTCTGCCTATAAATACCAGCCTTCCCCTGGATTTTTACTTACCTTTTGCACACTAAAACTTTCTGTTATAGATCTCATTTTATATCTTCAAAAACCCTTTGATCATATAATCTTAAGCTTTGGTTTACAAGTGATCCAAGCTTCCTCCATTCAAGTGCAAGAGAAGAATACTCCTTCAACAACTAGAGAAGAAGTATTGCAACTTAGATACCTAAGTTGTTTGTGTCATCATACATTTGTATATAAGTTGTGTATTGTTGTTAGATTGTTGTGTGAATAATTGTTTGGGATAGGTTAGTGTGTAAGTAGTGAAGTTATGTTGTTGAGGTGTGTAAGTTGTAAAGAAGTCGTGAAGAAGTCGTGAAGAAGTTGTGAAGAAGAAGGTGTGATTAAGTCGTGTATAAGTTGTGAGATTGGTTCTAGCTACGATTAGAACTCGACATCTAGCTTTGTGTCGTTAAGCCGGTGTAAGCTAAAGTTGTGTAAGGTTTTCTCCGCCATAAGGGAGCTTGTTGACATAGTGTTGTGAACTCTCGAGTTAGGTGCTCGGGGAGTGGAGTAGGGCAAGGAAGGTGTCCTTGTAGCCGAACCACTATAAATCTCTTGTCTCTCGGTTAGATCTTTCCATCTCTATCTTTCATTTCATACTTATACTTGCATTGCTTACTTATATTTACTTATATTTGTTCATATTGTTTAAGAAGTGAGTTCACATAAATTCGAATCTAAGTTTTTAAAAATAAACAAAGTTTTCATAATAAAAATTAAAAAGACGTAAAACTATTCAACCCCCCCTTCTAGTTTTCCACAATTGGTATCAGAGACAGGTCAAACAAGATTTTTAAAATACACTGTATTTTAAAACTTGTAACGATCTATGGAATCTTTAAAATATTTAGAAGGGCAATCTATGCAAAGACCACCACTATTTGAAAGTGATGGTTTTCTTTATTGGAAAAATAGATTCGAAACTTATGTGAAATCAAAGGATCTTGATCTTTGGCATGTTATTACCTATGGTGATTTTCCTCCTATTCAAAATAATCCTTTAACTAAAATAGATGAAATTGTACCTTTTGAAAAACAAAATGATGATTTAAAAAAGAAGCTAGCAAAAAATAATGAGGCTAAAATGGTAATTTATAATGCGTTACCACGCAAAGAATATGAAAGAATTTTTATGTGTCAAACCGCAAAAGAAATTTGGGATTCTTTACTAATCACTCACCAAGGTAATAGTCAAGTCAAAGATAACAAAATAGATCTTCTTGTTCAACAATATGAACAATTTACAATTCCTGAAGAGGAATCTATTGATAATGCATTTGCTAAATTTAATACAATCATCACAAGTTTAAAAGCACTTGATGAGACTTTTTCTAGCAAAAATTGTGTAAGGAAATTTCTTAGGGCATTGCATCCAAAATGGCGCGCGAAGGTCACGGCTATTGAAGAATCGAAGAACTTGATGACGCTATCGCTTAATGAACTTATTGGCAACTTGATGGTCCATGAAGAAATTATAAAGAGAGACTTTGAAACGGTCAAGAGTAAGAAAGATCAAATAAAAACTCTTGCGCTAAAAGTCAAAAAAGGAGGTTAGTGATGATGACGATTCTAGTGACGATAGTGAAAACAAAGAATATGCAATGGCCGTGAGAGAATTCAAGAAATTCTTCAAGAGACGAGGAAGATTCACGAGACAACCGCGAGATGAAAGAAGATCGCTTCAAAGAAATAGAAATGATAACTACGGGAAAAGAAAGTGCTTTAGATGTGGAAGCCAAAATCATCTCATTGGCGAATGTCCAAAGCCACCGGGTTATGATTACGAAAGCGCATTTGTTAGTGGAACATGGAGTGATAGCGACAAAGATGAAGCGAACAAAGCAAAAGACGAAAAGTGCCTTGTAGCTCAAGCCACTGATGAAATATGTCTAGGGATAAATTTGGAGCCCGACGAATGGATTAAAGATAGTGGTTGCTCGAAGCACATGACGGGGAACCGGAAGCTATTCTCCTCCTACAAGGCATACAACGGAGGTAATGTTATTTTCGGTAGTGATTTTCGTGAAAAAATCATTGGCAAAGGTACGATCTCTCAAGACTCCCTAACTATTGAAAATGTTGAGCATGTAGATAATTTAACATATAACTTGCTTAGTATAGGACAAATATGTGATAATAAGTGTAGGGTTACTTTTACAAGTAAAGATAGCGAAATAGTTAAGGACGGAAAGGTCATAGGTAGAGGAATTAGGAAAGGTGGCGTATATGTTATGAAACTAGGAAATAAACCGGAAGATAAAATATGTCTAGTAACCTTAGATGAAAACTCTACATTGTGGTATAGAAGATTAGGTCACGCAAATATGCAACAAATACAATCCCTAGCCTCTAAAGAATTAGTTAGAAACTTGCCTAACCTAAGATATGACCAACACTTTTGCGATGCATGTAAAATAGGAAAACAAGCACATGTTAGTCACAAAGCTAAGAATATAGTCTCCACTACTAGATGCCTAGAATTATTACACATGGACCTTTTTGGTCCATCCGCTGTGCGGAGTTACGGAGGTAATCGTTATACCTTAGTAATTGTAGATGACTATTCACGATACACGTGGACTAGATTTTTAAGTGATAAAACCGAAGCCTTTAATAAGTTTGAAATATTTAGTAAAATGATTCAAAATAAATTAGGATGTTCTATAGTATCAATTAGGATGGATCATGGTCGGGAATTTGATAACGAAGTGCAATTCGGAAAATATTGTGATTTAAATGGGATATCTCACAATTTCTCCGCTCCTCGCACTCCACAATCAAATGGGGTAGTAGAAAGAAATAATCGAACCTTACAAGAAATGAGTAGAACAATGCTAAATGAACAATCTATCCCACAAAAATTTTGGTGTCACGCCGTAGATACATTGACATATATAATAAATAGAGTCTCAATTAGGCGAATTTTAGGAAAAACCCCATATGAGTTATTAAGAGGTAGAAAACCTAATCTAAATTACCTTAGGGTATTCGGGAGCAAATGTTTTGTTCTCAATACAAAAGATTACCTTACTAAGTTTGATCCTAAGTCGTACGAAGGAATCTTTCTAGGGTACTCGCAAAATAGTAAAGCATACATTATACTTAATAAACACACTATGAAAGTAGAAGAGTCCTTAAATGTAACATTTGATGAAACTCCACCACCACCTAAGACATTGCCCCTAGAAGATGATGACCTAGTTGAAGAAGAAGCTATTGAGGTTAGTAAAATTAAACCTTTAGGCGATGATAATATTGATATAACATTAGGAGATAACGAAATTGTAAATGTTAAGGAATCTAAATCACACCCATTAGATAATATAATAGGAAACCTAAATCAAAGAACCCTTAGATCACAAGCTCAAGATAAAAATAACTTCTTTTGTTTCCTATCAACTATAGAACCTAAAAATATAAATGAGGCATTAAAAGATGAAAGTTGGGTTATGGCTATGTAAGAAGAACTAAATCAATTTAAGACTAATGACGTTTGGGAACTAGTCCCAAATCCCATGAACATGACCATCATAGGAACTAAATGGGTTTATAGAAATAAGTTAGATGAAAATGGAATAGTTACTAGGAACAAAGCTAGGTTAGTTGCCCAAGGTTATAATCAACAGGAAGGAATTGATTATGATGAAACTTATTCCCCTGTAGCTAGATTAGAATCTATAAGGATACTTCTTGCCTATGCATGCGCCCTAGACTTTAAGTTATTTCAAATGGACATGAAAAGTGCATTCCTTAATGGTTTTATCAATGAGGAGGTATACGTGGCACAACTTCCAGGATTCATTGACTTCGCAAAACCTGATTATGTTTATAAACTCAAGAAAGCTTTATATGGACTCAAACAAGCTCCCAAGGCTTGGTATGATCGATTATAAGCATTTCTTATTAAACATGATTATTCAATGGGAATGGTAGATAACATTCTTTTCACGAAAAAGAAGAGCCCAAATCTCATCATTGTCCAAATATATGTCGACGACATTATATTCGAATCGACTTGTCAGGATATGTGTGATGAATTCGCCAAAATCATGCATGATGAGTTTGAGATGAGTATGATGGGTGAACTTAATTTCTTCCTAGGATTACAAATAAAACAATTAGAAGATGGAATATATTTTTTAATCAATCTAAGTACATTAAGGAAATGCTTAAGAAATTTGGATTAGAAGATGCTAAGCCCATGAAAACACCGATGTCTATGGAAGTAAAACTCACAAGAGATGAAGAGGGTGAGTCCGTAGAAAACACTAAGTATAGAGGAATGATAGGTAGTTTACTATACCTAACGGCAAGTAGACCGGATATCATGTTTAGTGTCTGCCTTTGTGCTCGCTTTCAAGAGGATCCCAAAACCTCTCACCTAGAAGCGGTTAAGCGTATCTTCCGATACATTAAAGGCACTATACACTTAGGATTATGGTATCCTAAGGGATCCGGCATAGAAACCATCGTCTATGCGGATTCGGATCATGCGGGAGACTACGTGGATAGAAAAAGCACTAGCGGAATTTGCACGTTCATGGGATGTTGTCTAACATCTTGGTTCTCGAAGAAGCAAACCACTCTTGCTATTTCTACCACAGAAGCCGAATATGTAAGCGTTGGAAAGGCATGTCAACAAGCACTATGGATGAAACAAGCTCTCGTAGATTATGGCATTAGGTTAGATAATGTCCCAATTATGTGTGATAACAAAGGTGCTATAGATTTAAGTAAGAATCCCGTTCAACACTCTAGGACTAAACATATAGAAATACGCCACCACTTCCTCCGCGATAACGTTCAAAAAGGAAATATATCTATAGAAAAGGTTGCATCGGAAGATAACTTAGCAGACATATTCACTAAGCCCCTTAAGCGTGAACTCTTTAACCACTTACGTTTAGGCCTAGGGATGATGGAACAAATTGACTAAATTTTCTGCATTTTTGATACAATTTTTTTTTTCCAGATGGGCGGACCCCTTAATGTTATAAAGGCGGTCCCCTTAATTATTAAGGGGACCGGCCATCTGTCTGTAAAATTATTTTTATTTTTTTTCCTCATCTGAGTCTAGGAATCTGTTTTGCACAAAACAAAAAATTGGGAAATATTTTTCTTGCATAAACATATTTATAAACAAAACCCAATCTATTTTCTACAAATCCTTCTCACATCTAGGAAAACACATGAAAACCATTTTCCTTACATTGTTGAATAATGCTAAAAACATTTTTTTTCATGCATAAGATCTCACATGAATTGTCAAAGTATATAATCTAATATATATCTTTGATATTCATATATTGAGCAAAATCAAATCAAGGAGACCTTGGATTGTTTCTTAGGAAATTTTTGCATTTAGAAGTCAAAACAATCACATCTCCACATTTGTTGCATATAGGCACACACTAGAACAAGCTTATTGATCATATCCTCACAACTGTTCCATCACCTATTCCCCATTAGACTCTAGTGCCTTTGCTCCATTACCCTTGCCTTAGATGATTAATTGCCTTAATTCTCTAAATTGCTAGACATAACTTATTGCTTGCTTGTTTGTTTAACATATATGCCATGCATGCTTAATATGTTTCTCTATTGCCTCAAAGTGTGGGACTTGCCTAAAACCAAAAGCTCAAAACATAGCCATCCTCACCTATTTCTGCAGAAAAACCCATTTCTGGAACCCAGAAAGGTACCAGATGGGCGGCCCCCTTAATTCATAAGGCGGCCCACTTAATTATTAAGGGGACTGCCCATAATTAAGGGGACCGGCCATCTGCTGGTCAGGTTCACAGAATATTTTTTTTGCTTTTTAGCCCATTTGATCCTATACTTACCCAAAATTTCCTAACACATTTTGCCCTAATCACCCAACATGTCTATCCATTCCTAAACCACACAAATCCTCCACTATAAATAACCCCATATCTCACCACATTCAATCATCCCATCATGTCTTCTCCTATCAACCCAAAACCAAAAACCTCAAAGCTAGCAAGGATGACCTTAAAACCCGGGTGGAAAAGAAAACCTCACCCTCACCACAAGCCCATCACAAATGGTGCATCTAGACAACCAACACCTCCATCATCATTCATCCACAACTACTCTCCAAGATCACAACCTCATTCCATTGAACCATTTCACAAACCCTATCATTTTGGCCAAATATCCACATTCATTCCAAACTACTCCCCTAAACATCAAACCAACTTCAATGGAATCCTTGAAAACCCTCATCACCTTGGTCAAACATCAAACCTTTCCTCAAATCATACACCCCAATACCATCCATTTCCACCAAATAACCAAATCCCCATTCATGAAAGGCAAAAGCTTCATGACGAGATTAACCAAATCCATGATCTTAGTGATCTCCTTGCTATGCACCTCACACAACGCAACAAGGGGCAACCTCCATCCTCACCTTACTCAAATTGTCTACCCCACTCTCTTAACTAGGATCAAGTTACAAACCACACCCACTATTGCCCTTGTTGCATCTTCCTTCAAAAACAAATTATCCACTTAAGTGAAGATATTTCTTGGATCGAATATCTACTCACTCGTCCTCATCCCATTCCTCCCCTACAACGATATAACATCACTGGATCCGCTCCATTTCCCTCACCATCACATAACTAAAACCCATCCACATACTTTTCGCCTCAAAATAAAATCCCTCACCCTTTTGTGTCACAAGCAAGTCCAATCGCTCTCTTTGGCAATATGAGGACCATTAGTGTTTCTAGTTATGTTGTAATCGTTATGTTTTAATTATTTTATGTTATGTAATGATGATTCATATGTTATATATGATCATCTTGAATGCATGAATAAATTAGCTGTTTGTTCTAAATATTTTTGCTATGCATGTATCTTGTGTCTCCTAACTTGTTTTTGCAGCCAAGATTTCCATAGCTCGTCTCCTTGGTGCCCTCGAACGAGGGGGAGTTTTTCATCCCGATAAATTTCACGTCTAAATTTGTCGGCTTAACCTTTTTGATTCTACAAAAAGGGGGAGAAGTGAATATAAACTTACTAAATACTTGTCCAAAAATAATCTTTTGGATTTAATGAGTTTAGGTTTTGTAATCATCAAAAAGGGGGAGATTGTTGACATAAATAATGCCTAAAAACATTATCAATATTTATTCATATCTCTATGTTTTGATGATCACAAAATGAAAACTCATTAAAGCATAAACTTATAAAATAAACAAGTACTTAGTTGTAAATATTCACTTCTACAACTAAAATCACTTAAGGTATGAATGAACTAATGTTTAATGCATTATATGATCAAAGGAACATTTTCTTAATAACTAGATTTTTTATAAAATGACAAAAACATTTTGTATATTTTAGAAAAACATTTTTGGTAATAAATAAAAAGGTTTAATTCATTATAAATTTATGAATTCAAATTTTTAACTAAAATCAGTAAAAATATTTTAGAAAAACCTTCCCCACAAAAAGACAAAACTGGGCAACGGCTGGCATGGGCGGCCCCCTTAATTTTGCTAGGCGGCCCCCTTAAAATTAAGGGGACCGCCCCCCTATTTAAGGGGGCCAGCCACGCTCTAGTAGGTTCCAGCTGTCTAGTTTTTCTGCCTATAAATACCAGCCTTCCCCTAGATATTTACTTACCTTTTGCACACTAAAACTTTCTGTTATAGATCTCATTTTATATCTTCAAAAACCCTTTGATCATATAATCTTAAGCTTTGGTTTACAAGTGATCCAAGCTTCTTCCATTCAAGTGCAAGAGAAGAATACTCCTTCAACAACTAGAGAAGAAGTATTGCAACTTAGATACCTAAGTTGTTTGTGTCATCATACATTTGTATATAAGTTGTGTATTGTTGTTAGATTGTTGTGTGAATAATTGTTTGGGATAGGTTAGTGTGTAAGTAGTGAAGTTGTGTTGTTAAGGTGTGTAAGTTGTAAAGAAGTCGTGAAGAAGTCGTGAAGAAGTAGTGAAGAAGTTGTGAAGAAGAAGGTGTGATTAAGTCGTGTATAAGTTGTGAGATTGGTTCTAGCTACGATTAGAACTCGACATCTAGCTTTGTGTCGTTAAGCCGGTGTAAGCTAAAGTTGTGTAAGGTTTTCTCCGCCATAAGGGAGCTTGTTGACATAGTGTTGTGAACTCTCGAGTTAGGTGCTCGGGGAGTGGAGTAGGGCAAGGAAGGTGTCATTGTAGCCGAACCACTATAAATCTCTTGTCTCTCGGTTAGATCTTTCCATCTCTATCTTTCATTTCATATTTATACTTGCATTGCTTACTTATATTTACTTATATTTGTTCATATTGTTTAAGAAGTGAGTTCACATAAATTCGAATCTAAGTTTTTAAAAATAAACAAAGTTTTCATAATAAAAATTAAAAAGACGTAAAACTATTCAACCCCCCTTCTAGTTTTCCACAATTATTATTATTTGTTATTAATGTTATGTGAGGTGAAAAGCCCAATATGCTTATTTTGATGGCTAAACAGCTGTTTGAGGATGCAAAAGCTGTTGAGCATAAGCTTATCCAAACACCTTGAAAATTAACTTATTGTAGCTAAAATAAGGTAATAGGTTCATGCTCATTTGTACTAACCAAACACCTCTGTGAGGTTTTTTGTTGGTATGTGGCTTTTCCAAACACTTCTTTGTAACAGTTAATAATAGCAAACGTGGATACAAACTCAGATTCAAGCACATTTTTCATTAATAAGTATGCAATTTAAATGACAATATAAATACACTTTTTATCAACTCCTTCAAAAATTTAAAACATGATTATTCATTGGTGCATCAAAAATGCAATTTGTGCACTTTGTTAATATTATCTAATGTAACGAATCCAAAACATCAATGTACTTTGCACTTAATATATCAGTCTGGCAAGCAGTAGGTTATTTTAACATTTTCTGAAGTTAAAATCTACTTAACCTTACCTGCATAGATTTTTTGTGTGACTTTTTGATAAACTTTTTGAAACTTCTTCTAATCTTTGGGCCCATTAGCTTCCTCTCATCCCCTCGCGGTTCATCCGGAAAGTCTCCATGGTTCAGGGCCAATTTGCTGCGTAATATTATTACCCGAATTATGGGTCATTTGAAATTCTAATTTTAAGTCATACATAATGAGGAGCTGTTTGGCATTGTTGTTTCTAGCTAAAAAAACTTTCTACTAAGTTGTGACTTTCAACTTTTCTATGCAGAAAGAGTCCAAAACTTTATATGTCTTTTACATTTGTATATTATTGTTATTATTAGGTATGTGATCTGCTTTTAGAAAGGTACCTAGGTTATGGACCAAGACAAGTTGAGACGAGGGACATAAATTAGTGTATAAGCTTTCACAGTGTCATAGTAAACAAAACTTTCAACAATCTACATAACCCTCAACTCAGTAAGTGTTATGATTCCTAGATTTTTTGACAATTACAATTGCCTGAACATATAACATATGCCAATATATCTTCTATTTCAGTATAAGTAATGTGTTAGTTGTCTTTATCAGTTAATTAGTATTTAGTCAAAACATGGTAGTTGTCAAGGTAATATGTTTAAAAATGGTTGGAGTTCTCTGTTTAGGTGTTATATTATTTATGGTCGAAGGAGGTAATTGTCATGAAATATGCTAAAAAAGTTGTCATGTTATGTCGTTGTAAGGCTCCGTTTAGGGTAGTCGTCGAGGGATTATGTTACTGATGGTCATAGTATGGTGTTCTAATGCTCAATTTAGAAACAAATAGTGACAGATATGTCTGGTCTTTTTTCTTTGTGAGCAGTTGACTTGATTTTCTTCTTCTATGACACTCTCTTGTGGGATGATGCATCATTTCCTTCTCCTATGTCGTTTAAATAGTGATGTTAGCACAATAATTTGATTTGAACACATGTGTTGTTGTAGTTTTCTATCATATTTTATACATGTGGATGTGTTGTTGTAATTTTCTATTATATTTATACATGTAGATTTGTATTTTATGCATAGGGACTACTAACATTAAAATACTCAAAAGGATTTTATCTGGGTTCATAATATTTTGTTTAATCGATCCAACTGAGAAAGTACTAACGATATTTGGGAAGATGACGTGTGATGTTTTGAGTCTTTATAGAAGTGTGTTTACAATGTATTTAATATTCGAACATTTAAGATTTTATGGATGGTGATACACTAATTTTGTATCATTATGATGTTTTGAGTCCTTATAGAAGCGTGATGACGACGTTCGAGAAGGTAGGTCATTCGAGTATAACCTGAATTTATTTCAACCCGTTTGAACGAAACCCATTTTGATCGGTATTATCCCAAAATCAGTTTGACGGTTTGACCTACCATATCTCCATCTCTATTATCCATTATATTACTGAATATTCTCATGCATAATTCTCTATGATATGACAGAAAATACCAAACTAATTTTTTGAATTCTGTTATAGTTATGTTGATGCCATACCCTCTACAATCAACAGGTTTTTATCTTCCTTATTGGTTACAATGTTCATATCTAGATAATTCATTATAGCCATATGAACTATAGGGCTTATATATTAGATCGGTGTAGTGTTTGTTTGGTTAATCAAAAATGTGTTTGTTGTTTTGGCAGGTTTCTAAAGAGAAAGACAAGCAAAAGGATGAGAATTTTGAGAGGTATGGGGTGCAGCAGATTGAATACAAGGTTAGTTTACATTCATTATTCTTATTTGTATATAGTATATATTCATGTGCATTGTTTTGTCATATATCACCCTTAAGAATTAGTGATCTATCAGTAACCATCTTGCAACCATACCCATTAATTGCACGACTTATGTTGTAGTTACTTAGATATGGAACAACGATCACTATAAAATACTGATGCCACCACCAAGTTAAAAGAAGATATAACTAAAACAACAAACATCCAAATCAGAATTAGCACACATTAAGTCCTCACCCAGAGCCTCTACTAAGCTATGTGTTTGATTGAACAAATGCAGTACTTACACATTAATGTTACATGTGTGTACAATTGAAGCACATAGTAGCACCAAAATGATCATGACATGTGATATAAATTATTATGGATTAGATAGAGTCATTAGCAAGAGTATTTAATAGGAACTTAGTTTTTGACCATCTTACATGCGTGTTTAAGTAAAGTAGATAGTTAACAGCAGACATGGTGAGACTGTAAAGTAACACATTATAGCTTCTACGCCTTTGGAAGTAGAGTTCTGAGCTACATTTGCTTAGATGATTCGATGCATGTATATGACCGAAAGATTGTGATAACATAATCATTGACTAGGGGTATCTAGCTGGTTATTAAATTAAACACAACGACCATAGACACATTGAAAACCTTAAAGTTATTTTGTATCCATTACCCTACCATTTTTACAAAGAAACAACTGAAACTATCATTCTCTTCTTTTCGTGTCATAATACCATTATGCGTTAACTTACCTTTTTTGTTTACGCAGGTAAGAGATGGAAAAACAAGCTCAAATATTTTTTCTTGAAGAATGACTTATGCTAATAGTGGTGAGTGAAAATAAGATCGATACATGTTTAGTGTTTTCAAAGTGAGTTATGAAAACGCTAAGCAACATTACCAATTCTAATTATGAACTTTCAGTTAGGTGTTGGGCGTGAATTAGAAAGCTTCAATGCCTATAAATATAGGACCGTCACATCAAAATGGAAAGGCGGATTTGAGAACGACACTTTAGTACCTTGCAACAAGTATGCGTATAGACTCTTTTTAAATAATTATCTAGCAATAATATACATACGGTGTTTATTTGAACAGCTTTAAAACCAACTTATTTCACCTCAAGGTTAAAAACACTCTTCTTACAAACTCTTGAAACCTGTTTTGGTGCTTTAAAAAACATAAATAGCAGGTTTAAAAAAGAAACTTCAAACAACTCTTATAAGATTATGCTTACATTTATGGAAAATATATACTTCAAACCATCACTTTCATAGAAGACATACATTATCAATTGTTGTTCCAAGAGTGAGTGTATAGATTTAGAACAGCTAAGGATGTTCATCTATAGTCCGAGTGGCTGCTTACTAAGTTTAAAGTCTGCTAGCAACCTAGCTTTGTAGGAGGTGAATGTGTTGAATCTGATATCATGAAAAACTTTGAAAAGACATAACTAGTAAGATGATATAATATATGCATCTAAACATGATATTTGTGACCCCAATAATACAATAGTATTTGTTTGAAACCATTGTATTACTGAAACAGGGGTCACTAAAGAATGAAACAAGTGTTTATTTTGCTACTTACAAGTAAGTGAGCCTTACATCTACTTTAAGTTGTTAAACATATATACATTATAGAGTATCTAATACCATTTAGTAGAGTTCGTAGTCTCTTATTCCAAGCCTTTTCCACATGTGATATGTTATGTCATTTTTACTTTGAGAAGCAACATGAGTAAGTGATCATATGACCCGTCATTAAAACAGTAAGGTATGAAATGAACACCTAGATGTTAATATTCAAGATAGGATTTTTTTTTTCATGAAAGAATTTTACAACATAAATCACGCCAAGAGATTTGATTTCATCCTCATCGTGCTCATCCAGAGTCTGAAACACTTTAGAAGCGGGTGAAAATTAACATAAACGGTATCATCTATATTAAGTCATGCTTTACTTTGCTTCTTTTTTTTTTTTTTTTTTTTTTTTTTCCCCCTTTTCAGTTACAGGAAAGCTTATTTTGGTTATTCCTAGAAGAGTGCAATTGTACTAGATAGTTTAGGAAAATTCAGAACTTCTCATTGTATTTGTTTCAGTTATTAAGACAATGGTACAAGTACGCCTTCTAATATGTAGCAGATGTTAGGCCTTCAACGACTGCGTACTTCGCGAGATGCTCAGCATCAGGCACAACAACATCAATTAGTTGATGTTGCTAGAGAACAAGAAATGTTCAGGAATTTTGAGTAACAGTTGCAAGTATTCAACATCAACAAGAACAAACTCATCATAAACATATTGATCAGATGAGGTATGATAGAGAGTTTGATGTTGCCGGACCATCTGGGGCGGGCAGGTGACTACTTTAAAAGTAGAGTACCCATTTTTGGTTTACGTTTTTATTTAACTTTCATCTGAAAAAGTGCATAAGATGTGGTGTTCATAATTTCTTTCAAGAGAGATTTTGGTATTGAGCTGTAAAAGTGATATATAGTACTTTATCTTATATGTAGTATATAATCAACTATTAATGTTTTTGTAAAGTGATTATTTTGGTGTCATTTTACATGTTTGGTGTCTTTGGATTTCTTATTAAAACTACCACAGTAAGATTTTTACTATTTCAAGTGTTTTTTGACGTTTGTTTCCAAACTAAAGTAATGAAACATATAAATCGGTAAATAGGATTATGACTTATACTAAAGTAATAAATGTTAGGTGTATGACATTCAAAGAAAATATTCTCGATATTAATACATGATAAAAGGTTTACAAAATTTAAAAGTGAGATATAATTGGATGAAAGTTCTTAAATTTGCCTCTCAAGTTAACAGTATACATTTAATTTAAGACTGAGCGAAGAGTAAATTTCTCCGTTAATAACTATACATGATTTTTATTCTCGTGTTCATAATTATTTTCCGCTTAGATTTTGTAGTTTATAGGAATGCGTAGGCTGAAGAAGAAACTTTAACTTTGAGTTTGAAGACGATGAATCAGAAAGAAAAAGGTAGAAACAACGCAAGTTCAATGGTAAGTGGGCTAGAATAGTTGATTCTTCTAACTTTCTTCATTCAAAAGTGTTAAAATATATTGACAAGCTTATAAAGGTTTAATACTCAAAGGACTAAAGCCGTCAAAGATAAAAGTCAAGTTCAGCTTAAGACTAAGTTTATAGCTGTTTGTCAAAGAGTAGAAAGATAAAGGGCTAAATAGTAACATATGGCTATATAAGCCATAAGCATACCTAGGGTTTCAGAACTCTTCATTCAGTCTCATTGTTATTTATAAAAATTAAAATACAAAGAGAAACTAATAAAATCAAAACCAAAAGCAGAGCCATCAGATCAGTAACAACTTCCAAACAATCAAATCCACAAGCTGAACCATAGAACAACAAACATTAGAAGCAAATCCAACCATCCATCACCATTTCTGAGGAGTACTAATGTGTAGTTATTCAGGGGAGATTGCCTCCATAAAACTCTATTCAGATAAAACCCATTGGGAAAAACATAGGAATAGAAAAAAAGAGTACAACTCACCCATAAACCTCCCCATTCCATATCCAACAGAAGAGCAATCAGACAGTACACATGATGTATATATACTTTTTGACAATGCAGACATTTCGAAAAAGAAAAAAGTGTAACAATGAGAATAAAGCATTCATAACTATCAAGTTTGCAACAAAAGCCACTCTATAAAGCTAAGTTTGATGTTATAAAAATGACAATGATATGATGTACGTACAGTTAAGGCACTTTTTACACCATTAGAAATTAAGTTGAATTTACGTTAAGCATAAATAGATTAAAAAAAACATAATGTAAACCCCGTGCGTGCACGGGCTTTATAACTAGTACTTTGTATAGCACAAGTGGAAAACACGAATATTTTGTGAGAATATGTAGGAGTGAGTATAATGGTGTCTACGTAATCAAATGTAAATCATAAGCTGTATTGAGGCCTTTAAAGTCAATTAATTATAGATTTTTCATATACATCTTGGCGCAAAATAAGCCACATACTCGTCACTTGTGAAAATGTGAAGCTATCCATTGACAATTTGACATAATCAAGTCTATAAACCTACAAACTACGATGTTTGTAGAACGGTTATCAATGATTATTGCTTTCATGTTTCTGCTTTCTCGATTTACATCAAGCCTAACGTTGTCGCTTTACGATCCACATATCATCATATTATTGTAAAACCATATTTCAACACAAAATCAAGATAACAGACCTTCGGAAAAATGATTGCAACATCTACGAGCTATTAGAGGTTAGATTAGTTGGCCCAAGCTCGTCTGTGAGCTTAGGGTCCATTAGGATTTAGGGTTTCATGTTTTCGATGTAACTATAAATATTGCATAAATAATACAAGGTATCTCACGGGGTTTACAATATTTAACACGGTGTTAGAGCCGACTAAAGTTTCTGACCCCAAACAATCCAATAGCCTCCAATGGATTCAAAACTTCAGTAGCAGCGATGGGGCAATAAAGCACAAAATCATTAATATTCGAACCCAGAACCGGAAGCCTCCACTCACGAGCATACGCCCTCAACGCAGTATTCATAACAGTACCAACAACTCCTCTTCATTAACTACAAACCCTAACAGGACCCACACTTCCAATAATAGTAACACTTACAAAAAAAAAAAACTAAAATTAAAATTTTTTAAAAGTACTAACGATCAATGAAACAAACGTCGACTGGTAATCAAACAATGCTACCAATGATCGACTGAAACAAGAGTCGACTAGTAATCAACAAACAGTGAAAATTAAATATAAAAGTCGACTGGTATAACAACACCACCGATCGACTATAACCTGTTACACACGACGGGTTTTTAACGATCGACGTAAAATGGAGAACGCACCGACTGGTTATCAACAAAACCAACAAACGACGAAAAACGGAGAACACGCCGACTGGCTATCAACAAAACCAACGATCGACGTAAAATGGAGAACGCGCCGACCGCTTATCAACAAAACCAACGATCAATGAGAAACTAGGGTTTGGAAAAAGCGGTTTTAAGGTTTTGTGGATGATGAAGATTGGTACGTGTGATGCAATAAGATGGGTTAGGGTTATGTGGTTTGCATGAGATGCAGCAATACGTGAGGGTGATGATTCTGTATGGTTATGATGGCCTAATATCAATTCAGTATAATAATAAAAAGATGATGAATGCTTTTTTTTTTTTTTAAAGTATTAATGTTATTGGAAGTGGGGTCCCATTAGGTTTGTGGTTAATGAAGAAGTCTTAAAATGGTGGAAGACGTTGGTCATGGAAAGCTCAAAAACTTCATGTTATGCAAGAAAAGTGGAACAAGTGTGGTGATCATTATAAGCTTATCACTCAAGATGAAAGATTCTTCGTCAATAATTGTTATCTTTTTATTTAGCTTTATTATCAATATTTACTTCTCCAGTCTAGAGCTTTCCTGATTTCATCGCTCGAACTGCGAGACAGTATTAGAGATTAGATTAGTTGGCCCAAGCCCATCTGTGGGATTAGGGTCCATTAGGACTTAGGGTTTCATGTTTTCGATGTAACTATAAATATTGCATGAATAATACAAGGTATTTCATGGGATTTACAATGTCTAACACCAGCAACTATGTACACGGAGAGGGATTCATGTCCAAGTTACCCGGTAAAAGCCAAACTATTTTTTTGCTCAGATGATACGTGGCATAACTGGGATTATTCCTGTGACCACATATACATATTAATCTGGTAATACGATCAACTATGTGTATACGTTTAATTTGTCATGGATATAAATGGGTACGTACAATTTATAATGATGACTACATATGAAATCTTAGAAACCCTAAACCTACAAACGGGCTTGGGACCATTTATCTTCTAATAGTATCTAGATTTTTGTATATATATCACGCAATTTTAGCACATATAATAGTATGAATACGAATGTCGTCTGTATCATAATTAACCTATCTTGATTCAACTGCAAGGATGCATTAATATGGCTCACATGAATCATGAATGTGGTAATATGAAACCGCATATTCAGTTTGAGTCTTTGACCATGGAAGACATTCCAAGTAGTGTTTGGTTGCATATATATATGTCACTGAAACATATAAATATCATCATATATTCAACTCCACTAGATGCATGTTGGAATCTATTCTTGCTCATCAACATCCATGGAATGCTAATGAATTCATATACAGATAAATGTAACCTTTAATAATATATAAGTCACAATCTATCGATATTTTTTACGTATCTTCATCTCTCTATTTTAGTCTACCAAATAATTCAGTAAATCAACCATTCATGCATGTACCCGGTTCACAAATTCATGCATACTTATCATAATTGTAGCACGTACGTCTGATAAAGTTCTTTTTTATTGCTATGCATTCCAAAACACAAATCGGTCACCTTATTTTTTAAATATATCTCCCTATATACGCATTTTTACATACATATGATATGGGAGTTGATGGTTGAAGACCAAAAACAATTCTTAGCAACATTCATTTTTTACTTTTAGAAGTTAAATGTATCAGAGTTTCACTGATGATACTAAATTTGTTAATTTTGTACTTAAATAATAAACTATATAACTTGTTAATTAGTTATTTTTATAAATTCTACTAATAAGTTTATTTAAATTAAGTTCTTTCAGTAACACCATTGTTCAAAATACAACAATACCTAAAATAAAGCCTGAAGTAAATTCTTTAACTACACGAAGCATTAACATTTTAAAATAAAGCCTGAATTAAATTCTTTAACTACACGAAGCATTAAGGCTAAACACAATGGTAAGGGTCAATCCCTCCCATTTTTCCTGCCACGTCAGCTTTCTCTCTCCAGCGACCTGCAGGCGATTCAGTGCCACAGTGGGGGCGACCGAGTTCCAATTTTTTTTTTTTTTTTTTAAACATTTTAAACACAAAATAAAATTTTATTCATAATTAAAACGTTACATAATAATTCAAATAAAATAAAAACATTACAACACTTATTAAAACACTACAACATAAAAACTAATCATCCAGGTTGTATTGTTCCTTAATCGAGTCTTTGATTTCTTGCATTTTCTGTCGTTGAAATTCGGGCAAAGATGGGTCGATTGGTTTGAAATAGAAGAGGAGGTCTTTTTGATACATCTTTTGCTGCTCGAATTCAAGCCTTTTTTCTTCCATTGCCAATCTGCGGTCTTCTTGCTCCGCTTTCTTTTGCTGCAAAGCCAACTCCTTATCCCTTTGCTGCAGCTCTTTTTCCTTCAATTTGTAGTATCCCTCTGCAAGCTCCTGCTTCTTACCCAATACCTTTGACGTAATGGATGTCCATTTTTCGGCTACCCCATCCAAACTAAACCCCGACGATTTCTTCTTACCCTTAGTTTTCTTAGCTTCATCACGCCCAACTGGTCGCTCATTTCGAGGCTCTTCATTATCAGGCACATCCGAGCCCGTTTCAGAAGTCCTTGGTTTTTTTCGAGCCTCATTTTGGTTTAAAAAAACCGGCATCTCATTTTTCTTCCAAATCTCATGGTCCCTCAAAATCTCCCAACAATGATGCAAATGAAAGGCATGCTTCAACATTATTTCATATTCTTTACACGATCTTTGGTAAATAGTCAGATCATTCTCACCACTTCCAAAATTCGTATAACAATTGTCGTAAATTGCACAAAATGCACCAACTCTAGGACGAATCCTATTTTTCCACTTGCTAGTAATTGAGTTGTACGATCTCCCTTCACCAACCTCCTTTTCAAAGTATGCAATCACTTTTGCCCAAAATCCCTTAGAAGTTTGGTTGTTTCCAACTGCGCTATCCTCCGACGAATCACACCAAGCCATGCACAACGCGATCTCTTCTTCTTTTGACCAATTCGCGCTGTCTTTCTCAGCCTCTTTCTCAACCGCCTTCTCGACTACCTTCTTCTTACCCCTTGTAGTAGCACGCTTCTTTGGTTTGACCGGTGACATCTCTTCAGAAAGAGTGTTGTCGTCGTCATCACCAACAAGATCATCATTTGGAACCGATCCGTGACCCGAACCTTGATAACCCGGTGACATTTGTTGACTCGGATAACCCGAACCGCCTCCAGCATAAAAATTCGGATTGTTGTCTAATTGATCCAAAAAATCACAAGCATCAAGATTGATGCGGTTAGCCGGAGAATAATTTTGATAATTAGAATAGGAAGACGTTGATGAGTCCATTGTTGGACGATAACACGATTCGAGGGAGCCATACATAGATTGTTGGCTTCGACGGGAGTGGCTTTGTTGTGATTGTGGTGGTTGTTGTGGTTGTTGGTTATACGGTGGAACAAATGGACGATTAGTATTATGATTCATAGCAAATGCATTGAATTGTTGTTGTTGTGGAGATTGTTGAGATTCATAATCAAGAGAACGAGGTCGGAAATTGATCGTTGGTGATACACCGGTTAACCGGAAAGTCGAATCCGGTGATGGTTGCGGGATGTTTTGTTGTGGTAAACGGGATTTTCGGCCTTTTGGTTGTTGTTGTGGTGTTTTCTTAGACATTTTGATTGCTAGTAATTGTGAGATTGTGTGTTTTGATTGTGTTTCTTTGGAGTATATATAAGGCAAAAAAAAATTTAAACCGTTGCATCTAACTTTGGTTGTAACGTTCAAATTTTTTTTTTTTTACTCACTCACAAACGGCTAAAAATCAAAAAAGGCTACACGTTTTGGATCAAAAAGCAACAAGTGTAACATTGTTTCTTCGGTCGAGTCTAGGGCCGAAATGTGGCAAAGTATTTCCAAAACTCGGTCGTGACCTATACTCCACAAAGGGGACGATCGGTCGTTTGTGTCTCGACCGAATCGATCGACCGATGCATTGCGACTAGCCTAACATTTTAACGAGAAAAGGCAGGGGCACGTGTTTGGCAGTAGTGACTGTGATTTTGTTTGTGAAAGTTTAGTTAAACATATGGATAATAATGGCGATATAGATTTATGATGTATTATTTATTTAAATTTTATGATAATTCATCAAATTTTTTGCCATCTCACCACTTTTCACGACTTGTAGATCGAATTGGTATGTAATAATAAGTAAGGTACCCAAATAATGCCTATAATTGTATATGTTTGTTTTAAATAACATGACATATCATAAATTAAACACATAAACATCAAAGCAAGTGCGGAAGCATAAGATCATATAACACATAATTAATTAACCGAGTATAAAACGTATGCGTACCTTTTAGCAATTCTTCAACAAGCAATTATGATGAACCCTAATTAGAATTTATGTGGATCATAAGAATTGACCTTTACCTTTTTTCAATTCAATCCATGATACAAACAATAGTATGTTTGTATCACGTTCTTGTACACACGTACTAATATCAAATTAACATTAATGCTAGTTAAAGAAACACAAAACAATTTTTATTGAAAAAATCAAACCAATTGACCCTTATGGGTGTTGTACGATCGGCCAACCAAAAGAAAAAGGAGAAAACCAATTTAAGGTTTAGTGTGTGTACAAAAGTTAACCAAACAATGAACCCTTTACTTTGTTTATATAGCATGACAAACTTAGAGAACAAGTTGGAGTAGGATTGGGTTTCCCCAAGCCCACATCGAGCGGCCATAATCGATAAGGGGATCTGGAAGCTTCTTGTTCTCTAATTTTCATCTATAGTCCTTATCCTTAACATTTAACGACCGTTAGTCAATTACCGTTAATTACTTAACGCTCGTTAGTCGTTTTGTGTAATTAATAATTATATATAACATTTTATATTTAATTATTAAACATTAATTCTTCGTAAGTGTGCAATCCTGTGATCTCGAGTTCGATCCTAACATACACTTATTAAATATTGTCCATAAAACTAACAGCTCCCACTTGGACATATCTTAATAGTGTAATCACATTGGTTAGCGTCTAGCAACACGCCAATGCCTTTAGTACAACTCGAGTAAGGTCTCCTGGAAAAACCTTTTGATGATTCATCATCATTATTATCCTTTTGTTTATAATACCATGTTAAATAAGGATATGGATTTAAGTCATTCATTTATTTAACTATTCTGTTTCTCGTTGTTTGTTATTGAACAAGATTACCAAATCTTTGAGATAGATCCTGGGCGTAGCCACGCAAACATCTTGTCAACCCTACAAAGGGCCCAGCAGTATTAAACTTCAAAACGAATTTGAAGGAACAAATTCTTTATTGACTACAAGCAAAACCCATGAACTTTGTAACATTTCTGAAAACAATCCTTATAACTACCAGTTACGTATAGCGTTAAATTGTTCCACAGAAATGCACTACATTCATGACAGTTCTCTGGTATAACAAGTCTGAGGATAACTATTCATGATTTACTTATTGACAAGATCCATAAAGTACAATCATGTAGTTTGGGATAAGTCCTATATTCAATTCATTAAAAATCATGTGAATTTGGTATGACAACGTATCAATATTCTGTCAAGTATATTCTACCAAAACTCAGATTTGTCTTAATTCAATAATATTCCCATATCATTAATTGATAACGGACTATTTAGAATAACATAAGTTATTCATGGATTTAAACATGCAAATATAGGACACAATTTTTATTAATAAAAACAAACGTACCAAATACTTGAATTCATTATAAATAATAATTGCTTAACATCCCTTATCAAAATACTAAATAGATCAATGCATGAAAATTCTAGTTGATGAATTATGTCTCAAGTCATGATAATCATACTTGTTGACAAGGCATAAATCAACCAACTTTGATCTATCGAAATTTTGAGAATACGTATTTCAAGAATTCAACTAGTGAAGTTCTTGTATGTGTACATTCAAATAATTTGATATTGCCACATAATATTTCATAAAGTGTGTGACAACTTCAACCACCAATTTATGATAATCAGACTTTCAAACCTTTTTTTAAAGTTTAAAGTATTCTTATTCTTTAATGTATAATACAACTATGCTCTTAGTGAGCACAACTAGTTCACATGGCCATTAACAAGGATGAAATCATACCATGACTAGCATTGAGTGTCATCTCAATTAAACCAGCATCATTGTATACAAACAACAATATGCTCTTTAGAAATCCGTAAACTTTAATATCTATTGTGTAATGTTTGATGTATTCCAAACTTTCAAGTTTTATTGATGACTATAACAATTTCGCAACAATAGCCATATTGTTTATTCATAGATTCTGGGAGCAACTCCAAGGAATGCAATTATAAATCCAAAAATATTCTATTTTATTACACGAGTTATTTAATAACTTTCAATTAGATATCAATGTTTTCAAATCATCTTGCATTCAAGCATGATACAACAATAACATGATGTACATGAAAAATCTTTGAGTCAGACTTAGATTTCGTTCATGTTCTATCTTTTCAAAAGATATATATCCATTTAGACTTTCTAAAGGATATGTCATGTTCTATTAGATTTATTTAATTACCGCACATGTTAATAAACATTTATTCCAAGGTTATATATTTTATTTTCTAGATCTTTCAAGTGAAGTTTCATTTCAAACTAAGACTTAACATTTTACTTATATGGAATGTTACTTCCAATATGTTATACAACATATATGATTTAGGAAATTAAACATAATACTCCTACTAGCTTTCAGGAATACTTAGGAGTTATCTTATTTTAATTATAAATCAAAACATGGATTTAATAATTAAACATAAGCTTTATCTCCTAGATGCATGCATTAATCCATTCATGAATTACTGCACTTTGTACACTTCCAAAGATTATTTGAATTCAAAAAAACTCCTTTTGATTACTTATCGTCCTCGCTCAAGTAATCACTCAAGAAAGAGTATTGATATTCCATTGTCAAATTTCATAATAATGAAATTAAGTATGACAATCATAATCTTTATATATTTAATGTGTATATGAAAGAATATTCAATTACAGTTAATTGCTTAATTGTGATTAATAATCTTGTTCTAAGACATGCATTAAATATGTGTACAATATTGTCCATATAATTTCTACACAAATATTTAAACCGCTAGGGTTTCCTTATCTTTGAGTAAACTCATCATCATTCTATAGTCTAACTATATAGAATTAAGATAAACAAAATTTCCAAAATTTGATTATCTTTATGAACAACATCTATAACATTCATAGCATTAGTAATTTACCCAATTCAATATTTGGTAATTCATCATAATGATTAACAGGTTCTCTATGATCCTATAACTCATATTACTTAGCATATCAATCAAATATCTCAGATATCCTTGCGGATCTATGAATGAGAATTCCATCACTTTGAGATTTGCCATTTACATGTTTAACCTCATCATGAAATTCACTAGTGTTTTTAGAAGATTATGCACTGGTACAAAAAGTGGTACTGGTTACTCCAAAAATGTGTGACGATATGCATATAGTCACACACATTTTTTTTGTGTTTGTCACCGAAGATCGCGCCACCGTAGGTGTCCTACGGTGACATTGTTGAGTTTGTGGCCTTTTTCATTTAAAAAGAGTGACCAAAACCCGAATATGTGTGACAAATTAAGCAAAAGTTTTGTTGGATTAATCAGTATTAGTGACCGTAAACACTTTATAGTCACACGAAGGGTTTTTTAGAGTAACTATTTGTGACAACCGGTAATTTTTGGGGATTTGTTTTGGAATATAGGGGATTTTATTGGAATACTATTACGTGATATATGAAATTTGCCCCGTAGAACTTGAGTTTGAGCACAACACGAGTTGGCACGATTCTAAACCTAATAATACGAGAAATATTTGATTTTGACGAGTTAAACGAATATATATGTATTTATAGTCATTTTTAACAGAAAAATGATTTTAAAAATTAATGGCGCAACTTAGAGCGTCATACGAGCACTCTTGGTACACTAAACGAGCCCGAGAACACTTTTATTAAAAGTTTAGCTAAATTACATGAATGGTCTTTGTGTTATTAAAATCGGACCCTCATGGGGTTATAACCCCCCACACACACCATCTCCCTTTATTATAACACAAACCCTAAAAACATATATTCTGTCTCTTGGTATGTGCCTATTCACATACCTTTATTTGACCAAATTGAGACCCAAAACGACAAAAAACTAACCAAAATGCCAAAGATATTTGTGTTTTTGTGTTTGTTTATATGCAGGTACGGATATCATGAAATATGGACAAAAATCAAGCAAAAACCAAGAAAACGAGCACGAGATTTGGAAAAGGTCGAAAGCCGAAGCCGGGGAAGCAAATGATCAAAGTTTATGCTCATATGTCAAATTTGGTCCTTGAAAAGTCAAAGTATTACAGGAAAAGCCCTTGGAATTATTTTGGAGAAGTGGCAAGAATGGTCCTTGGAGTTTATCACTTTACAAGATTGATCCTTGAAATTTTCCTAAAAATAAAATCTTAAACCCAACCGGATTTATAATTAAACCAATCCATAAAAAAATACCTAACCCAATCACCCAGCCCACTACCTTTTAACCCAATATCTTAACCCGGATCCTAACCCGCTACCCTCAATAACCCGGTCAAATACCCACCACCAGTCAACCTCTCTCATCAAACAATAAAAATAATTACTCCCTCCAGTTACTGTATATCTTCTCCATTTCTTACCCCGTACACCAAAATTCACCAAGCTTGGATACCTCGTACTTCTAGAAGGGGCTGACATGTCAGAAATGTTGTCATAGCTTATCCTATGTGGCGAATTGAAGCCCTCTGATTGGTTGAGGTTATGTGGAGAGTAATCCAAGGGCTGTGATTATCAAGATATGTCGACATCATCAAATTAAGGGCTGGGATTTGATCCATGGGAAGCCCTAGAAGCTTCAGAGATGACTATAAATAGCCCATTCCTCACTCACAGCAGGACGTTAGATAGTTAGTAGGTTTTTAGGGTTAGAAATTAGGAGTAGTGTAATTTAGTTATTTAGATTAGTTTGCTTAATTTTGGATCATTGTAACTCTGATTTCAGTTTTAATGTAAGTTTCCCTTTTATTCAGTGTTAATTTTAGAATAGTCAAATAGTCAAACTACTTATTCCTGCTTCTATTTATGCTTATTTACCTTTTCTTAGCTTATTTGTCTTTAAAATGGCCTTTTGAAGCTGTTTGGTTAGTCTAAATTAGCTTGTGGTGAAATTTGCTTAAAAATCACATTAAAATTAAATAAATAAATAAATAGCTTAATAGAAGTTCAGCTTAATTCAGTGCTCTTTTCTGAATAAGAATAGTTCATGAGTACTTAGTTAACTTAGATAATCAGCTATTTTTCAAAAGTTTTGGCTAAAATTAGTTTAATCAAGCTTTAATCATCAAAACTGCTTCATAAAGTACTGTTTGGTTCAATGGGTCAAATGGGTCATATTGGTTTGTCACTGTTCATTTGCTTTTGAGGCAACTTTGAATTTGCTTAGAAGTCTCAAATCAATAGTCAGTGGTTTGCCTTAAGCTGTTTCTAAGATTCCCTAGGTTTAGGTGTTTTTGCCTTACTTTAAGTTCATAGGCTGATAACCCTTGGCTTATTATTAAGTTTAGCTGATTTATTACTCCCTCCGTCCCATATTAAGTGTCCATAATGGAATCTTGGGATGTCCCAAATTAAGTGTCCAGGGAATATTTTCAATCAATGAGAAGAGACTTTAGTGGGTAATAGTGATATTTGATTGGTGGAGAGTGTAGTTGGCCCCACTTTCCTAAAACTTTGTGCATTTGGAAAGTGGACACTTAATATGGGACGGAGGGAGTATTGTTTTTGATATTTCTGAGTTTAGTCTAGTTCACTAATGAGGTTTGCAAAATCTGCATTTGGTTTCATTTAGGTCCATTAGAGTTTTGGGTAGTTTAGTGTCAATCAGTACACCATTTTGCCTGCAGTCTTTAGTAGCAATTTTCTAGGGTATCTCAAGTGCTTATTTGGAGATATAATTGCTTGAATTTTGGTTTACATGATCTGTGACACTTGTTCTTTTATTGGATTAAAGTTTGTTGGATATGCTTATTGTTTATGTGGCTTATTGCTAAGCTCAAAATTAGCCCTTGGCTGATTATCATGCCCTGCACCCAAGAGCAGCCTGCAACAGTCTGCACATTCTTACTTAGCTATTTTTTAAGCTCCATATAAGCTCCAAAATTCTTAAAATTTGTTCTATAAGTTCCTTGGCAGCCCTTATTTATCTGTTTTTTGCTTTTAGGCATTAGCTTTTAGTCTCCTAGCTTGTGCATCAGCTTAAATTAGAAGGGTTAGGGCTGTTTGGTTTTAGCTTCTTTCAATTTTTTGCTTATTTCAGTTTTTGAGCTTTTCAGCTTTTTAGGTCTGCTTATCTAGGATTAGAGTAGCTCATTAGTTTGCTTTAGGTCCCTTTAGCTTATTAGGTTCTCAGCTTTTAGCTTATAGTTTATCTTTAAGCTTTTTCAGTTTTCAATTTTTTTCTTAACTTTCTTTTAAAACTGATTTAGATGATAGCTTTTTCCCAGCTTAATTTTGGTTTTTAAAAAGGTTGTTTTTGTAAAAAGTTCTTATTTTCTGCTTAGAATTAAGTTTCAAAAAGAAAAATAAAAAAATAAAATGTTTTTGCAAAAAAGCCAGGCACCAGGTTCGAACCTCAGTCACCCAGCTCACACACAACACACCTTACCATCTTGCCCTTGAGTCTTTTCCATTAGATGCTTGCATAGTTTAATACTTAAGTACCCTTTAGCCCATTTAGCTTAATTAGCTTAATTTGCTTATTTTCTGCTTATTTCTTACTGTTTTCCCCCTCCTCATATTTTTCCTAGTTTACTCATAGCTTAGTTGATTTTCCTGCAAAGTTTCATATTTTTCCTAAATCTTTTATTATTTTTCTTGATTTAATTTCTTTTAAATAGTTTTTTTAATCATAATAAATAGAATTTTAATCAGAAAAATAAAATTCTTTTTCCTAAAATTTTCTTTTATCATTTAGAATGTAGGAAAATCGTTTTCATGCCCGTAGGATTAGTATTGCTCTATTTTCACTTTTATAATTGTGCTCGTACGTAGTTTTTGATTAATTCGCGCGTTTTTAGTTTTAATTACAATTTAGCTTAATTTTCCTTTACGTTATCATTTCATATGCTTTATTTGTTGATTTCTAGTGTTGATTTACTTTCCGTAGTGATAATTACCTTATATCTCACTTTTTTTTACCATTCACTTCACGTTTCACGATCCCGAAATCACTAATTCCATTCATCCTTCATCGGGACAACGAACTTCGGGGTTTTGCATATTTCCTTTGTGTAATTCCTTGATCTAAATTGTTAAATCAATTTTTGGCGCCGCTGCCGGGGAAGGTTGAAGTGAGTTCGTGATTCGTTTTTCGATTCGTGTTTTGAAGACCCTTCCTCGTGGAGTTATCGTTTTCATTTGTAAATATTTTTTATAAAAACCCCAAAAAGATTTTCTCTTCAAAATTTATTTTTCTTTTTCCTTTGTGATTTTCCATGTTTCTAAAATTTAAAAATCCAAAAATATTCTTCTTAATCCTCTTATCCGTTTGATTCTTTATCTCTTACCCTCTATCCGTTTAATTCTTCTTCTCTATGTCTTCATCTTACCATTACGGTTGTCAATGGTGTGGAGGTCCTCATAATGGTGGGAATTGTCCCGGTTGTAGCACGGTGGAATCGGGAAACGGGTTTGTCTATGACCAAAATCCTTATTCTTACCATGAAACACCTGACTACTTCAACCAGCCACCACACCATGAGATGGAAACATATTCTTGTGAATATTGTGGAGGTCCACACCCGAGTTTTGATTGTCAAGCAAGGAATACGTTTGTCTTTGAACAAGTTCAATGTAATCAAAACTTCGGGTATGACCATTTTCCATATAATTCACCGAATCAGTCACAACAATCATATTGTTGTGAGTACTGTGGAGGTCCTCACTATAACTCTGATTGTCAAACGAGGAATCCGCTTGTCTATGAGCGTGGTCCTTGTAACAATTATGACTATTCTTATCATCACCAACCTCCACAGTACCAAATGATTCAATCACCATCTCAAGAACTTCCTCAAGAACTTCTCATTGCTATTCTTGATGTTCTTGAATCACTAAAAGATCTTAATAAACGTACCCCAGAAGAACCTCATCAGAAAACTTATGGAGAACTTCTAGCTGAAGAACAAGCAGCTAGAGTAAGCTCCCAATATCGTCAAACTTTTGTTTACGATGACGACGATGATGAGGACTCTATGTGGGGAGTTTATGAGAATTCGTCAACTGCAGCCACTCCCGTCGAGAAGAAGCTTTGCAGTAGTTCACCAGTTGCTGTCACACCTGTTGAAAAGCAGGAAGATACAAGAACTATGGGTGAACTACATGTAGAGGAGCATATGCAATATATCAGAGCTTTATATGGTGAACATAAGGTCAACGACGGTTATGACGAGGAGTGTGCCCATGCAGATATTCAAATATCAGATGAACCTCCGAGTGGCAATCCCACTCCACCTATCATTTCCGACTCTTCCCCTTCCCTCACTCCGTTTGAGGGAAGTGATCCTCTCTTGGAAGAGATCGATGCTTGTCTTCAAAATGATTCAATTTCGCCGGAAATTGATGATTCCTATCTTGATCCGGAGGGAGATATTCATTTACTTGAAAAATTAATGAACGATGAACCATCTCTTTCTCTCCCTCCGAAGGAAGTTGAAATCAATCCGTCAAAGGAATTTGATGAGCTTGTTTCCGAAACATACAAAACGACTTTCACCAACCCTCTGTTTGATTTCGGATCTGAATTTACTTCAATTTCAGATAACCCTATCTTTGATAGTCAGATGGAGGAGAGTGATGAGTCCGTGACGGAACCCGAGCTCACAGATTATCATCATATGATTGATTCTCTTCATGAGGAGTTCTCCGGTGAACTCACTCATATCATACCTCCTCCGGAGTATGATTATTTTCATTTTGAGGAAGATTATGACCCGGGGGGAGATGTACTCTATCTTAAGAGTTTTATTATCGATGATATCATCCCAACCCTCCCTCCCGAGGTTTTTAAGAGCTTTAATGATGAAGAATGGATTCCCATTCTGATAAGGATCTTTCTCCCCTTCTTCACCTATCCGGTGACTTCTCCTCTCATTCACTCCTTCGGGAGTAAAGATACCATCTTCGACCACGGCATCTCTCCTTCTTTTAAGCTGTGGGTATCTCATCGGAGTGGAACTTTCATGTGCTTCAATGTTTCTCCAAACATCTTGAATGAAATTCCGATTGAGAGTATATTTTCCACCTACTCCCCCAAGGACAAATGAATTCGAGGCGAGTCTAAGCTATACGACTCGATAAAAAACAAGCGCTTCGTGGGAGGCACCCCATGCTTATCCTTCTATTTCTATCTCTTTTCTAATAAGTGACGTGAGGAGGGCTACCTCTTCCATTTGTCGTGTTTCGTGGTTGTTTGTATATGTCCAGGATTTGCCCGAATTATGAAGACTCTCGTGCTCGTGGTTTGCTTCTCTCCACTCGAGTTTCATCATTCGTTGCTCATCCGATATCCTTAATCTTATCGTCTAACGTTTATCTTTGGCATAATTAATAAACGGCCTTAGAATTATGTAGGAGAACCCTTAGCTTTAAGACATTGAGGACAATGTCTCGTTTTAGTCTGGGGGGTAATCTTTCGATTTGATTTATGCCTTGCATTTTTTGCTGTTTACTCATGCAACCCCGTTTTTCCTCCAAAATTGAAAAAATACAAAAAATGAGAAAATTTTAAATTTTTTTGCAAAAATATAATAAATTTTGACATTTTGTTTGACTTTCCGCTGGTGAGAGTAGGAATAAAATTCTGACTTGATCGGGCGTGTTGAGCCCTAGCTTGTCCTCTTAACCTTTCTTGGCTAAGCATTCGTGGATTTTATTATTTAAGATTTTAAATTTGCGAAGAACGAGAAATGATAGAGTTTATTTAGAAGTTAGATGCTAAGCGTGGGGTAGTGTGTTCTCTTTAGAGCTCATCGAAATTACTTGTGGCCTTTTGCTCCAACAAAATTGTTTCACCATATATTACTGTAAGAATAATTAAAGATGTTAGGTTTTGCCGATGATTAGTTCTTGGTCTTCTTAAAAGAATCCTTGCTTTAAAAATTGGGTACACATCAAGGTTACTTAATAAATATGTTTAATAATAATAAGTTAAGTGCTATAAGCTACGGATTCGAGATCGGGCCTTGGATCCTTATTTCCGGAAGGCGTTTACGTCTTGGCTACCCTCTTGCACCGGCCCTTGGACCTCTAGTTCAAGAATGTGTGAGGTCTTGGTCTAACCACATTGGATCCTCATTTCAGGAATGTCTACAGTCTTGGAACACTCCGTTGTAAGGGCCCTTGGATCCTTAATTCCGGAAGGTGTAAGGTCTTGGAACTAAACCGTGAAGCTCCGTCGTTTAGGGTACGCAAGTGAAAAGTTAGTAAAAAAAAAAATAAATAAAAAAAAATGGTGATGAATGAAAAAGAGAAAAATGAAAAAGTCAAAAATATAAATAAAAACCTTGATGTGGACCTCATTTTCAAAGCAACGGTTCTCGAGAGTAGATTGAAAACTACTTAGCGTCTTAATTTAGTATCTTTATCAGTCTAAAAGTTATCAAAACGAGAATATGAAGCAATTCATTTCTCACCAAAAATAAAATAAATAGAGGCAAATTAGGAAAATGGGAGCAAGAGGTAATTACACAAGTAATTTCCATGGGTAGTGTTGGCATCTAACTTGTAAATAACAATGATTTCGTTTTTGAGCTTAGTTTGGGGACTCGTGAAAAATCAAGGATGATGAATTTTATCCGTATGGTCACTTCTTTATGAGTCGTGTTTCCTAATCGTTGACCCTAAAAGTTATTAATAGATAATGATTGTCAACAAAACCGTCACATGAAAAAGAAAAATACAAAAATAGAATAAAATGGAAAATCGGGGAGTTTTTGGAAATTAAAAATTTCTTAATCTCTTTTGAATATTTTGCTACTTCTCAAAGTTAGTAAAAAAGGTTGGAAATTTTTTGTTTCAAAACCGTGTTTTTATAACATTGCGTGAGGATACTGCAATATCTTAGTCTGGGGGATTTTGTTATATGCCTATTCACATACCTTTATTTGACCAAATTGAGACCCAAAACGACCAAAAACTAACCAAAATGCCAAAGATATTTCTGGTTTTGTGTTTGTTTATATGCAGGTACGGATATCAAGAAATATGGACAAAAATCAAGCAAAAACCAAGAAAACGAGCACGAGATTTGGAAAAGGTCGAAAGCCGAAGCCGGGGAAGCAAATGATCAAAGTTTATGCTCATATGTCAGATTTGGTCCTTGAAAAGTCAAAGTATTACAGGAAAAGCCCTTGGAATTATTTTGGAGAAGTGGCAAGAATGGTCCTTGGAGTTTATCACTTTACAAGATTGATCCTTGAAATTTTCCTAAAAATAAAATCTTAAACCCAACCGGATTTATAATTAAACCAATCCATAAAAAAATACCCAACCCAATCACCCGGCCCACTACCTTTTAACCCAATATCTTAACCCGGATCCTAACCCGCTACCCTCAATAACCTGGTCAAATACCCACCACCAGTCAACCTCTCTCATCAAACAATAAAAATAATTACTCCCTCCAGTTACTGTATATCTTCTCCATTTCTTACCCCGTACACCAAAATTCACCAAGCTTGGATACCTCGTACTTCTAGAAGGGGCTGACATGTAACACCCCGACCCCACAAGGGTAGAGATATCACAAATACATGGTTTCATATCAGATAAACATAGTATCCATGAATAAAATAGCGGAAGTCAAATACATAATCCAACAACAAGTCAACATGACTATGTCCAAAATGAAAGGAAATAAAGGAAGTACATAAGTTCAATGCCTAAACAATGGCATGACAAAAGTCTAAGAAATCCATGTGGTAAATAAGCTAATAAGACAAAGCTTCACTCAGGTGCACTCTTCCCAAAAGCCATAACCCAGCTCCTAGCTTAATTACCTGCCGCGGGAAAAGAAACGCGGCTGAGCTACACGAGCTCAGTGAACAGATATATCATAACAAACAGTAGTATAATGAATAAATAACATGAGTAAAAGGGAATGGAAACATGAATACATGGTATCAAAATGGAAGGTAAGAGTACATGGTAAAGGAAATCAGTAATCCACTACGAGCCCATAACATAACATGAAATCATAATCATAATCATAGTCATAAACATGTAGAGGGGAGACCTCTTAGTATCCTGTAAATATGAGGGGTGTCCTCAATCATGGGTTGGAGTAGCTAGCTCCCGGAGTGTGAAAGACGTGTATCGCACACACCATCAGTCACCATGCATAACATAACATAACATGAACATAACAAATCTAGGATGCATCCATACGCCCCAGGTGGCCATAATCTGCCTCTACATAAACATAAACGTGCAGGGACGGGATAGGTCATCACTCTCCTACCCTAGAGTCATGCCATCGGTGCATCGACTGACATGGACATGAAACCCTCATGCCTAGTGAGTGGCTCGTAGTATCAAACTGAGGGTAAAGGTCAAGTATCATGAATCATGTTTTTAGTTTACTTGCATAGGTCAATATCTTGTTTCATAAGTTCATAATCATAGGTTCATAATCATGGTTCATAAGCAAGGTTCATAAGCAAGGTTCATAAGCAAAGGTTCATGAATGAAAGGTTCATAATCACAAAAGGTTCAATATCATGATGGTTCAATAATCGGAGTTCATGAATGAAGGGAACATAGCAATGGTATAGGGAACCCTAATATGAATCATAATAAGAGAATGAAGGCCTCTTATTAAAGAAGCAGAATATCTGTACCTTATTGCTTGACAACGGAAATCACAAAATAAGATGATAATGAGCATAGGTCACTCCCTCTTCACACCTAGAGGAGTAAAGACATGATTACTAAAGATCCCATTTCCATATTAAGTAACTTTCTATTTTTAGCAGGTTTCCATTTTTGGAAAGTTTCCATATTTAGTAAGTTTCCATATTTAGTAAGTTTCCATAATTATTAATTAGGTCAAGTGGAGGTTAGTTTATCCAAGTTTACACTTTATATCCTTGAGGTTTCATAATTTACACTTTTAGTCCCTTAACTTAATGAAGTTACATTTTAGTCCTTAAGATATTCATATTAACATATTAAGCCCCTTAGTTTTACAATTTACACATTATACCCTTAATTTACCCACTTGTACGATTTAACCTTCATACATAAATGGTTTACAAGTTAAGTCCTCCAAGTTATGATAATTACATATTTAGTCCTTCTATTTTATATTTTCATCTTTTAATTAATAACAATTACATATTAGCCCCTTAACTTATCGAAATGACACAAACGCTTCAAATAAGTTTTATTACACGAATGACCCATAAGTTTCCCAAAACTACAAGTCTAGTCCCTCTAGTTTAATTATTTACAAAATCGACTAGTAACTTTTATATGTTTACAAATTAGACCTTCTAACCCTCGAATTAATCCCAAAGGCCCCTCTACTCATTTCATACGACATATATATGATTTCAAAATGTTTCAATAGTAACCCACAAGTTTTAAAAATCACAATTCGACCCCTATAGTTTTAAAAAGAAAATCATATACCTTTTATTAATTCAAACTCAAACCCTAATTTAATCAAATCATTAAGCAATCATTACATGTTCATTTATGACCCAAAACAAACCCTAGTTCATGCATAAAAACCCTAGATCGATTGGTTCCATATTTTTCCCAAAATATTTCTAAATCCGGTTCTAAACTAAATTCGAAAATAATTCGTATAGGCCATGATAAATCGAAATTGTATTTTTCCCATGTTAACATATTCATAAGGTGTCGAATAAAATTAAACACAAGTCTCAATTCGATCGTACATTATTATTTTAGATTTAGGTTCGATTTATAGTATTAATTCTCAAACGATAGGAAGATCATGCATGAATCGAATAGCACAATTTATATGGTATTCTTAAGGATCAAAGAATATGGGAAAATTGCCAAACCAAGATTCGAACGTGTAGAATAGGCCAAATGGATTATAGCACTCGATGTGGTCCAAAATCACCACGACTCCACGAGCTTCCTCCCGACCTTGTAAACAATTTTCATGGACCATACACGACATGAGGAACATGAGAAAAATGATGGACAAATTTATTTGGGTACGTAAGAATTGATTCGAATAATACCTTGTGTTTATATATCGCGCGACTTGGTTACCTCCCACGATCGTTCCAAGCAATGAGCACGGCTCCAACTATTTTTCATGGATCAAGGGAGTTGAAAAGGACGTAAGAAAAATATCATCATGAGTTTACAATGATCGAGTCGAGAGTTTGGATTAAAAATACCTTATCGAGCCTACACTTGGAAATAAATTGCCCCGGTTCGAACCAAGCTTCAAATGATTCAACAAGTATTTTTATAGGCTTCCTTATGGACCTAAGAACACACGAAAATTGGTTGAAGACCTTGGAAAAATCGGATGAAGAGTGATCGAATTATTCTTGGTGTGTTAGGGTTTTTGGGATCTTCGGTTTGGATTTTGGAGGAACAATAGGATAGGGATGAATATAATATGGTAGTGTCGAGAAAAGAGGAGGGGGAAAGTGCTTAAATCTCGGGATTTCACCTTGGACCGAATCATGGTTTGATCTTGATAGAAGTATTCCATATTTAGTTTGTAGTTTGAATTTAAAAGTGATTTTATGTGTACATATTGATAATATTCTGCTAAGTAAGTTTTTAAAGGGTCCATGTGACTTAATTTTCATGTGATATGAGACTTAGAATAATTTGGTAGCTTAGTTTATTAGTTTTCGAAGATTCGGGATCAATTCGGTGCGTTACGGACTTGTTTTGTTAAAGTTTTTGTTCGTAGGGGCATTTTAGTCTTTTACATGTTCAAGATTTTCAGGTATTACAACTTCTTCCCCACTAACAAAAAAATTTCGTCCTCAAAATTTGCAAGGACATAGAAGAGAAAAATAGGACAGAAACGAAACAAGACATACCAGATCAGATAAGCCTTACTCACGGATAGCTTGGAATAATTTAGCAGAACGGATCTTAACGCAAGATAGTGGAAACAAACGGATAGAGTAAAACCTATTAAGGTAGAGCAGAAGTGAAGAACACCATCAGTTTCGCCCATCGTATCATGATCATAAGAATTCTCAGAGTGAACAAATCAAATCAAAATCTCAAAATTCAACATGGGATAAAATTATTAATTTAGACTTCAAAATATCCGTACGAGAAATCAATAAAGCATCGAATGTATCATAATCGTAAAAGAGAAAATAGGTATCAAAATATCCAAACAAACGGAATGAAGAAAATAACAATTCGTGAAAACGATCTCCTCACTGAGCTGGCTTGTTGTCCTTGGCACTCTTATTGTTGTCGTTGTTACCTCCAATCTTGGGACAATCCCTCACTTGATGCTCAGAAGATCCACATCCAAAACAGTTCCCATAAGCCCGACGCCACTCTCCAGGGTGGCGTTTCCCACATGTAGTACAGATAGCGTAAGAAAATGAACCTTCAGATGAACCTCCCTGAGTACCAGATCTAGAAGCCCTGCTCTGCTGATGTCCCCTAGTAGAATGATCTCTCCACTGTTCCTGACTGTTGTTGCGTCCCGAGCGATCATCTCCCTGCCTAGTATTGAACCTGGAATCCTGGCCCCTCGTATCCGGCCTTCTCTGATCATAGTTCCTGCCAGACTGACCCTGATAGTCACGTCCATGATCTGACCGACTTCGCTGTTCAAAGCTCCTACCAGAATACCCCTTGTTGTCCTGACTCTGACTCGGTTGCTGAACTCTGTCACCATCACGGTTTCGCTTGTAACCAACGCCCTCATGAAAGATCTCGATGTTGCGAGCTACATCGCAACATGCTGACGGATCTTCAAACTGATCATTGAGTATACGATCGAGCACCCACCTTTTGAGTCCACATTTGAACTGCTTAGCTTGACTCCTTGCATCTCCAGCAGCGGGACCTACGAAACTGACCAATCTCTGAAATCGCTCCAGGTATTGCCATACATTCTCATAATCTAGCTGAGAGATAGTGTTGTACTCCCGAATAAAACTCTGCTGCTCCGAGTCAGGGAAGTACCGATTATAGAATGTAGTGCGAAAATCAGCCCAAGTACAACCAAGAACATACGGATCACCTCCTTTAGCTGCCTTGTGCGCCTTCCACCAATTAAGCGCATCACCTTCAAGCTTAAACACAGCCAGACGAGTCTTAAACCCGTCCTCACAACCTAGCACCTCAAACAGTTTCTCCATGTGGGTAATCCAGTCTTCTGCCGCATGAGGAGTAGCAGCAGAACTGAAGGACAACGGCTTGAGTTTATTGAAACTCTCAAGCCACCCATTAATGGTAGTGGGTCGGCCCCCACCACCAGAAGAACTGCCAGCACCTCCAGATGAACTAGCTCCACCACTGATAAGCCGGTTGATCACCGCATCAGTGTTAAGGCCCGGTAGCAGATTGGCTATAGCATTAGCCACCATAGCCTCCAGATTGGGGATTTCAGCATCTCCTCCACTGTTATACTCCTGGTGACGAGTGTTAACCATCTATAGAATTATGAAGACGATTAGTAAGATCAAGCAAAACATGACAGCGCAGAATAAGGAAAAAGAGTACGCGAAAGAAAAACCTAATGTCTACCCAATCCTCACAGGTCAAAGGCCTAAGCCAACGGGTTTCGGAAACCTGGCTCTGATACCATAAATTGTAACACCCCGACCCCACAAGGGTAGAGATATCACAAATACATGGTTTCATATCAGATAAACATAGTATCCATGAATAAAATAGCGGAAGTCAAATACATAATCCAACAATAAGTCAACATGACTATGTCCAAAATGAAAGGAAATAAAGGAAGTACATAAGTTCAATGCCTAAAAAATGGCATGACAAAAGTCTAAGAAATCCATGTGGTAAATAAGCTAATAAGACAAAGCTTCACTCAGGTGCACTCTTCCCAAAAGCCATAACCCAGCTCCTAGCTTAATTACCTGCAGCGGGAAAAGAAACGCGGCTGAGCTACACGAGCTCAGTGAACAGATATATCGTAACAAACAGTAGTATAATGAATAAATAACATGAGTAAAAGGGAATGGAAGCATGAATACATGGTATCAAAATGGAAGGTAAGAGTACATGGTAAAGGAAATCAGTAATCCACTACGAGCCCATAACATGAAATCATAATCATAATCATAGTCATAAACATGTAGAGGGGAGACCTCTTAGTATCCTGTAAATATGAGGGGTGTCCTCAATCATGGGTTGGAGTAGCTAGCTCCCGGAGTGTGAAAGACGTGTATCGCACACACCATCAGTCACCATGCATAACATAACATAACATGAACATAACAAATCTAGGATGCATCCATACGCCCCAGGTGGCCATAATCTGCCTCTACATAAACATAAACGTGCAGGGACGGGATAGGTCATCACTCTTCTACCCTAGAGTCATGCCATCGGTGCATCGACTGACATGGACATGAAACCCTCATGCCTAGTGAGTGGCTCATAGTATCAAACTGAGGGTAAAGGTCAAGTATCATGAATCATGTTTTTAGTTTACTTGCATAGGTCAATATCTTGTTTCATAAGTTCATAATCATAGGTTCATAATCATGGTTCATAAGCAAGGTTCATAAGCAAGGTTCATAAGCAAAGGTTCATGAATGAAAGGTTCATAATCACAAAAGGTTCAATATCATGATGGTTCAATAATCGGAGTTCATGAATGAAGGGAACATAGCAATGGTATAGGGAACCCTAATATGAATCATAATAAGAGAATGAAGGCCTCTTATTAAAGAAGCAGAATATCTGTACCTTATTGCTTGACAACGGAAATCACAAAATAAGATGATAATGAGCACAGGTCACTCCGTCTTCACACCTAGAGGAGTAAAGACATGATTACTAAAGATCCCATTTCCATATTAAGTAACTTTCTATTTTTAGCAGGTTTCCATTTTTGGAAAGTTTCCATATTTAGTAAGTTTCTAATTTAGTAAGTTTCCATAATTATTAATTAGGTCAAGTGGAGGTTAGTTTATCCAAGTTTACACTTTATATCCTTGAGGTTTCATAATTTACACTTTTAGTCCCTTAACTTAATGAAGTTACATTTTAGTCCTTAAGATATTCATATTAACATATTAAGCCCCTTAGTTTTACAATTTACACATTATACCCTTAATTTACCCACTTGTACGATTTAACCTTCATACATAAATGGTTTACAAGTTAAGTCCTCCAAGTTATGATAATTACATATTTAGTCCTTCTATTTTATATTTTCATCTTTTAATTAATAACAATTACATATTAGCCCCTTAACTTATCGAAATGACACAAATGCTTCAAATAAGTTTTATTACACGAATGACCCATAAGTTTCCCAAAACTACAAGTCTAGTCCCTCTAGTTTAATTATTTACAAAATCGACTAGTAACTTTTATATGTTTACAAATTAGACCTTCTAACCCTCGAATTAATCCCAAAGGCCCCTCTACTCATTTCATACGACATATATATGATTTCAAAATGTTTCAATAGTAACCCACAAGTTTTAAAAATCACAATTCGACCCCTATAGTTTTAAAAAGAAAATCATATACCTTTTATTAATTCAAACTCAAACCCTAACTTAACCAAATCATTAAGCAATCATTACATGTTCATTTATGACCCAAAACAAACCCTAGTTCATGCATAAAAACCCTAGATCGATTGGTTCCATATTTTTCCCAAAATATTTCTAAATCCGGTTTTAAACTAAATTCGAAAATAATTCGTATAGGCCATGATAAATCGAAATTGTATTTTTCCCATGTTAACATATTCATAAGGTGTCGAATAAAATTAAACACAAGTCTCAATTCGATCGTACATTATTATTTTAGATTTAGGTTCGATTTATAGTATTAATTCTCAAACGATAGGAAGATCATGCATGAATCGAATAGCACAATTTATATGGTATTCTTAAGGATCAAAGAATATGGGAAAATTGCCAAACCGAGATTCGAACGTGTAGAATAGGCCAAATGGATTATAGCACTCGATGTGGTCCAAAATCACCACGACTCCACGAGCTTCCTCCCGACCTTGTAAACAATTTTCATGGACCATACACGACATGAGGAACATGAGAAAAATGATGGACGAATTTATTTGGGTACGTAAGAATTGATTCGAATAATACCTTGTGTTTATATATCGCGCGACTTGGTTACCTCCCACGATCGATCCAAGCAATGAGCACGGCTCCAACTATTTTTCATGGATCAAGGGAGTTGAAAAGGACGTAAGAAAAATATCATCATGAGTTTACAATGATCGAGTCGAGAGTTTGGATTAAAAATACCTTATCGAGCCTACACTTGGAAATAAATTGCCCCGGTTCGAACCAAGCTTCAAATGATTCAACAAGTATTTTTATAGGCTTCCTAATGGACCTAAGAACACACGAAAATTGGTTGAAGACCTTGGAAAAATCGGATGAAGAGTGATCGAATTATTCTTGGTGTGTTAGGGTTTTTGGGATCTTCGGTTTGGATTTTGGAGGAACAATAGGATAGGGATGAATATAATATGGTAGTGTCGAGCAAAGAGGAGGGGGAAAGTGCTTAAATCTCGGGATTTCACCTTGGACCGAATCATGGTTTGATCTTGATAGAAGTATTCCATATTTAGTTTGTAGTTTGAATTTAAAAGTGATTTTTTGTGTACATATTGATAATATTCGGCTAAGTAAGTTTTTAAAGGGTCCATGTGACTTAATTTTCGTGTGATATGAGACTTAGAATAATTTGGTATCTTAGTTTATTAGTTTACAAAGATTCGGGATCAATTCGGTGCGTTACGGACTTGTTTTGTTAAAGTTTTTGTTCGTAGGGGCATTTTAGTCTTTTACATGTTCAAGATTTTCAGGTATTACAGACATGTCAGAAATGTTGTCATAACTTATCCTATGTGGCGAATTGAAGCCCTCTGATTGGTTGAGGTGATGTGGTGAGTAATCCAAGGGCTGTGATTATCAAGATATGTCGACATCATCAAATTAAGGGCTAGGATTTGATCCATGGGAAGCCCTAGAAGCTTCAGAGCTGACTATAAATAGCCCATTCCTCACTTACAGCAGGACGTTAGATAGCTAGTAGGTTTTTAGGGTTAGAAATTAGGAGTAGTGTAATTTAGTTATTTAGATTAGTTTGCTTAATTTTGGATCATTGTAACTCTGATTTCAGTTTTAATGTAAGTTTCCCTTTTATTCAGTGTTAATTTTAGAATAGTCAAATAGTCAAACTGCTTATTCCTGCTTCTATTTGTGCTTATTTACCTTTTCTCAGCTTATTTGTCTTTAAAATGGCCTTTTGAAGCTGTTTGGTTAGTCTAAATTAGCTTGTGGTGAAATTTGCTAAAAAATCACTTTAAAAAAAATAAAAAATAAATAAATAGCTTAATAGAAGTTCAGCTTAATTCAGTGCTCTTTTCTGAATAAGAATAGTTCATGAGTACTTAGTTAACTTAGATAATCAGCTGTTTTTCAAAAGTTTTGGCTAAAATTAGTTTAATCTAGCTTTAATCATCAAAACTGCTTCATAAAGTACTGTTTGGTTCAATGGGTCAAATGGGTCATATTGGTTTGTCACTGTTCATTTGCTTTTGAGGCAACTTTGAATTTGCTTAGAAGTCTCAAATCAATAGTCAGTGGTTTGCCTTAAGCTGTTTCTAAGATTCCCTAGGTTTAGGTGTTTTTGCCTTACTTTAAGTTCATAGGCTGATAACCCTTGGCTTATTATTAAGTTTAGCTGATTTATTATTGTTTTTGATATTTCTGAGTTTAGTCTAGTTCACTAATGAGGTTTGCAAAATCTGCATTTGGTTTCATTTAGGTCCATTAGAGTTTTGGGTAGTTTAGTGTCAATCAGTACACCATTTTGCCTGCAGTCTTTAGTAGCAATTTTCTAGGGTATCTCAAGTGCTTATTTGGAGATATAATTGCTTGAATTTTGGTTTACATGATCTGTGACACTTGTTCTTTTATTGGATTGAAGTTTGTTGGATATGCTTATTGTTTATGTGGCTTATTGCTAAGCTAAAAATTAGCCCTTGGCTGACTGTCATGCCCTGCACCCAAGAGCAGCCTGCAGTAGTCTGCACACTCTTACTTAGCTATTTTTTAAGCTCCATATAAGCTCCAAAATTCTTAAAATTTGTTCTATAAGTTCCTTGGCAGCCCTTATTTATCTGTTTTTTGCTTTTAGGCATTAGCTTTTAGTCTCCTAGCTTGTGCATAAGCTTAAAGTAGAAGGGTTAGGGCTGTTTGGTTTTAGCTTCTTTCAATTTTTTGCTTATTTCAGTTTCTGAGCTTTTCAGCTTGTTAGGTCTGCTTATCTAGGATTAGAGTAGCTCATTAGTTTGCTTTAGGTCCCTTTAGCTTATTAGGTTCTCAGCTTTTAGCTTATAGCTTATCTTTAAGCTTTTTCAGTTTTCAAATTTTTTCCTAACTTTCTTTTAAAACTGATTTAGATGATAGCTTTTTCCCAGCTTAATTTTGGTTTTCAAAAAGGTTGTTTTTGTAAAAAGTTCTTATTTTCTGCTTAGAATTAAGTTTCAAAAAGAAAAATAAAAAAATAAAATGTTTTTGCAAAAAAGCCAGGCACCAGGTTCGAACCTCAGTCACCCAGCTCACACACAACACACCTTACCATCTTGCCCTTGGGTCTTTTCCATTAGATGCTTGCATAGTTTAATACTTAAGTACCCTTTAGCCCATTTAGCTTAATTAGTTAATTTGCTTATTTTCTGCTTATTTCCTACTGTTTTCCCCCTCCTCATATTTTTTCTAGTTTACTCATAGCTTAGTTGATTTTCCTGCAAAGTTTCATATTTTTCCTAAATCATTTATTATTTTTCTTGATTTAATTTCTTTTAAATAGTTTTTTTAATCAAAATAAATAAAATTTTAATCAGAAAAATAAAATTCTTTTTCCTAAAATTTTCTTTTATCATTTAGAATGTAGGAAAATCGTTTTCATGCCCGTAGGATTAGTATTGCTCTAATTTCACTTTTATAATTGCGCTCGTACGTAGTTTTTGATTAATTCGCGCGTTTTTAGTTTTAATTACAATTTAGCTTAATTTTCCTTTACGTTATCATTTCATATGATTTATTTGTTGATTTCTAGTGTTGATTTACTTTCCGTAGTGATAATTACCCAATATCTCACTTTTATTTACCATTCACTTCACGTTTCACGATCCCGAAATCACTAATTCCATTCATCCTTCATCGGGACAACGAACTTTGGGGTTTTGCATATTTCCTTTGTGTAATTCCTTGATCTAAATTGTTAAATCATCTCTCTCCTGGAGTTGGAGCCGCCGCTCCACCAAACCCTAACACCACCACCGCCGCTACACGTCGGCTCCAGCCACCCAACCAACACAAACCCACCTCTAAACCACCCTTATTTTATCCCTTGGAAGGTAAATCCGTGGTGCACGCGCGTAAATCCGAGCTTCTCACGCGCCACCACCACGCCACCACATCACCACCACCTCAAATCAACACAACCAACACTCCTCTACCTAGATTCGGTTAGATAAAAGAAATACAAGATAGATCGATTGCCTTTGTTGCGTTTTGAGTCATCACCTCACTTTTTCTTTATATTTGTTTGTTGGTAAGGTTTGAAAACTAAAAATGAGATTAGTATACCGATTCACGTTTCGATGTGAATCGGTTTGGGGTAAAACCAACGGGAAACGAAGATATGTTAATAACCAACTAGTATATAAACGTGGTATCATCATTTGAGTGCAACTTTGTGTTGGATTTTGGCGTACCGTGAGTTGTAGCTCACGTATAAGCTTATTCTTAAGCTTATTTTCTTGGCTTATGAGCTTCTTTTGATTTTATTAATTTTGTTGTTGATTTGTTTAGTCCGTTTGGCTAGTCTAGTACGCGGCTTGGATTCACAGCCGAGACTCTTTGGTTTTCGCGAGGTAAAAAGTTTGGTCCGTTTAGTCAGTGTGGCTCACGGTAAAGATTTAGCCGAGTCCTTCTTGGCTTCGGCAATGGTTTAGTTTTGACCCGTTTGGTATTTTGACTCATGGCGTGAAATTTAACCGAGACCTTTGGTCTCGGCAAGGCTTTTATTATGAGCCGATATTGGTTATTATTATTATGTTAATGAGGTTGATTGTGAACGTGGAAAACTCGAGCCGTAGGAATTAGTAAGGCTGAGTGTTGATGTGGTTTGATTATGACTTGAACTTGGAGTTAACTGTGATGTTTGGCCACGTCGTGGTTAGCCGAGAACCCATGGTCTCGGTGTGACCACGATAGCCTAAAACGGATATATATAACTTGGACTTATTAGTAGAATATTGACTTGTTGACCCGGCTTATGACCGTGGAATTATGACGAAAATGTTACTCGTTACAATAATAACCCTCGTGACGTGTTTAAAAACAAAAAGGAAAAAGGGTTGAAATAAAATAGACGTTAAATATATTAACTAGCAATTTAACTTGTTACTTAATATATTATAACAAAAACGGAAGTATAAAAATCGTGAGTAATTAATTTGGATAAAAATGGAAACACACGAGGTTATTAATAATGAAATGTGACTCGAAACGGATAATACTTGGTGACTTTACTTAAGTTTTGACCCGAAGAAAGAGATAATAAATTTTCCATTAAGGAATAGTAACTAACAAATTTTAATTTGTTATTTAACATATTAATAACGAAAGTAAACTTTTGAAGTATACAAGTTAATTATATTTAGCAAACACGGAAGTTATCGGACGTTTCGAGGCACATTAACCGGAGGATACCATATGTGGATTTATTGGATTACGTGTTAGGTTATTTAATGATTGATTGGTAGTCGGGTAACTTGATATTTTTGCAACACCAGAATTGAAACGTGAACAATAATATTTACAACTTTTTTTATATAAACTTATTTGGGAAGTAAGGAAGTCGTTCGACTTGGAACGCTTCATAAACAAACGAGCCATGGTGAATGTTTGTTTTAAAATATAAACAAGAATATTTTAAGAAATCAAATGGGATTATGGGAATATACCGACGACTACCAATCCTTCACCTACTTGGTGTGTTTGTTATGTGTGATCCTTGTGAGTCAATACCGTCGTTACTCCCTGATTTTTGTCATGTTTTCCGCGACGATTCCGTTATCGTCACTTGTTTTGGCGTGTGTACACTTGAGTCAGCGTCTTTTCACCACTACACGAATGATGATACCAAACACTAGTAAACGGATATAACGAGAATATTTTGGAAGTGAAACTGGAATAATACTTGGGAATGGGAATAGTTAACTTTTGGAAACGTTTACGCTTTTTGGGATATATGTTAAGACCAGTTTTATATTATTTGGTTGTGTCGAGTCTGTTGTGCCGCGTTATCATAATTGCCGTTGTGCTATACTACCCTTGAGCTGTTGTACTGTGCTACTGTTGGTTTATTGCGCTGTTCTACCCACTGATATTGTTGTTATATTGCATTGCTGGACTGAGGTGAGTTCATGACCCCTACTTTTACTTATTTTATAACTGTTTTGGGGGAGAATACATGCTCGCTTTTAACTAAACTATGTGCTTGTTTATTTGGATACGTGAATTGTTTACTCAAATTTTGTTGTTTGGCTGAAATACTTTATTTGGATTACCCGAATACATTATGTGTTTATCTTAATTCTCGTGGACACAAGTACTTCAATCATTTATGCCTGCATAACCGAATGAACTGGCCCAACTGCTATGTACATACATGACCTAATGTACCGGTCAATCCATGCGTGTTCATGACCGAATGTAACGGTCAAAACAAATATTTAAACTTGTGTTCCACACTTTACTATTACATAAATATATCTCAGTATGAAGTTATATGTGGACCTAAGATGTTTCAAGTTTTGTGTGAGCGGGACTTGTAACAGGATTAGGTTAGCATATACGTGTCATGAGGTTTTACTCGAAAAATGGCTTTTATTTTTACTTTTAAACTAAAACTATGAACTCACCAACCTTTGTGTTGACACTTTTAGCATGTATTTCTCAGGTGTGTGATTCCTCTGGTTTTTGTTGACTTTTGGAGGCGCTCGACAAGTGGCACGGTTTATGGATCATTTTCAGACTCTGATAATTTAATTGGGACCTATCTTTATGTTTTTTGGGCTTACTTCCGTACTTTTATATAAATGTAAACACTAAATATTTGACTTGAAATATTTTTATTTGAACGGATAAAGTATATTCTGTTTTCCTATGTCTGTGTTGTGTACCAATCCCCGTAGCACCCCGAAAGCTTGATTAGTCTTCCGCTGTACCAAATTTCAAGGGTGTTACAGATTGGTATCAGAGCCAGGTTATAGAGAATTAGGTACTTATCAAAAACCTAGACTATAACTATTTTTCATAATTGATCCTACGGCCGACGCGTGCCTGCCTGCTAAGCCGAAACCTCTAGTATTGACATGATAAACTGATGAATTTTTTGATATGAGATCTGAATATTTGGGAAACTAGGATGAGGATTATGCGATATTTGACTTGAGGATATGCTTAGACTTATGCAGTATTTGATCTGAGATCATGTCTAGAATCATACGGTAACTGTTCTGGTCATACGTTTGGGATGATGCGGTATTTGATTTGGGAATATGTTTAGAATGACGCGGTATTTGTTATTACTATTTTGGAAGATTTTATGTTATGTTGGGGTTACGGGTCGGTCTAACGTTAATAGACCCGACCAACACGTACAACTATCGGACTTATTGGGTTGACGAATCCAATAAGGGCCCAGTAAGTGTGTTGGAGGAATTTATTAGCGTACGACCCACCCTTACGACTTACCAATTGATTTGTGATATCCTGGATTGTGGTAATTATTTACTATCGTTGTCACAGACCATGTCTCCTCCTATCTAGTCCTCACCCACTCATATTGTTTTGTGGTAATATTTCTGTATGTTTCCGTTATGTTCACGAACTTCCTCCACGTAGCCTCACAAATTAACTCTGAGATAGGATATCTGTATTGTTCTCCCGAAACGCCTATTCTAGCGTCATCTGGAAACCCACTTTGAAATCATTACACTCGAGACATGCTCTTAGTATGTCCTACTTAACCGTTTGTATTCCGGAAGAACACGTGGTGTTGTAGACCTAGAAGTTGTCGTGAGAGCTACGCCGAGCACGCGACTAGTTATGGATTTGTTTGTTGTGAACTCTAAACCGGGAAGTCTCAGTTAAAGACTTTAGTTCTCTATCATGTACTGTTCCCATCCATTTCCATCAATCACCGGTTGCATCTACCGCTGTTGAATTTTTTTGAGGATCTTATACCGAATCTTGACGTTTTTGGTGAACTGAAATCCCTGGGTTTTATATTGATCTGGAACCCCTTACCGTTGTATGGAATAGTATTCCGGTTATGGTGGTTGATGTTATTTCGATATTCTACCTATGATGTTCATATTCTCGTGTGATGTGACTCCTTAATTGAAATCTTACAATTCTATTATGTTTGTGATTCAGATCAATGGCTCCGAAACGAAACTCAACCAGGACCCGATGAGCACAATCTGCTGATGCAGCTGCAAATGCGGGTCGTCATGGTCGACCTCCTCCCACTCCGGTTCTAGCTACCAACAATCAGACTGCCAACGATCAACCTTCACCCACGACTGACTTCCAAGCATTGACCACTCGACTCGAGCGCATAGCAGAGCTACTAGTGGAGGCGACTCGCTTGAACACCTCTGCTGGAACTCCACTACCTAACGGTAACCGTGGTTATACGTATAAGGAATTTTGAAGTTGTGGGCCACCTGAGTTTGGTGGGACCGAAGGAGTTGTCGTTTTAATGCGTTGGATGGAGAAGATGGAGTCTGTGTTTAAGGTTTGTAACTGTGAGGAGGAAGCCAAGGTAAAGTACGTTGCATTCACTTTGAAGGAAGAGGCGTTGACTTGGTGGAACAACTACCACAAGTCGGCTGGAAGTGATGTGGCTGATACTATGACTTAGGAGGAATTTAAGGCGTTGATGATCAAGACTTACTGTCCTCGTAATGAAGTCATGAAGTTGGAAATTGAATTCTGGAACCATAAGGTAAAGGGCACTGATATGCCAACCTATACCCATCATTTTCGATATGCTGTTTAAAGTGAAGAAATGTGTATTTTGTGTGACTAATGTTCATCCAATGGCCACTTGAATTTTATGTTTGTGTGGCCTTTTGTAATATTTAGTCACACAAAGCATGTTTGTTTTGGGTATTTAGTCACATACAATTAAGCAAAAAGTGGCCAAAAGTGTTAATAAGTGTGACCATATGCTGTTTAAAGTGAAGAAATGTGTATTTTGTGTGACTATTGATCATCCAATGGCCACTTGAATTTTATATTTGTGTGGCCTTTTGTAATATTTAGTCACACAAAGCATGTTTTTTTTTGGGTATTTAGCCACATACAATTAAGCATAAAGTGGCCAAAAGTGTTAATAAGTGTGACCATATACTGTTTAAAGTGAAGAAATGTGTAATTTGCGTGACTATTGTTCATCCAATGGTCACATGAATTTTTAGTTTGTGTGGCATTTTGTAATATTTAGTCACACATCGAATTAAACAAAGAGTGACCAATAATGTTGATAAGCGTGACCATATTATGTGAGTGCATCTTTTAGTCACAGGGTTACTACTGCTATTACTAAGTTAGTACTGTAGGAGCAGAGTTGCTACTGCTAGTACTAAGTTAGTCCTGCTGAAGTAGAGTTACTACTGCTAGTACTATGCTGGTGCTGCTGGAATGAGTATATATATATATATATATATATATATATATATATATATATATATATATATATATATATATATTATATATATATATATATATAAATAACATAATTAAAAACAAAAAGAAATTTCAAATTGAATTAAGCTCGAATGTATATAACTGAACAGAATGTACAATTGTAATGTCATACATAATCAAATTCTCAAGTACCATAATTTAAAGACTTTTGAATCTTCACCGGCTTAGCTTGCAGTTGCTTTAAGTCTTTAACAGATACATATTTGCGCTTCGATGGAACTGGTGGTCCACATTTAGTCATAGGGTTTGTTGGTGTAACCTGTAGTAAACAAAAGACGCTTGTATCAAACATTGAATTAAATATGAAGAATTATATATATGTAGGTTGAAAAAACACATGTATGTACCTCCTCTTCAACAATAACTTGATCCTTTGGCCATGCAACGAAACCACCTATGATTGCCTTAACTGTTTTGAACCCATTATTTGCTACGTCCGGTATGCATTCTGCATCAACTAACGATGAATCAATTGACACTCTGTAGCAATCATTTGGGAGTGGTTGGTTATGCAGCATTTGATTTCCATGAGACTGGTATACGGTAACCAAAGCAACGATATTTTCTTTCTTTAAGTGCCACAGTTTTCACTTAAATGTCTAAAAAAAAGAATTTTTGCATGTATATATCAGAAATTATTTAAGCAAAAGAATAACAAGAAACATGTTGAAATACATACTGTTGGTAGTGCTTGTGTTGGAGACACATTTTGTTGTGATTGGGAATCTAGAGACCCGTTTTGTCGTGACTTAGGCTTTGTCTTAAGTCCAACAGTTTTAGCAGGTTCCTATACGTATATATAGAACACGTTACATTATTTAAACAAAAGAATAACAAGAAACATGTTGAAATACATACTGTTGGCAGTGCTTGTGTTGGAGACGACACATTTTGTTGCGATTGGGAATCTAGAGACCCGTTTTGTCGTGACTTAGGCTTTTGCTTAGGTCTGACACTTTTAGCAGGTTCCTATACGTATATATAAAACACGGTACATTAGTCATGTATGTAAAATTCAAAAATCAAAGGGGGATGTTTTATTACTTGCCATTGTTTCCGTTACCTTTTCCGAAGTTACAAGGCCATTAGACTTCTCCTGAATTCTCGCATCTTTAGCACTTACAACATCACTTGGCTGAGTGTCGTCCACCTCATTAGCGCTGCTCTCTATATTGTCAATGGTCATTGGAGTCACCTGCAATATAAATGAAGAAATACATTGACTCATCAGTTTATGTTCAATGTCTGGTATCATTAGCATCAGTGGTGTTAGCATTAGAAAATGAAATTGTTAACAACATAAAAAATGGCTTACATCTGAGGCTAATGGCAATTGATCAGATACCAAATTTATATGCATCCCTTGTTTACTCAATTGTGCCATCATTAGTTTAAGCATTCCTTTTGTTTCTTCCATCTCACTGGATAATTTCTTGACCAGCACATCTTTTTCGATCATCTCGGTGGACAATTTCTTGACCAATATATCTTTTTCTTGACGCTCGCGTCTCTCATTATCCAGTTGAGTTTGAAGTAACTCAAGTCTTTCATCGGTTTTTTGTTTTCCTCGAGGAACACCAAAATACTTCTTGTATGTTACTCCACTTCCCACTCCTTTTGCATAACCGCCCTTTTCCTTACCAAAGACAACTGTCATGGCATCAGTGCCATTATCAAGACTCAAGGTTCCTTCCTTGATCTGGTCATCAGCTTCTTTCTCCATAAAAAATATAGGAAATGTTGGGATTAAAAGTCTTCTTGATGCTGTTAGAGTAACTGCTGCTCATATTTATGTCAATGCTGCTCAGCTGGAATTAGTGCTGCTCATTAACTTCAATGAAAAATATACTACTGCTAGTACACAGTTACTGCTGTTAGTACGCAGTTAATACTGCTGGTATACAAGTTACTACTGCTAGTACACAGTTAATGCTGCTGGTATATAAGCATAATAATAGAATTTGCAGTCAAACTTACAAGTTTATCTCCCACTGATCTAATCTCATCATCTGGATATTCGCCGTCTTTGTTTACCCTTCCTTTCAACCACATTACATCACGCGTGGGTTCTTCATCTGCTTCAATCTCTTTATTTTTGATCTAATAAACATCAAATGCATACACATGTAAAGTTAAACCAAGATAAAAGAAAATATGAGGATGCATACACATATACAGTTAAACCAAGATAATCTTTAATATGTGGGTATTAAATGCAAATGTGCAAATTGTGCAATGTAAGCAGATTAATTTCTCATACTGATTGTCTCTCAATTTGTAAAACAAACATTATGTAATCTTAGCATTTTCTCTCTGACATAAACATATCTACCTCGTCCCATTTTATGTTGATAAATATTTTTGGAACGCGCCATTTTAGCTTTATCAGATTTCTCCTAAAAACACAAAATCATAAGGCGTTTAGATGCGGTAATGCTGCAAACTGAAAATTATGAAATGACATATAGACTTAAATAAAGATGACAAATTAAAACCGTGTATGCATCGATGGTCGTGTAGTTTACAAACTCGACCCAGTCTTCTGAATTCACAATTGCACTATACTTGGTCGGGACTTCAGTCAGTTTCGAAGGTGTATTTAGGTTGGGCAAAATGCATTTTTCTCTGAGCTTCATTCTGAAATTTCTTAGCAGTTGACCAAGACGAGTCATTACCAATTTTCTGAATGTCACGTCAACATCAAAAAATTTCTCCAAAGATTAACACAATGTTGTTAATTATTTGCACATAATGTAACTGCATAGATAAACTTATGTAGTACTGGGTTACAAAATAGTATATATTTACCGTGATTTCAGCCCATAGTTTATCTCTTGATTCTTTATTCACCTTCTTCCAGGAAAGAATCTTCAAACCTATGTGCTCACGAACCAGATCTCCTAAAAAACTTGAAAACAGTACTCTGTGTTCCCCTGATACCCTACTCAATGCATCGAAGGTTACCTTGAGCTTTATTCCACCAGGTTGGCCATACTTCAGGCGAAACATTTTTAGCCTGGTTATGCCCCTCTTAGCTAGTATCCTATCTGGTTGGTTATTTCCAGTCGCATCTAGATCTTTATCATCAGAATACTTTTCGAATTCATATTCTAAGTTGTTATCATCATGTTCAATATCAGTAGGAAGCAAATGATGATTATCAACAATGTGTTGAATTTCCATGACTCTTGATTATCAAAAATGATTCTGGCTTGGAGAGTATTGGTGATAGAAGATTTATTTTTGTGTTTTCTTTGCAGTATTTTTTTTAGGAGAGAAAAGAGGGTATATTAAGAATATGAATCGTTATTCTTGGTAACTGCTTGTAATTAGGTGATTTAAAAATTTTGGATCAAAATTTTGGCTCCAAGTTCTACTTTGAAATTAACAATTGAATTATTCAAAATTTTTGCTTTTGAACCTGTTAATTAAAGCATAAACTTGAATAAATCAAAATTTTGGCTCCAAATGTTATATATCATTATCTTAATCGCAAATGTACCATATAACTGTGCAACCATCACATCAAGAACACAAATTGCTACCATTTAACAAACCAAAATACTTACACAATTACCAGTTATTGTACCCTTAATAATTACATTTACAAAACACAAATTGCTACCATTTTTTTTTTGAACATTGAAGACTTTTTATTCATATATTGAAAACCAAAACCAGCAAGTTGCAGGGGAATACAGAAAGGAGAATATTCAAAACATAATACAGTACATACATAAGGGAAAATCAGTATCCAAATTAAATGTCAGAATTGAACCAAATACCATTTACAAAACACAAAAGCTGTTAATGTATATCCTAAACCCCTAAACCATCTTCCTCCTGCCTTTCCCATGGCTGGTAGAAGGTGCTCCAAAACCGATAGGATTCTTCTTACACGGCATTCCCAAGACAATATCCTGAGTAAATTTCTTTTTGTATGCCTTTTCAACTGGTATTTGAACTTGCACAAGGAGAGCCAGGATAAGAGCTTGAGATTGGAGTTCCTCTGGAGGTTCAATGGCTTGGATAGGTTCCACTTCCCAAGTATCAGTACTTGCATCAGAATGTTGCTCTGGATAATACCAAGCAAGGAGGCCAGGAAGGATGTTGAGAGCACCATCATTTGATTCTGAACTGCTTGAATCAGAAGAAATTTGTATGACATCTACAAATAACATATTTGTAGAAGAATCCATTGTGTTCTCGTATACGAAAAATAGAGCATACATTAGACATAGCATAACAACCATTATAAAATACAAAAAAAACCCATTTTACATTAGAATCAGTAACAACCACTAACATCACCAATTATAGATCAAAAGCCTGATACAAATTATTGTACAATCAATCATCAGCTAATATGTGAAGACATTAAAAAAACATACCTTTGTTGTTATTTGGATTCATTGTTTGCGTGTTTGTGTTTGCCAGAAGAATGTGTGTTTTGATTAGGGTTTATTGATTATTACGTGTGTTTACAAATGATCGGGTAAAGGGATTAATTGCCGGTTGACTATTGAATTTGTGGTTTGGTTCAACTATAACTGACGTGGCAAGATTTGTAAAAGAAGAAAAAAAAAGAAAAAAAAGAAAAAAAAAGCTAATGTTGCTGACGTGGCGGTGAAAACCGGCTATAGCCGGTAACTAGGGATGGAAACGGTTCGGGTTCGAGGCGGGTTTTAGTGTACCTATACCCGAACCCGTTTATAATATACCCGTACCCGCCCCATATCCCACTGGATACCCGATTAATATTATCCATCGGTTTTTCGGGTTTTGTTAGGAATATAAATATTCAGTTGAAGACTCGGTCACCCCGAGCACTCTCTTATATCAAATAGCTCGTAGTATTACAAGTAATATTAGTAGTAAAGTAGTTAATTAATATTGTGGAGTGAGTCGGGTCTTTACCCACTGTCAGCTCGCTCCACAGTCTACTAGGGACAAAGTAAGTAGGCTAAGTATAAATACCCCTCTCCTCATGTGGAGAGGGTTGGACCTTTGCAAGCTTTCAATTCATTTTTCTTTTTGGTTTATCTCTCTAAAGGTTCCATACTTCTTTCTCTCTCTAGCTTCTTCCTTGTTCGATCCATATAACCACCCAATCTTATGTTTATTAGTTCATGAATATCCTACAATTGGTATCAAGAGCCATGGTTAGATTCGTGTAGTGCATATTCAGATTCGTGTTTGGTTTTTGGGTGCTTTTTGGTTTGAACAAATAGGTAAGAAAAGACCCTTGTTTGATCTTGTTTTGTGGTTAAAGTAGTGTAAGACTAATACTTTTATACTCAAAAAGGTGTTTTAGATCGTTCTTGATAAGTTACAACAGTGTTTGTGACTTGTTTGTGTAAGATCCGACGTGTTTCTTGGTAGCGGGTTGTACTTCGTACTAAGTTTCATCGCAGCAGTTTAATATTCTGTGAAAGTTTCTTGTTAGCGGTTTACCTTGATTTGGATGTTTAGGTCCAGCGGCTTGGTTAATAGCGGTTTGTAATTTATCTGTTTATGGAAAAGGACAAACTGTACTGAAAAGGACAGCTTGTCAACTAGTGGCAGCGGTTTGTCAGAAATTGTCAACTAGCGGTTTGTCGTTTTGTGTTAGAGGTTTACGGTTTGTCGTATTGTGGTAGAGGTTTACGGGTTTCAGCGGGTTAAGCATCAGTGGGTTAAAGTTCAGCAGCTTTAGTCTCAACGGGTTAATCATTCAGCGGTTTAAGTTTCAGCGGGTTAATCATCAGCGGGTTAAAGTTCAGCGGCTTTGTCTCAGCGGGTTAGTCGTCCAGCGGCTTAGGTTTCAGCGGGTTAAATATCAGCGGGTTAGATTCCAGCGGGTTAGCGTTCAGCGGTTTAATCCTCAGTGGTTTAATCCTCAGCTGTTTAACTGTTAGCGGTTCTGCTTTCAGCGGCTTAATACTTCTGTATTTCAGCGGTTTAAATTAGCGGTTTAGCTCTTCTGGTTCAGAGGTTTGCTATTAGCGGTTCAGTTATCTGTTTCAGCGGTTTACTTTAGCGGTTTGACTTGTACTAGAGGTTTGGTTCTCAGTTTTAGCGGCTTGTTATTAGCGGTTTGTCTAGAAGGGTAGCGGTTTGCTTCTGAATTGCACGTTAGCGGTTCTGAAGATACTTCTAATTCAATGGCGAGCACAGCTTCCGATGATATTCAAGCAGCTGGGTCCGATACCCGTCCACCTATGCTTGATAGGACAGACTATGAGTCATGGGCACAAAGAATACGGCTTTATTGCTTGGGAAAAGAAAATGGGGCAAACATCCTTAAGTCCATTGATGAAGGACCATTTCAGATGGGTACTACCGGAGATGCTGCGACTACTGGTGAAGATGGCACAATCACACTTGGTATTGACAGACCTCGCACGTACAATGATCTTACTGAGGAGGAAAAGAAGAGGTATGATGCTGATATTAGAGCCTCAAATATCATCATTCAAGGTCTTCCAAAGGATGTCTACAAACTCTTCAACTTCAATACAGAAGCCAAGGCAGTATGGGACAATGTGAAGATGCTGTTGGCTGGGTCAGAACTGACAAACGAAGACAGGGAATCTCAATTGTATGATGAGTTTGAACATTTCAAAATGAACCTAGGAGAGAATATTACTGACTACTATGTGAGATTCCATAAGTTGGTAAATGACATGAGGATAATTAGAATGACTATGCCCAACATCCAACTTAACTCCAAGTTTGCGAACAATATGACTCCAGAATGGGACAGATTTTTTACTGTTGTCAAACTCAACAAAGGTCTGAGGGATACCAACTATGAACAGCTGTATGCCTATCTTCAACAACATGAGAAGCATGCTGTCTTTGATCGGGTGTTAAGAGAGAAGTTGAATCCATCCACTTCCAATGATCCACTAGCATTTATGGCAACTGCTGTACTAAACTTTCAACCATCATCTGCTATGAGTCCTCAACTTGACTCAGGCTATACTCAGACTGATAAAATGCTTGATAACCTCACCAATCAAGTATCTTTACTTGTGCAACAATTCAAAGCTTCTCTCCCTCAGACCAACAATCAGTTAAGAAATTCATCCAACCCGCGAAATCTTGCAATGGTGGAGGATGGAAAAATTGTGGTTCAAAATGTGCAAGGGAGAGCTGGCAGAAACATGGGTCGAGGTTTTATGCAGAACAGGGCTGGGAATGCCAACCAGGGGCAAGGGAAACAGATCAAGTGCTATAATTGTGGAGGTCTGGGACATATTGCAAGAAACTGCAATCAACCAAAACGACCTCAGAACTCAGACTACTTCAAGGACAAGATGCTGTTGATGCAGGCTCAAGAGAATGGAGCAGTATTGGATGAGGAAGAATTGTTGTTTCTGGCTGGTGATGGGGGTAATACTTTTGATGCTGATGTGGATGAGCAACCAGTCCAAGATATGGCACTCAATGATCCTAATGTCTTCCAAGCTGATGATTGTGATGCATTTGACTCTGATGTGGATGAAGAACCAACTGCTCAAACTATCTTCATGGCCAATTTGTCATCCTTGGCCTCTCCATCTCAACAAGCTGGTTCTTCAAATGCTTCTGTGATATCTGAGGTACTAAGATTATATGACACATATGAAATAGTTGATAAACAAAAGTTTCCCATCGAAGTACAACAGGCAATTGTCTCTGACTCAAATAATGTTGACATGGATAATAGCAATATGATTCCATATGAACAATATTTGAGTCAGAAAAATGTGCCTGATGTACAAAATGTTGAATCTTCTGTTGTAAATGATGCTTGTGTTGTTGATGACTTGTGTGCCGTAGAAATTACACATGAAATAGATAATGCATGCACTCGTGAAAGTACAGTTCTTGCACCTGATAATAACTTGATCACTAGACTAAACATTTATAAAGAACAAGTAGCTATGTATGAACAGTGTGCTAAGTTTGAGCTTAATGAACGTGAGCAGAAATTAGAAGGTAAAATGAGTACACTTATTAAAGAGTCTAGAGTAAGAGAAGAAACATTAAAACAAGAGTTGAATTCTTTGAAAAGTCAGCTAGAACAGTCTGTCAAACAGAAACAGGAAGTACAAAAGTGTATAACTACACTTAAGCTAGAATTCAAAGAAAAAGAAAAGGAACTCTTAAATGATTTCTCTAGGCTCAAAACCTTAAAAAATAAGCTTGAGGATAAGTTGTACACACAAGACCAAACCAGACAGACTGCCCAAATGATGTATAAGCACAGAAAGTTAAGTGACAAGCATAGTGAAAGCAATGTAGGTAGATCTAAATTAGCTATTCATGAGATTGCTAAGATAGCCCAACCTGCATTAAATGATTCTAATGTGATGTTTATGCCTAATCATGATCCGCCTGAGCTTATCTACACTAAAGAGGAGGAGGAGATGAGTGAGAGAACAAGGGAAAGAATGAATTAGAAAATGAGGGATCCCGAGTGCATAGCCAGACGAATAATAATCAAGCCCCATGACTATAGTGAGGAAAATCGTTTGGCTGTGTTTGCTCCTCAAAAGAAGTTAACACCTGAACAGATTTTCTGGAAACAAGATACTGAAAAACTTAAGGAAGAAAAACTTAAGGTAAACACCCCTCTCATTAGAAAAGTTGCGTCCATAACGGTGTATCCTCCCAATACACCTAGGAATTTGGTGCTGTTGTCTCTTCCCACTGAATCCAAAACCTTTATTAGCTTATATGTGCTTTGGCAACTGTTTGCTGATTTTGATAAAACATGTAAGAAGAGAATCACACCAACCGGCATTACTGAGGGGGAAAGGTGTTTTGAACATGCAAAAAGGTGTTACTTAACTGAGGTCATGCCATTCTTTAAACTACTCAAAGAACATTTTAAAGGGCTGCAAACTGCCCTCAACACAGAAATAAAAGAAATGAAAGTAGTGTTTAAAGATATGGAAAATGAGGTGAATGAATATGAAATAGAACTTAAGAGCCGCGAAATTGAAAGGAAAAACATGCTCATCAATAATGATAATTTGATTGTGAGATGTGTTGCACAAGATGTATTTTTTACTGCAACAAATTCTGCATTATCTGCTTGTCAATATCATGAGTATGCTATGGCTTTAAATGTTACCCAGAATCGTGTTGTGGAGCTTGAGGGGGAGAATTTGAAACTGCTTGAAAAAATTCAAAATGATGACCATGATGACATGGTCAAACGTTTTTCTAAACTAGAGGTTGAACATCTTAACTTACAATTAAAATATCAACACTTAGAAGAAAGATGTAAACTATCAAATACCAAGACATCTTCGGATGCTCCTGAGTTTGATACATATTTTGAATTAAGCAAACGGGATGAGAAAATTCAAGCTCACACTAACACGATTCGTCTGTTGAGGGCTCAAATTGCCCAATTGAAGTCCAACATGAGTGATGTTTATGGCACCAATAAACCGTCGTCGTCAGATTCTCAGAATTTTCAATATCAAGACACCATAAACAAATTACATCATGAAAATGAGTGTTTTCGAGAAGAAAATTCTAAGATTAAACAACATTACAAAGAGTTATATGACTCAGTTAAAGTTACAAGAAATAGTCATAATGAAAGGATAACTTCTTTGTTAAATGAAATTGAGAATCTGAAGACTCAGGTGAAAGGTAAAATGCCATGTACATCTTATAATTGTGTTTCATCAAAGGTTTCTGCTTGTAAAATATATGATGTTGATGTGGGGCCTATTCCATTTCCCATAAGAAATAACAGACCTGTCCATCAGATGTATCTTAGTCACCTTAGGGATGGACTTAACACTCTTCGAGAGGTTGTGAAAGAGGACAGAATAGGAAAACCACATGATAAGGCAATAGGTTATGCATGTGTCCTCACAAAAAGGATCCAGGAACAGCTAGAATATGCTATTAGCTCGGGTGCTAGGTCCAATTACCAAAAGGATAGCTTAGGTGCCTCATCGTCCACTATTAAGAACAAACATGTGTCCTTTGATTTACCACCAAGAACATCAGAACCTAGCACATCATTATCAGGAAAGCATGTGTTAGTGAAGCAAACTAATGTTCCCATCATTACTTCTACAGGAGTAAGAAGTGACACCCAAGCTAGCGGGTCAAAGCCTAAAGGCAATGCAAGGAATGATAGGACTGCGTCGGCTAAGAGTGATCACAAGAAAATAGTAGAAGTCCAACCTAGGAACAATAAGTTTGTAACGACTAGATGGAATCGTGTTGATTCTAGTATCAAAAGTACTGTAATTAATTCGAATTCTAAAATGGTCTGTAAAACATGTGACGAATGCTTAATTTCTGTTAATCATGATGAATGTGTTGTGTCGTCTCTGATATCTCATGCACCACCCCATATTATGCATGTTAGGAAAACTGAAAGTAATGTGAAAAGTTGGAAAGCCACAGGAAAAATCTTCACTAAGGTTGGGTATCAATGGAGACCCACTGGAAGGAAGTTCAGTTTAGGAAACAAGAATCCATTGCCTAAGTTGAATAAACATAAAATTGTGAAGATTAAAGAATGGAGACCAACGGGTGGAATCCTTCCATTAGGAACACATAGCCCTTCTAATAGGTCCCTTGATAACTCTAGAGTAGTTCCCACTGTAGAGGCATCAATATTAGAAAAGACTAATGTTCCAGAACTTGTGTGTGCTGACCAAACGGACCCCAAATTCCAGTGGGGATCCACATATTTCAGTTATCCATTGTTGTCTGGTTTCAAATGCAGGTCGTACAAATCGTCCTTTGGTATTTGGACTCAGGCTGCTCAAAATATATGACTGGGGATCGCTCACGGCTCAAGAACTTTGTGAAAAAGTTTATCAGGACAGTTAGATTCGGGAATGACCACTTTGGGGCGATTATGGGTTATGGAGATTATCTGTTGGTAACAGTGTGATCTCACGGGTTTACTATGTGGAAGGATTAGGGCACAATTTGTTTTCTGTGGGCCAATTTTGTGACGCTGATCTGGAAGTGGCTTTCAGAAAACACACATGTTTCGTCAGAGAATTGGATGGTATAGATCTTCTCAAGGGTAGTCGGGGTACGAATCTATACACCATATCAATTGAAGAAATGTTGAAGTCCTCTCCCATATGCTTGCTTTCAAAAGCCTCTAAAAAAAAATCTTGGCTGTGGCATCGTCGTTTGAACCACCTGAACTTCGGTACCATCAATGATCTTTCCCGCAAAGATCTTGTTAGAGGAATGCCCAGATTAAAATATGAAAAAGATCATCTCTGCTCTGCATGTCAACTGGGCAAAAGCAAGAAACAAATCCACAAACCCAAAACCGTCAACACTAACTTAGAAGTTCTTCATACCCTCCACATGGATCTATGCGGTCCAATGAGAGTACAAAGCATAAATGGAAAGAAATATATTCTGGTGATAGTAGATGATTTCTCTCGGTTCACATGGGTAAAGTTTTTGAGAACCAAGGATGAGACTCTAGAGGTGATCATTAAGCTGATTAAACAGCTGCAAGTAATGCGTAACAAGACTGTCAGAATCATCCGTACTGATAATGGAACTGAGTTTGTCAATCAACAACTCAGAAACATTTATGAAAATATAAGCATCACACATCAGAAAAGTATACCTGGCACTCCTCAGCAGAACGGAGTCGTTGAACGGCGAAACCGTACTCTAGTAGAAGCTGCAAGAACCATGCTTATATTTTCAAAGGCACCGATGTTTCTCTGGGCAGAGGCCATTGCAACAGCATGCTACACCCAAAGCCGATCTCTGATTCATCCCATTCATGAGAAGACTCCCTATGAGTTAATTCACAACAAGCAGCCAGATTTATCATTTCTTCGTGTGTTTGGTGCTCTTTGCTATCCAACTAATGATAGTCAAGACTTAGGAAAGTTAAAAGCTAAAGCAGATGTAGGTATTTTTGTTGGATACGCACCAGACCGTAGAGGGTACAGAATCTACAACCAGAGAACCCGGCAAATCATGGAAACCATCCATGTCACGTTCGACGAGCTAAGTGAGCAAACTGTTTTAGGACAAACTAGTTCTGGACCCGATCTTAAACTTTTGACACCTGGACCAATTAGTTCAGGGCTTGTACAGAATCACACGCCTGCAGAGTCTTTCGTTCCACCAACGAGTGAGGAGTTGAAGAAGCTATTTGATCCTATGTTTGACGAATATTTTGAGCCAACAAATGAAACAATCACAAATGCAGTAGCTGCACCTGACGCTGCGGATGTTCAAGTTCCACAAGGCTCAGAAAACCATCCAGCTTCAGTCTCAATCAGTTTCAATGCTCCTGCTGCAAGTCAATCACCCACATCGTCAAATACTCAATCCTCTCCGGTGCAACAAGAATCTGCAGATGATCATTCTTTGGAAGTTAATCCTTTTGCTCCTATCAATGATGTTCCTTTTGAGAACATATTTGCTCATGAACCCTCATCAGACATTTCCTCTCACGAAGAACACAGCACGGCAACATCAATCCAAAACCCTCAACCTCATGACCATCTCAGAAAATGGACCAACGATCATCCAATTGACAACATCATCGGCAATCCTTCTCGTCCTTTATCCACTCGTAAACAACTGGCAACCGATGCATTGTGGTGTTTCTTCAATTCTGTACTGTCTAAAGTCGAACCAAAAGATGTCAAAGATGCAATGACCAAAGACTGTTGGTTCGAGGCCATGCAAGATGAAATCCATGAATTTGATCGACTTGAAGTATGGGAATTAGTGCCTCCTCTAGAGTGTGCTATGATTATTTCTCTCAAGTGGATCTTCAAGGTAAAACTTGATGAGGATGGTGATGTTTTAAAGAACAAGGCACGTCTAGTTGCTAAAGGATACAGACAAGAAGAGGGCATTGATTTTGAAGAATCATTTGCTCCAGTTGCTAGAATTGAAGCTATTAGAATCTTCCTGGCCAATGCTGCAAGTCTAAATATGATAGTCTACCAGATGGATGTCAAAACAGCTTTCCTGAATGGGGACTTAAAGGAAGAAGTCTACGTGAGCCAACCTGAAGGATTTGTGGACGCTGAACATCCTACGCATGTTTATCGATTGAAGAAGGCTCTTTACGGGTTGAAGCAAGCACCTAGAGCATGGTATGATACATTGTCCAAGTTTCTTCTAGATTATGGATTCTCAAAGGGTGTTGTTTATCCAACATTGTTCACCAGGAAGACAAGAAAACATCTACTACTTGTTCAGATTTATGTAGATGACATCATATTTGCTTCATCTGACCCTAGTGAATGTGATAGATTTTCAAAAGAGATGAGCTCCAAGTTTCAAATGTCGATGATGGGACAAATGTCATTCTTCCTAGGATTACAAGTATCTCAAAGTCCCGGAGGCATTTTCATCAATCAGTCCAAATATGCATATGAGATCTTTGAAAAGTTTGGATTCGATTCAAGTGAGCCAGTTGATACTCCCATGATTGATAGATCTAAGCTAGATGAAGACCCGTCAGGGATTCCAGTCGATCAAACGAAGTACAGAAGCATGATTGGGTCCTTAATGTACATTACTGCAAGCAGGCCAGACCTTCTATTTGCTGTATGCATGTGTGCGCGATATCTATCCAAACCCACCAAAAAGCATCTAGAAGCAGTAAAAAGGGTTTTCAGATATCTTCAAGGAACAGTTCATATGGGTCTCTGGTATCCTAAGGACACAGCTATGGAGTTAACGGCTTATGCTGATGCAGATCATGCGGGGTGTCAGGACACTTGTCGAAGTACTTCAGGAGGAGCTCAATTTTTAGGGGAAAAGTTGGTTAGTTGGTCTTCGAAGAAGCAAATGAGCACATCCATATCTTCTACTGAAGCGGAATACATTGCTATGTCGGCTTGTTGTGCACAAATTCTATGGATGCGATCACAACTATCAGACTATGGATTCTCATACAACGAAATTCCTCTATATTGTGACAACAAAAGCGCTATTGCACTTTGTTGCAACAATGTTCAGCACTCCAGGTCAAAGAACATCGACATCAGGCATCACCTCATCAGGGAACAGGTTGAAAAGGGAATCGTGGAGCTGTATTTTGTGAGGACAGAGTTTCAGCTAGCAGACATCTTTACCAAGGCTCTCCCAAGAGAAAGGTTTCAGTTTATTCTGCCACGCCTTGGTATGAAGAGCATGACACCTGAAATCCTCAAGTGTCTTCAGGAAGAAAAGGAGGAGTAAAGGATTGTCTTCTTATATCCTTGTACATAGTTGTATATATCTTGAAACAAAAAGAAAATACAAAAATATAAAACCTATAAAACCATAAAAATCGAAAAATCAGAAAATACCAAAAATAGTCCTACTTAGGCATGTCTTCTGTTTATCGATAACATTTACGGATCTAGAAATGTCATTCAACAATGACACGGATCTTTAAATGAAGCTCGAGCAGAAGTTATACTAATCAGTTAAAACATGTCTTAATGGCTTGCTATTACTTCAGATAGCAACCCACGCTATAAATTGAGGAAAGCTTGTCGCCAAAAAGACAGCTGTTCCACTAACTAGATGATGTTCACCTGGGCATGGATTACTTTATATCCATGTTTCTTCGATCTGATGTACGTTTCAGTGCATCATTTCTTGTATAAGAAGAGAAGTCTTCTTTACATCAGACTATTTATCTTGTTTGATTCTTCAAGAGAGTCTTGATGATTACACAAGGTGGTAAATTGAATTAAATTTTCACAAATACTCGTCGCTTAATTGAATGACTACAGCTCTTTTAATAGAAAACGGGTCATTAATTAAAGGGGAGAGTACTTGTTCAAATTTCTTACACCTTGCCAAATTTGTGCAACATCAGCAGTGACACTCTCTCGTGGTTTAAGGGGGAACATAGTATGCTCCTAAATCAGATTACATTTAAACCTGACCGCATTTTCTCCCAAATTTTCTAAACTTATTTAAATCAATTGGGATCACAAATCTCAAATGGTTTGAAATTTTTGATCGGGGGAGAGAATGTGATTTAAATATGAAATTCTAATAAAATGTGATGATTTGGAAATAAATGTAAGCTCTCCCGCATGTGCTAAACTCTTTCGTATATCGATGCACATATTGAAGGGGAGCAAATGGTTTTTAACAAAACATAAAGGATTTGGGCATCTTATGTGAGCAAGGCTCAGACTTCACCAATGAATTGACGAAACACAAACTGTCATTTATCGAAAGGACATATCCTGGCCGGGTAATAATTTCAAGCTGGTCTAACCAGTGATGTAAGCGTGTCTCGAAAAGGATGTGTCTGAGTAGAGTGTACCGTTTCGAGAAACTTTCTGTGAACTTGACCAGGACGGGTAATAATTTCAAGCTGGTCTAACCAGTGATGTAAGCGTGTCTCGAATCGGTCATGTTCTCTGAAAGTTGATCAATTCAAAAAAAGTGCGAGCTCTTCCTAACATGTGCAAATTTATAAAACAATCATTTGAGCACATGTTGAGGGGGAGCATTTGAAAAATATAAAACTCTCAAGTGTTTACAAAAAATGTGTTTCAGAATCGTGAGCACTTTGAGAGATTTTTCAAAGATTTGTTTTGGCAATCGTGGATGAATACCAAAGACTGACCATTTTAATTAATGCACGGAGTTATAAGGATGGTTAGGTTAGGCTCAATTTCCCACGATCCCGCCAGATCCGGAGGGATCTACCCAGGGACAATCCACTAGTTAGTGTAGAAGTCCTTAGATATGATGAAAAAAGGAGAAAAGTGGATAAGGGAAAAGTGCCGACTGAGATGGAGCTAGTACTGGAACAAACCCAACAAGGTTCTAGTAATGAAGTCTCGGTAACCACTGAAGGGGTTGAAGAATTAAAAAGAAATGAAGTGAGAAAGGGTGAAAAGAAATAGCCCTCCTTACAACTTAGGCAGAAACCGGGTCAATACATATGTTGTCATAATCACATAGTTGATTGCTGGCATTGAAGACAAAGTATCATGGACCCAGTGATACGCTGCACAACCCTCCCTAGCCACTCAAGGTCCCTCAAAGGATTCTTGTTTCAATTGTCACGGAGTTCAATACATTCCTATCGTCTCTCTCACTCCGAGTTAGAAGATATTGAAAAGGTGGCAGTCCTCTCCAGCCTCCGCTCACTAAATCAAAGCACACTATAGAGTCTAGAGCCACGAGATTCATCATAAGATCTCATAGGAACACAAATTATCTCTACACTGGTTGTTCAACATTAAGGACACCAGTTGTAAACTAATGAGTCCTACGCAGATCTTTGCAATCTGCCAGAACATTTATGAGAGAATTTACAATTGTAATTCTCAATGATTGAATGGAAATTCCTGCCAGGGTCAACATCAAACAGCCCTGAAAGCAGGTCACTTCGGTAATTCCTTGTGGATTACGCCTAGTGGTCACGGCGGTTTCAAACGATCTACAGTCGTGGGGTGAACTCCAGTGACTCACCTAATCGTTGATGTACTAAGTTACGATCTTCAAAAGCCCTCTGTGGGTTTTCGATTAGGAACGGTCTTGGTAAGAATTAGAAAAAGTCTTCACACTATGCTGTTGACGATTTCGAGGTTCAAACCTGTAAGTACCGGGTGTTTTATTGCTAACTGTCGTATGCAGGAACTTCTGGCGGTTGTGGCTGTTGGATGCTGTAGCTGGTTGCAGTTATAGCTGGTTGCAGTAAAGATGCCAATCCTCTACCACGTGCTCACACTACATTATCATTGTAACCCAACAAAGTCATGATCAACCTAAAAGACCTTTAACACGGCTTCTGCAAACTCTGATGCTAAAGATCATGACACCAAATAGTGTGAGCATGTCGACTCAAAGAATACTTCATCACTTGGAGACATACTGATAAAAGATGACTTGAAGATACATGTTGGATGAGATTTTCGAAGAATGCTCTAAATCATCCAAGACAAAGGAAAAGTCATCAAAAGTCCACTGCTGAAGGCACAATGATTACTAAAGTCTGAAGAATCAATGTCTACGAGCTACAAATACAAGCTTCATGGATAGAGTGCTTGAATTAAGAACATTGTTATCGGGGTGACCTCCCTTAGGGGGAGATTGTTAGGAATATAAATATTCATTTGAAGACTCGGTCACCCCGAGCACTCTCTTATATCAAATAGCTCGTAGTATTACAAGTAATATTAGTAGTAAAGTAGTTAATTAATATTGTGGAGTGGGTCGGGTCTTTACCCACTGTCAGCTCGCTCCACAGTCCACTAGGGACAAAGTAAGTAGGCTAAGTATAAATACCCCTCTCCTCATGTAGAGAGGGTTGGACCTTTGCAAGCTTTCAATTCATTTTTCTTTTTGGTTTATCTCTCTAAAGGTTCCATACTTCTTTCTCTCTCTAGCTTCTTCCTTGTTCGATCCATATAACCACCCAATCTTGTGTTTATTAGTTCATGAATATCCTACAGGTTTCCCCGCGGGTATCGGTAAGATTTAATGCAACGTATCGCAACGCGATGTACTCGGCACGATATTCACCAAAAAAATCAAATACGCAAGAGTTTTCAAAAGTTAATCATTCTCATTTCCAAAAATAATCTTGTTTTAGCCTTTTAAAAGGGTTTGGTATCATCATTCGTGTAACGGTAGAGAACATGGACTCACGAGTACTCACTCCAAAAAAAGAATAACCGAATAGTCGAGAAGAGTATTGACGATAACTCGAGTCGAGACAAGATGATGAAAAGAAGTCAAAGAGATAACTAACAACAAAAATATCAAATAAGATAAGTCGATTGGTAATCGTCGGTATTTTCCCATAATCCCATTTTTTAGTACATGGTATATATACTTGTTTTATGATTTAAAACAAGTTTGGACTTACGACAAAATTCCATGACTCTTTTATTTATCGAACGTTTCCTAGTCAAAAGACTTTATTGAAAATCAATTTCCCGAGTAATTTATAATATAACGAGTATTTATACAAACCCTAAACCCTAAACCCTAAACCCTAAACTATAAACCCTAAACCCTAAACCATGAATGCTAAACCAATCCGTAACTCAAACAATAACCAAACGAATAGTCCAATAAATCCAAATATGTTAGTCTATGGGTAGCATGTCTCGAATAGTCCAATAGCCCTCGTGTGTTCTGTTTTTATCTCAAATGTGTATTTTGTAAGATCGAGATTGTAAGATCAGATCGGGATCTTAAGATCCTACTATAATGTCATTTTGTTAATAGTTTTTGTAATATTATACAAATCTATAAATTAATATATATCATAAACACAAATTATGTAAATATTTCATAGAAATTTTGTCTTAAATTATGATTATGAAATTTTTAAGAATATTAACATGTTTTTTTTTTTTTAATTCTACAAAATACATTCCATACTTTTTTAGTTTGTGGTTCGAGAAAAGTAAGATCGGATCGTATTAGTTCTTAAGATCCTATGGTAAAGATCGGGATCCTATAAGATCTTAAGCTTTTAAAGATCCTTTGTAAGATCCGGATCATTTTTGCTTTGCTGTATCGTAAGTTCCTAAGATCAGGATCGGGATCCTGACAACCATGGTCTCACGTACACTTCTAATTTCCTTACTTCATAGTTAACCAAATTTAAAAGCATTCCCAATGGCCACTCAGTGTTAAAGTTTAACACACTGCCACGTCAGCTTTAACCTTTTCACCTTTAACTCAAAAAAAACACTCGCAATCATAACTCACCCTTAACTCACCTTTAACTCAACTATTTTCAAAATCAACCCCTAAACTATGATTAATACTTCATTTAACAACTAACATGAATTTTAAACACGAATTAAATTAATCATTAAAGTTAAAACACAAATTACATTAAACATTAAACTTAAAACACAATACATAGTACGATTAATAGAAACTAAAACTACAAATTAAGAAAAGGAATCATCTGAAACCCAACCGTCCTCACTCGAAGAGGATCTAAACTCCCCATCATAATACTTTCCTTCCATAATATCAAACCAATTTCTCTCCTGCTCCATACGAGCAGCTTCCTCTTCTAGTTCGCGTTGTTCTATTTCTCTCTTCACTTCCTCATCTTGCTCCAGAAGTCGGAGTTCATCCTCACTCAGTCCAAACGGATTTTCCGGTTGCTCCAGAAGTCTGAGTTCATCCTCACTCATTCTCTCCTCACTTCCTCATCCCGCTTATAGTTGAATTTTGAATTTAGAATTTGAATTTGATTATCCCGCTTAAGAACCAAGGGGGTGTTTTGTAAATTTATTTTTAAACACAACGGATACATAGTACTCTAGAGGGGGTAGAAATGATTTTTTATTTTTATTATTATTATTATAGCTCACCTTAACGTGGGGTTAACGCAGGTGCGTTAACGCACCCTTAACGCACACACTTCCCTCGGGTCAATAATAATGAACCCGATCCCGAATCATTCCAAACATTCCCTCGGTTTCATTTTGTCGAGTCAAACCCTAATCAGATTTAATATCATTAATATAGAAAATATCATTAATATATAAAATATCAATTACCCTAATCAACAAGTCAATTAGTCAATCCAACACTAAACACACTTCCAAATCAACTACACTAGTCAATCCAAACCAAACACAAACCAAATCGGACCAATATTATCCATCTGTTTACTTTTGGCGCATTTCCATGGTCTCATTTCCCGCCTAAAGTATTGGGAACCGTTCATATACCTCTCTAGCCTATTTATACCTATCGATTGGAAAACCGTTTATAATCAACCGTTCATATACAACTCCTTTGATATTTTCATTAGATATTATATTTCAAATTTCAATTTCTGAATATTCTTCAACTCCTGTTTCAAACAAAAACAAACGCCCAAGGGATGATTCTCCTCCTCCAATCCCTGAAAAGTTAAAGAAAATTTTTGACATATCCCAAGATATTTGGGAGAAATGTAATTCTGGCAAGTATGGTACTGAAAAAACATTGATAGAACTTTACAACAAGCGTATAAAGAGGCTGGAAGAAAAGAACAAGGAAGATTTAAAGATCATTTTGGAGCATCAGAAGAAAGTAGATGATTGGAACAAAGAAATAGAAGATACAAGAGAGAAAATAGTTTGTGTTTACAAAAGTATTGAAAATAGTTTATATATTTCTTAATGTAACTATTGTTTATATATTTTGACTATGTTAATGTAAAGTTATTTTGACTTGGTTTATATATTACTTAACTTTTTCAATTCATACAAGTTTATGATATTTGAATGCAGCTATTATTATTAGTTTATGATATATGTGTTTCCCCTGATGTTAAAGGGGTGTTTGGTTTCTTGGATACGTAGAAGACTATTAACACTGAAACAGTAAACTGTGTTGTAATGCAAGAACAACAATATCACTAAAACTGATTAAGTGTCTTCCTTTACACTTAATCCCTTCCAAATGTATGAGTGCAGTATGGTTTTAAAAGAAAATTGAGTTCATACTACTGAGAAAAAGTTTTTGCACAATGTTTGTACTGCTAGGCAAAAAATTGTACTGCTAGCGTAAAACTTTGTACTGCTGGGTATCCGTTAGTACTGTTTGGGAGTGCAGAGTACGTTTGTGTCACTTTTTACTTAAAGGGTATAAATCCCCAATTGCAGCACACAATCATATTCACGCATGCATTACTCTCTCTCTTCCACGGCCTAAACGAATTTTAATCGTCATATTGCAAAACCCCCAAATCAAATCATAATGCCGAACCTAACTTTTACCGAACCTCATAATAATGTTGCCTTTTTAGAAAAATCCAATGAGTCTGCAGATTTTACTAAGATCATTGATTTCCTTAATGCAAGCTATATTAAGTTTGCATTAACAGTAAAACCTACGACATATACTTCTAACATTATCCAGTTTTGGTCGTCTACTAAGGTCAAAACTATTAATGGGGAAGTACAAATCCAGGCCCTTGTAGATGGGCAGAGGATTCTCATTACAGAGGCGTCTATTCGAAGAGATCTTCTCCTAGATAATGCTAACGGAGTTGAGAATCTTCCAAATACTACAATCTTTGAAAAACTTTCACTGATGGGCTTTGAGAGAAAATCAAATGCTTTGAAGTTTTATAAAGGTAATTTTTCTCCTCAGTGGAAATTCTTAATTCATACTGTCTTAGGGGTTGTTTGATAAAACAATATGAATTAACGCTGAATGAATCAACGATACTGAATGATTTCAAGATGCTGAATGAATATGATTCTGAATGAAAATGATTGTTTGATACTTAACTCATTCTGGACACCTGAAAATTACTATTTTGATCTTTACATAATGTTAGGAAATTAAGTTATAGCAGTTAGTACTGTTGAAGATGAAAGTTAGTACTGCTAAAGAGTTTTGAAGACATAAGCAGTTAGTACTGTTGAGTGAAGAAGTTTGTATTTTTTATGATAAAACCGTGTGAAGATAATTACGGAAAAGATTTAATGTATATCTTATAATGTTAGGTTGATAGTTATCTTGTAAAGGAATCCTTAGTCTATAAAAGAATTACCTAGGTTAAAGTTTTTATACACAGAAGTTTTACGATTAAGTATTGCTTAGTTAAGATTCAAGGTTGTAAACCCTAGTGATAGGAGATCACTCGTATTATTGATTAATAATATTGAATCGTTGAAGTTGAAGTATATTGTTCATTGTTCATTCTTTGTTGATTCGTTAATACAAAACACAAACAAACAAATCTTCTAAGTGCTAGCTAGTAAATTCCGCGTGCTAGACTAGACATCATTCAAAGTATTAATCTAACACAAGGAGTGTGTGTAGATCCGGTCAAGTGGTATCAGAGACAAGTTACTGATACTTTGGTTTAGAAGATCCAGACGAATTTGTTCAAGAAAAGATGGACATGGAGACAACAACAAGTCAGACTAATATTGCTGCTAAGCTTCCAATGCTTAAACCCAATGAGTTCGATATGTGGCGATTAAGAATTGAGCAGTTCTTCCAAGTTCAAGATTATACTCTTTGGGAGATCATTGAAGAAGGAAACTCCTTTTCACCCGTATCAACAACAACTGTTGTTGAAGGTAAATCTGAGACTACAGTGCAGACAAAGCCAACCACTACTGAAGAGAAGGCAAGGCACAAGAATGATGTTAAGGCTAGAAGTTTGCTTCTGATGACTATTCCCAATGATCAGTTGTTGAATTTTAGCAAGCTATTGTTGCAAGATATGGTGGGAATAAAGCCACCAAGAAATCTCAGAAGACTCTTCTCAAGCAACAGTTTGAGAATTTTCCAGCAACAAGCAACGAGTCACTAGATCATATGTTTAATAGACTTCAAAAACTAGTGAGTCAATTGGCTGTTCTAGGAATTGAGATGCCTCAGGAAGATCTCAACTCCAAATTTCTGAGGAGTCTACCAGCTGAATGGGCTATGCATGTGGTTGTATGGAAAAACAAGCCTGATATAGATTCCATGAGCTTAATGGATCTCTATAGCAACTTCAAGATAGTTGAACATGATATTAAGAAGTCTGCTGGATCAAGCTCAAGCTCAAGCTCAGGGAATTTGGCCTTTGTATCAACTCCCAGTACCTCAAGTCCAGATTAAGAAGTGCAAGTTGCTGGAGTAGTTGGTACTGCTAGTGCAAACCTTGGTACTGCTAGCACCTCAAGCAGTACTAGTGGACTTTTGAATGAAGATACTTATTGTGCTTTCTTGACTACTCAGCACAATGGAAGTATGTTGACTCATTCAGATCTTCAAGAGATTGATGAAGATGATATTGAAGAGATGGATATCAAGTGGCAGCTCTCTCTTCTCAGCTTGAGAGCTAGGAGATTCTTGAAGAAGACTGGCAAGAAGATTGTCATAAACAACAATGATGTTGCAGGGTATGACAAGTCCAAGATTGAGTGTTTCAATTGCCACAAGAAAGGTCATTATTCAAGGGAGTGCAGATTGCCAAGCCAACAAGATGGAAAGAGCAGAGGATATGGAAACAAGTCAAGGGTTGTGGAGGTTACTGAGTCAAGCTCGAAAGCCATGGTTGCCGTTGATGGCTTATGGTTTGACTGGAGCTACATTGCAGAGGAGGAAACAGAAGCATCTACAGAGGTTGCTCTCATGGCATTTTCAGATTCTGAGGTACAAGTTTCAAAATGTTCTAAATCTTGTGAAGCCTTAAAAGATCTAGAAACACTTAAGAAAAGATATGAGAATCAGAGAAAAGAGCTAGTCGAAACTGCTTTTAGCTTAGCAAATCATAAGAGGGCTTTAGCTGTGTTAGAAGAACAAATTGTTCATTATAAAAATAATGAGTCAAAGTTTTCTGATGATATGATAATTGTTAAGAGAGACTTAATGTTTAGAGAGAATGAAATTATTGTGTTGAAACATGAGCTAGAACAGGTTAAGAAAGCAAAGGAGAACATTCAAATGACTGTTGACACACTAGAATTTGCAACTCAGGGTGTTAGTAAGATTGTTGAGTGTCAGATCCTTAATAAAGCTAAGTCAGGCCTAGGTTATAAGTCAGTTCCACCTCCCTATAAAGGAATTACAACACCCCCAGGCATAGACTTAGAACACACAGGACTACCTGAAATTCAACTACCTGAGCTTAAATATGGTCCTCAACCTAAAAAGAGTGTAGTTGATAAACCTGTGTATGAGAGTGCTAGTGATAAATCACTATCTGAGGACAAGGTGTCTTCTGATAGGTCCTCAGCTAAGGACTCAGATGATCCAACCATTGAGGAATGGACTTCTGATGATGAGGATGATCAGGCTGTGGTTAAGCCTGTTAGTGCTAAAGTGGAGGAACCAAAAGTTCCAAAGATGGTTAAACCTGAGACTGTTAGGCTTAGATCAAATGCTAAACCTTTTAGGCCAACAGTTAGGTATGCAGAAATGTATAGAACCACAAACAAGCCAAGAGGTAACCAAAGGAACTGGAATGACCTCAAATCTCACCAATTAGGGGATGATTTTGTCTGCTATAGGAAAACTTGTTATACGTGTGGTAGTTTTGACCATCTTGCAGCCTTTTGTGATAAATGGGTAAATAGGTATTCAAGTCCTAGGGTAAACACTGTTAGACCTCCCCCTCACCCAACAAACACTAGAATGATACCTAGATCAGTTCTTTTAAGGTCTGGACCCAAAGCAGTTCAAACTGCTATACCAGCAGTTCAGACTGTCAGACCTATTAGACCTGTTAACCCAAGACCAACAGTTCAAGGTGCAAAACCAGTTTTTAAACCAGCACCAAAAATTGTTATTAGACCCTCTCATCACAAAGCAGTTGTAACAAACCAAGTTTGGAAACCTAAGGTAACAACTACCAAGCCAGCAGTTCCAACTGCTAGCAGAGTAATTGGTACTGGTGTTAATAAAAACACTGCTAAGGGAAATATGGGAAATGGTGTGAATGCATCAGCATGTTGGGTTTGGTGACCCATCAAACCTAATGGTGCTAAAATTGTTTTGAAAAGAATGAATTATGTTGATGCAAGAGGAAAGCCTAAGTCTGTTTTGGCTTGGGTTCCACAAGGAAATTAATTTTTCTTGTAATGTGCATTGTTAGTCATATACTTTTATATTGTGAGACAAGTTCTTTGTGGCTTGTTTCTTTGTTTTTGGACTAACACTTGCAGGTTTTGGATGATAAACACCAAGGAATTTAATGCTATATGTTTTGGACTTTAATGGTGATTTGGAGCTGAGTGTGTGATCTTTGCACACAACAAATGGTAATTGATTCACCATGTCTAACCCACATAAGAACCAACTAGTCCAGAGCAAACGGTTTCTGGTAAAGACTAATCAAATCCATTGATGGTTGACAATTTACCAAAAATTATATGGTTATCAGCTCACCATATCTAAGTGTGAAGAGTTGGCTAGTCCAAAGCAAACGGCTATTGGTAAAGACATATCAAATCCGTTGATAGCTGATAGTTTACTAAAAACTATGTTTGAGCCATGGTATTTTAAAATTCTTTACAATAAGTTCATACGGCTCAACAAAAATTTTCCAACAGTTGGTACGGTTAGTACAAAGTTAGTACGGTTCAACTAGCCGTTGTAAAAATCTGTCAGTAATTAATTTTCTATCCGTTGGGGTAAAACCGTTATTCTTAAGGTACTTATAGGGATTTTTATAGACGATAATTATCTTTTTACCATAAATTCATTTATTCTCTTTCTAAAGATAATTTATCTCATACGCATATTTCGCAAAACCCTAAACAGTACCTATAAACCCCAAACGACTACATAAAACCTCAATTCCAATTTAAACGATCATCGTATTGCTATAATCTTTTATTTTTCCTCACTAAGAATGGCTGGATTGGAATTTGTTAAGCGTCATAATCAGGTTGCGTTTCTTGAGAAAACAGAGGCGGGAGATGGGCCAAAGTTTTATGAGATTGTGGACTTTCTCAACCACTCTCACATAAGGTATGCTCTAACTGTTTCTCCTACTCTTTATGTCTCGCACATCACACAGTTCTGGGAGAATGCTACTGTCTTGACTAGTGAAGATGGAGACTCAGAAATTCATTCTGAAGTGGATGGTGTATCTTTTGTTGTTACCGAGTCTATAATTAGGAGACATCTTAAATTAAATGACTCAGATGGTATTAACACTATGCCTAACACTGAAATATGGGAAGAACTTACCAAAATGGGGTATGATACATCTGAACATAAATTAACTTTTCAAAAAGGATGTTTCTCACCTCAATGGAGATTTTTGATACATACCCTTTTAAGTTGTTTAAGTCCTAAAAAGACTGCTTGGGAGCAGTTCAGTAGCAATATTGCTATTGCTCTCATTTGTTTGTCTACAAACAAGGTTTTTAACTTTTCAAAATTTATTTTTGAGGGTATGGAATCAAATGTTAAAAGCAAAACAAAGTTTTTAATGTATCCCAGGTTTGTTCAAACACTTTTGAATAAAAAGACATACCTGCTTACAAAACCAACTGAAATTTTTGCTACTCCTAGTCTTCAATCAAAAGTTTTTCAAAATATGGCTATGGCTAGTAGGCTTTTTCAAGGGGAACCAGTTCCATTGTTTCCTCAAATGCTTCAAACTGAGTTGGGTGAAGGTTCAGCAGTTCCAACTGATCCCCATCACACATCCACTCAAGTACTTGAAAGAACCCAACCATCTCAATTGCGCATCACTTATAGGAGAAGGGAAACACCTAGAGTGGTTCCTAGATCCTTTCCCCATGATTCACCTCTCCTAGCAGGTGACACAGCTAGAAGTGATGAGGGTAGTTCTAACCAAAATGCATTGACGGAATTATGTACCAAGTTAGTTGCCAAAGTTGAAAGTTTGGAGACAGATCTTGCAAGCATCAAGGATGAGCTCAAAGCCCACAAGGAGAATTCTGCTAAAGTTTTTAACAGGTTATCTTTGAAGGTGAAAAAGCTGAAAGATCAACTCAAGCAGAAAAGGGCTAGAATGGTATTGGATGATGATTCTACTAGTGATGACTCAGATGATTCAGATGATGCTGATGGTGGAAATTCTTCCAAACAGGGGAGGAAATTTGGTAAAGACAAAGATGGATCAAGTTCTCAGGGGAGGCATAATGAAGAGGAAGAAGAACAATTTGATATAGGTTCTGGTAATGCAGATATGGAAGAAGAAGAACTTGAAGCAGTTCAGACTGATACCCATGAAGCAGATGAAGTTCAGACTGTTGAAGCAGTTCCAACTGCTGAGACAGAGCATCAAGCAGTTCCAACTGGTGAAATTTTAGCTGAGCTAGTTTATGAAAGAAGAAGAGCTGATAAAGGTAAAAGAGCTATGACACAAGAAGAAGAGGAAGCAGCTCAAGAACTTGAAAGGCTCAAGACATTAAAACCAAAAACTCAAGCTCAGATAGATCATGATGCAGAAGTAGCAAGGAGAATGGTAGAAGAAGAATTGGATGATGAAGAAGCTAAGAAAGCTCAGATTGCTCAAGATAAGGAATTAGCAAGGAAAATGGCTGCTGATGATGAAAAGAACATAGCTGGTTTTATGGATAGAACAAGAACTGAAGATTTTAATCAAGAAGAGTTTAATGAACAACTTCAATACTTGTTAGATTCTGATTGTATTATAAAAGCTCATGCTGTGATGGTTCTTAATGATCAGGAGTTACATGTAGAAGAAAAGTCAGAGATGCTCAAGGAATTTATCTTGAAGACAAATAAAGAAGCAACTTGGAGTAACTTAATGCACAGAATCAGAGAAAGGCAAAAGTCTGGTTACAAGACCAAGTTACCTACCAGAAAGAAGAAAGTCAATTTCATGAAGCATTATTTGAAGAATCAAGTTGATTACAAGTTAAGTGATTTTACTGGATGGACAGATGCTGAAATTGAAAGGAAATTCTTTGAAGCATATGCAAGGCTGAATACTCCAATCAGAGAGGACATGACAAGGAAAAAGAAAAGACAACCAGAAGTTCTTGAATCTGATGCTGCAAAGAAACAAAAGTCTGAAGAATAAGGGTTAACCAATGAGAAGATCAAGAGTATGATGATGATTGTTCCAGAATCTTCTTATATCAAACCTTTACAAGTAAAACATCCAATCATTGACTGGGAAGTGTTCACTGATGGAAGAATGAAAGGATGGAAGATAATCAGACTTGGTGATATTTCTGAAAGGTACAAGTTGTTTAAATATTTACTCAGAGGATTTGACAGAGAAGATCTTAATCAACTATGGAGCTTAGTAAAAGAGAGATTCAGAGATAAAGATCCCATTGAAGACAAAGACAAAAAATTATGGGTTCAGTTGAAGAGAATCTATGAACCTGATAGTGGAGAGTCAATGTGGAGATTTGAAGCACAAGTTAAAGATGTGTATTGGTATTTATTTGAATTGTGTGGAGTACATAGAGTTTCTACTCCAGATGGGATAGAAATCTATATGTTGGTGGAAAAAGACTATCCACTCAGAACATTTGTGTTAGTGGCTATGATACAAGGAAGACTCAAGGTTGAAGAAGACTCTGAGATGGCAGACTTGTTAGTTACAAATATTTTTAACCTTGTAGAGCAAAGAAAAGTCAAAGGCTAATGTGACTGATGGGATAGATATTTGAAAGAATTTTCCACATTAAGAAGAAGAAGCTTAATTTGAAGAAACTTAGTGATTTGGATAGAAATCATAAGTTTAGGGGAGGATTGTTAGGAAATTAAGCTATAGCAGTTAGTACTGTTGAAGATGAAAGTTAGTACTGCTAAAGAGTTTTGAAGACATAAGCAGTTAGTATTGTTGAGTGAAGAAGTTTGTACTGTTTATGATAAAACCGTGCGAAGATAATTATGGAAAAGATTTAATGTATATCTTATAATGTTAGGTTGATAGTTATCTTGTAAAGGAATCCTTAGTCTATAAAAGGATTACCTAGGTTAAAGTTTTTGTACACAGAAGTTTTACGATTAAGTATTGCTTAGTTAAGATTCAAGGTTGTAAACCCTAGTGATAGGAGATCACTCGTATTATTGATTAATAATATTGAATCGTTGAAGTTGAAGTATATTGTTCATTGTTAATTCTTTGTTGATTCGTTAATACAAAACACAAACAAACAAATCTTCTAAGTGCTAGCTAGTAAATTTTGCGTGCTAGACTAGACATCATTCAAAGTATTAATCTAACACAAAGAGTGTGTGTAGATCCGGTCACATAATTTAAGTTGATCAAACTATATTATTTGATAAATACTTGAATTGATATAACTTTCAATGTGCAAAAAATGAATACTCTATAAAATTATCAATGATTACAATTGCATTTTTTCTGAAACGACGACTATATTGAGTTTTGTTGAAAACTTTAAACACTAGTACTCACTAAAAATTAACATAATCGTTTACGCATAACCTTTAGCGTGATCTAGTAATAATTTATGAGCTATATTAGGACCCTTATTACCATAGAATGTTACATCTTTATAAATAAACTCTAGTTTTAGTGACCATCACAAAAGGACAAAACAACATAATCAAATTTGCAACTGTGGATAAGAAGGTTATTTAGGAGAAACCATTTGCTACTGAACGGGAGAGCGAGTCTTATATCATGACCCATTCAGAACATAATTGGGCCATTCATTACCCCATTTTTATCTATCAAACGGAATAACCTTTGACCAATTCAGTGATATCTTCTGATCCATTCTATTTAGTGGCTATCAAACGCCCCCTTAGTGTGTCTAAGTCCAAAGACCACTGCGTGGAATGAATTTAGCAGTAATTTAGCTTCTGCTATAATTTGTTTGGCTGAAAATAAACAAAGATTTAATTTTTCAAAATTAATTTTTGATAGTATGGTTAAGAACTTGGATAGTTCATCAGGTAAATATTTTCTATATCCAAGGTTTTTGCAACTCTTTTTGGACAACCAATTTGAAAATAAGAAAAGTCACAAAAAATCTTATTCCACTCCCTGCCTTACCAAAATGGTTTTTGCTAATATGAGGAGGGATGGAAAAGATTTTTCAGGGACAGTGACACCTTTGTTTCCAACAATGGTGGCACTAGCCCAAACCCAAATGGGTGAAGGTTCAGCAATCCCAGCTGGTACCCATCACACACCCACACTTTTTGGCTACATCATCTAAACAACAACAAAAGACCTATAAACGTAGGACTCACACCAAGAACACTGAGCTACCTCAGGCTAGTGGTTCTATACCAACTGTTGTAGATGAGGTTGTCACTGGGGGGGGGGAGAGTGACATGTTGGCAAGGGCTGCCACTACTGTGTCTAGCTTAGCAGCAGCACAGGACAGTGGTAACATCATTAAGACCCAAACCAAGACAACTTCTAATGAGTCCGGTCCACATGGAACTGATTCAGGTGAAGGACCCAGTCACATGGAAACAATGGTGGGTTCAGATGTTCATCCTAGGGGTGAGACTGAACTTAACTTTTCCAATGATCCACCTCTCGGGCTAGGTAACACAAGCCGAAGTGGTGAGGATAGTATGCAACTTTTGAATGAATTGAAGGATACCTGTACCAAGCTGTCTGCACAAATTGTTGATCTGCAAAAACTAGCTGCTTCTCAAGATGGACTCATCAAAGCTCAAGTTGGACTCATCAAAGCTCAAGGTGGGAGATAAAGGCTTTGAAGAGAAGGGTTAGGTATTTAGAAGGAGTCAAAGGATCAAGAATTACCAAACACAAGGTTAAATCTTCTGAAGCTTCTAAGGATGCTCCCAAACAGGGGGGAATGAAGGCAAAGTTTCAGGGGAGGCTAAAGAGGGTGAAAGTATTGGTGCAGATAGTGATCCAATGGAATTTTTAGTTGTTGATAACCAAGGAAATCATGTGGTGATTGATAGCTATTTGGGCAAGGTTACAACTGCTGATAGTGCTACTGATCAGGGTATTAGTGCTGCTAGTGGTCCAGTTATTGCTGCTAGTGAGCCAGTTACAGCTGGTAGTACAAAAGCTAGTACTGCTACACCATATTATACAACTGCTGTTAGTGTACTTGCTGAGCTGAAGACATCAAAACCAGTAACCAAAGGTGTTGTGATACAAGAGCCATCATCAAATCCAAAAGCTAAATAATCAACTCCACAGGTACAAGGCAAAGGTAAAGGGATTCTTACTAAAGAGCCTGTGGAGAAACCATTATCAAAAGAAGAGCAAGAGCAACTTGATGCTGAAGTTGCTAAGAAATTAGCACAACAATATGAAGCAGAACATCAGATAATTTTGGAACAAAAGAGAATACAAGAAGAAAAAGATGCTAAAAATGTAGAGTTAATAGCTTCATGGGATGAGGAAAGGGCTCATGTTGAAGCTGATTATGAGCTTGCTAAGAAACTAACACAAGAAGAGCAAGATCAGTACTCAGTAGATGAAAAAGCCAGGATGCTGAAAGAATTTATTGATGCAAAAAAGAAGTTGTATGCAGCACAAAGATATGCAGCTAAGAAGAACAAGCCACCCACTGTAGCACAAAGAAGAGCTTTCATGTGCAGGTATTTGAGGAATGTGGACAATTGGAAACTAAATGATTTGAAATACTTGAATGATAAAAGAATTGAAGAATTATATGCAATTGCCAAGAGAAAAACTGAAAGCTTCTTGAATGCTGAGGTGGTGAAGGGCAGTGAAGAAAAGAAAGAAGAGAAAACGAGTTCAAAAAGAGCAGGTGAACAGTTGGAAAGAAAAAGCAGTAAAAAGAAGACGAGTGAGCAAAAAGCAGAGAAAGAACAGAGCAAAGAACAAGAACAAACTGAGCAAGCTGTTGCTAAAGAACAAATGCAAGCTCACACTGAACTTGCAGTTTTCTCTATAGAAAAACATGAAGGAGAAGCCATGGATGCAGAACCTGTAAGTGTTAAACAACCCATTGTTGATTATAAGTCTGGATCTCATGGGAAAACAGTTTATTATGATATTAAGAGGCATGATGGTTCTTCTAGAAGTTTGTAAGCTTTCTTCAAATGGTTTATAATTTTGATAAAGAAGATATGATAGCTCTATGGAAATTACTAAAAGAAAGATTTGGTAATAAGACACCAGAACAAGCTTATGATAGAGCATTCTGGAATTACTTGAAAGTAATGTTTGAACCAAATCCTGAGGATGAATGTTGGAGAAGACTAAAGCATAATACTGTTAAAGAATGGAAACTTTTTCAAGGCTGTGGAGTACATGCTTTAACTGTAAATGAGTTGGTGATCTATAGGCTTGTATAAAAGGATTACCCTTTAAAAAATTTCAAAGACATTCTACATCAGATGTTGTGTGGGAAGAAAAGACTCCAGCTTCAGTTTACTTATGATGATATGGCATATCAACTGCTCAAGAAGATGGAAAAATATCTAGGACCCAAGGACAAGAAATAGAATTAAGACTGCTAGAGTTAGAGTTAAGACTGCTAGAATGTATAGTTAGTACTGCTTATGAGATAAACATGTATAGTTGAAAAACACAATGTTGAATACCTGGTTTGACTTATAAAGTCAACACATACAAAAAAAAGTAGTAGCCATACTGCATTATTTATAACATATTAATTATAACATATCAGTTAAATTACGTTTACACTGAAAGACAACATAGCATTTCTTGCAGGTGATTCACTTGGTTAATTGACTAGCAGGTGAATCACTTGGTTTATGAGTTGGAGGTTCTTCATTAGGTGTTTGACTTGCAGATTCTTCACTTGGTTTTTGAGTAGCAGGTTCCTCACTTGGTGCTTGACTTGGGCATACTCCACTTGTTGTTTGAGTTGCAGTTGGTTCAGTTTCTTCATCACCACTACCCAAGTAAGCACCAACTCTTGTAGATGCATTAATATGTAAGCCAATTGCATATCCACTACTATCTATTGTAGTTGTGTTTTCCCTTGTAACACCACCTCTACCAGTATAAGATGGGTTCCCCTTCTTTCAATGCACAGTGGACAAACATACCACCTGAAATCCGTATAAGGGGGACGCCTTGCAAAAAAGGTCAATCCAGCCTTGTTTTCACTTTCAACCCAACAGTTAATCCAGACCATTTGACAACCATTTTGTGCATCCATGGTGAAAAGCAATTGATATGATAAAGAGTTGATGATAACTGGGGTATTATATAATGCAAGAAAAAAAGGATATAATATGGTACAATGTGGTTGTTGAACAACTAGATAGGATTAAAGATAACACAAATGCTTACAATGGAGCCAAAATATTGAGATTTTGAAATTTTTGACTATTGCATACTAGGACCATTTAGGACAAAGTTTTTTTTATTAAAATAATAAAAAATAGTCACATGAATATTTCACAATGTGACTATTTTGAATGTATTGGTCACATATAATACCCTTATAATATGGCCATAAACATAATTTAGATACACATTTGTGATATGGTGTGACTATTGTATAGCCTATAGTCACATGATTGTGCTACAATTAAATGTGACCATACACATTAGGATTTGGTAGGCAAACACACACTAAACTTTAGACACACATATTAACTTACGTGACCATATCTATCGAATTTTGGTCACACTTAATCATGTATGCCTATGGTTTAGTGTGACCATATATGACATTTGGTCACACTTTTCAAGTGTGTGACATATATTTGTCACTTTTAAATGCATATCGTGACTAATGCTTCAAACTTACTTTTCAGTTGTCACATATTTCAAATTCATATGTGGCCAAATTTTCAACAAAAACTAGCAGTCACATTTAAATAATGTGTGACAAACTTGAGTATATGATTTAGCCACATACACAATTACTTCATGTGACCATATATGGATTTTGGTCACACTGTTCAATTGTGTGACATATATTTGTCACATATGTATATATATAGTGTGACTAATGTTTCAAACTTATTTGTATCTGTCACACGTCCCAAATTATAAGTGACTAAATAATCAAAACAAGTTTTACCAAATACCTCTAGTCACAAATATATTCAAATGTGTGGCTGTAGCCTCAGATGTAATTCCGAAATGGTCACACAAGTCGGATCAAGTGTGGCTGTTTATTTTATTCTGGTACATTTAGTCACATAAAAAAATTACTGTGTGGCCGTTCAAAAAACAGCATGTGTGACGAAATCCTAGTTTTGTACTAGTGCCTGTGGCCACATGAATATATAATAAATGTGATGTTTTTGATGATTTAGTCACACAACGGGTGTTGTTTTTTTTGGAGTTAGTCACATACAATTTAAAAAAAAAAAGGCCAAAAGTGTTAATAAGTGTGACTATATGCTTTTTAAAATCAAGTAAATGTGTATTTTATGTGACTATTGTTCATCCAATGGTCACATGAATTTTTAGTTTGTGTGGCATTTTGTAATATTTAGTCACAGAAAGCATTTTTTTTTTTTAATTTAGTCACATACAAGTTTACCAAAAGTGGTCAAAAGTGTTAATAAGTGTGACCATATGTTGATTAAAGTAAAGTGAATGTGTATTTTGTGTGACTATTGTTCATCCAATGGTCACATGAATTTTAAGTTTGTGTGGCGTTTTGTAATATTTAGTCACACAAAGCATTTTTTTTTTTTTGGTATTTAGTCACATACAATTAAGCAAAAAGTGGCCAAAAGTGTTACTAAGTGTGACTATATGCTGTTTAAAGTGAAGAAATGTGTATTTTGTGTGACTATTGATCATCCAATGGCCACATGAATTTTATGTTTGTGTGGCCTTTTGTAATATTTAGACACACAAAACATGTTTGTTTTGGGTATTTAGTCACATAGAATTAAGCATAAAGTGGTCAAAAATGTTAATAAGTGTCACTATATGCTGTTTAAAGTGAAGAAATGTATATTTTGTGTGACTATTGATCATGCAATTGCCACATGAATTTTTTTTGTGGTCTTTTGTAATATTTAGTTACACAACGAATTAAGCAAACAGTGACCAAAAGTATTAATAAGTGTGACTATATGCACCTTTTAGTCACATTTAAGAAATCAATATATATCAAAACAAATTCAAATACAATAAAATTGGAATGTATATAACTGAACCAAATATAAAATTGTAATGTCGTACGTAATAAAATCTCAATAATTTAAGGACTTCTGACTCTTCTTCTTAGCTTGCCTTTGCATGGCATCACTAGAGACGTAAACGTTTTTGCGCTTTGTTTGTAATTTAGGTGCAGTTTTGTTCTCACCAATCATTTGTATGGTACTTGGTGGCATTGCCTGTAGAAAAAAAAAAGCCGCGTGTATCAAACACTAAATTAAATATGAAGAATTATATATATGTAGGTTGATAAAACACATGTACAAACATGCTCTTCTTCGTGCTGATCCAATGTTTCATCCAACCGAAGCACCTAAAAATGAATTCATCAGAAACACACACACATATTAACATTATGACTCCATGAACAACTAACAAGGAATTGGCGCCTGCCGCATTGCAGCGGGGTTTTTGCTGCAGTTTTGCACTATAGTTTTGTACTCCAAATGCACACTTTATTCATAACTTTCATATAATCAGTATATCTTTTATATAATAAAACAAAACCCCTAGTGGGGACTTTTACATTTCAAAAAAATCAAATCATTCCTTATTAGGTAATAATTTTTTTAATTAGATTTTTTTAAAAGATTTTAATACTAAAAGAAAGTTTAAATATTTCTTAATTAAGCTAATCTTAAAAAAAATCGTACTTATAAATCAATTGTAGAAAAAAGACCAAAATACACATGTGCTTAAAATTTATTAATTGATACTTTTGGGCCAAAAATGTAAATAAAAAAAAACGGAACTCCAAAATCAATGATATCATCATATTCTTACGTTTTGTGCCATTACACCAACCCAAAGAAACCCTTCCTGACTAAGAATCTATTTAGATGGTAACAGTAATGCCCACTCTTTCCCTTAAAACCCACAGGTATCATCTGATTCGATTGCTATTGTATCCAGATTATTACAATTTGTGAGGGCTTAATATGTTTTGATGGATAAAATTACAAGAGATGGCCAGGTTGTTTGATCTAATTCGATTTAATTGTGTTGATTGGTGTTTGTAGGGATGCAAAAACTGCTTGAATTTTGAGTTTTATACGAGTTATAGTTACTTATTTGACAAATATGGAATTCCATGTAACTAAGATCTTGAATGAGTGGAAAAGGATTATTAAAAGAGAGATTGCAAAAGCTTCTGCACATGTCATGAATGGAGTATAGGATAGTCAGAATTTTTGGAAAAATAATTGATTCAAAAAAGGGAAGGTTCCTACTCATAAAAAATGCATTTACAAATTTCTAACTTTACTAATATTCAATAAGAATTGGGCTTTTGTGCTTAACTTATTTAGTAAGCTTAAGGGATTTTGGTTTAATAATCTTCATATATTTCTAATTGGGACAAATTTTATTTAGGATGTGATGTGCATAATGCTTGATTATGATTATAGTTGAGTTTATGTAACTCACATGTTTATTATATTATAATTCATGTAAAAAATGGTTCTAAAAAGCGATTGGTATCGTCAGTAAACGACTTATAATGTATCTGTTTGCCTTCCTTTGTGAAAGAATTGAAAAACGTGATAGAGATGGAACAAAATTGGTTCACTTTCTAACAAATGTTACTTAAGTATGTGATATTGGATAATAATGTTTCGGTTTGAGTACATGTATTTAAACTAATTGTGTTAAAAAAACCTCTCTGTAAGTATGGCACATGATGAATTCCATTGGCACTGGTAATTTTAGTTTAAGTTGTCACTTAGTCACTTTGTATGTTTTGTTTCAGATAAATTAACGACGCAAATTTTTATGTGTGCAGTTGGATTATGATGCTAGAATTATACATATATCTACACAAGCTTTTTCGTTATTCATCGTAGTTGTTTGCAACTCATCTATAATTTGTCATGAACGATGATTATAGGGAGACAGGAGATGAAGACGTGAGGTTCAAAGTGTTGTATTGTGGTGTTTGTCATTCTGATTTTCACTCTGTCAAGAATGACTGGCTCAACTCCAAGTACCCCTTGATCCTCGGGTAAACACTTGATACATATGTAACTGATACTGTTGTTTATGCATTAATATTTATGGTGTTTTCAAAAAAATCAAATCATTCCTTATTAAGTAATTTTTTTTTTAATTTGATTTTTTTTTTTAATTTTGAAAAATAATTAAACTTAATTATTTCCTAAATTGCCTAAAAAAATTAAAAAAAATCATTTTTGCACTTACATGTGCCAAAAAACTAAAAATACACATGCGCCTTAATAGTATATTTACATAATTAGAGGCAAAAAACGTAAATTGAAAAACAAAAATTGAAAACCGCACCAATCTCAAAACCCTTAATCCGACTGAAGTATCAAAGTCCAGATTCATCAACACAACATGCGTTTACTTCCTAAAATCCTATCTAAAAACGAAAGATCCCAAGTTCATCCACGTTTGCATCAATCAATCATATTATTTTAATATCAAGGTTAGTTCAGTTATATGTAAAGCTCTCTGTTTAGCTTAACTAACACATAATTATAAACCTTATTTTAGATTTATCAATTTTTGTACTTGATTTCAGGGTTATCTCATCTCATCTCATCTTAGTTCTACAAAACCGAATTCAACAACAAAGGTAAATTCTGACTCGTGAGCATCAACGATTTGATTGGGTTTGAAGCTATAAGCATGCTTCGTAAGTTTTCTGCTGGATTTGTTGTTGTTAAAAATCTGAATTAAATACTAACTTTGTTATTTGATTATCGGTTCTTAAAGGTGCAATTAGATGTTATTAAATTTCTTTCGTTTGGATTCGATAAAATATGATCATTATATAACATTTTTATTTTTATTGTGTTTTGATAATGTTTGAAGTTATAGGATTGAAGTGATTGTAGAATGTTGATTATAGTTTAAGCTATTCAAGTAGAATGGTTGTTTCTCATTAGTTAATAGGTAAATTAAAGATACCAAGTTTAGTATAGCTATTCATGTTATGGTTATACAATTATCCAAGTTTTCAGTGTGTAATCTATCAAACTTTTTCGAACACAAGCGATCTCAATGTAGTAATCACAATGTTGTTCTTATTAAAGTTTTCGACTTTGGTGACAAAAAGACACATGGAAAATAAACTTTTCTTAATTATTTGATAGTATAAAGACAAATTCAGGCCGTTGCAGGAAGCTTTTTACCCGCAAAATCTTCCTAATATGTTGAACTTAATGGCTATTGTCTGGAAACTTCCTTATTAGTATCTACTTCTGGAACTTAATGGCTATTGTCTGGCAACCAAACACACGCAAAAACGTGTAGTTAGGTTGGTAATGGTAGAGGCGAGTAATATCGTGGTGTTGATTATTGGGAATGATATAATTCTACATGAACATCTTTTTAATTGTCTATTATCTATTTTTGATGGTTTTCATTCTTTTAGTCGTGATTCAGTTTTAGGTGTGTGCTTGATCTTAATTTTATAGATATTAGTTGTTATGATACTTAACTTTAAAAAATCCAATGATCGCGTGCATTAAGAAGTAGCCGCATAGCTAGAGGTGGTAAGATGAGAGTAGTGACGAATGACTCTTAGCTTGATCATTATTGAAGTGCACCATTTTGATCATCGTTGAAGCACACCTTTATAAACATTAAGGTGTTATATGATATTTATAGAACATGTCAACATGATAATCAAGCCATACTTTCAACTCATGAAAATATGTACATAGGTAGCTTATAGCCTTGTAGTAAAAGATGAGCACCTTATGGTGTTTGGATGAAACTGCTTTTGTCTTACTTCAAGAGTAAATAAGCACTTTAAGCGGAGGGGGGGTGGGATTTGCTTATTTTAAATTGTTTGTGTGCTTTAAAGAAATAAGCATGTACCAACCCGTTTGTTTGTAAGTGCTTATTTACAGTAACATGTGCAAATTTGGCCAAACACTCCAAACAACACAGTTACGTACATACTTTAAAATAAAGCAGATAAGTACGCGTTATGACATTTTTTGTAGGCAATCTTTTTGTTGATGAAACACATAAATGTTCGGATATTTCTTGCAGACAGACAAGGTTTTCAACCAAGATACTGTCAAACATGTTGGTGAACCAAGGAGTCACTTGGAGTCTATTGCTTCATCTGTGGTAAACTTAAATTGTTGCTCACATGCTTTCCAATTTATTTTTTAAAATATCTTTTAATGTCGTATCCTGATTAGTTTGTTTGGTGCGTCTGTTAGATTCATGTGGCTATAAGGTGAAGGTATCTTTTATTATTTGATTTACTTATTCTGGAAGGGATACAAGGTAAGTATTATTGCTTGTGAAGTCGTTTAAAGCATAAACCGTTCCAAAAAATTCATATTATGTTCCCTTTTTTCCTTTAATAAATAAACTGAGTTATGTCTTCTCAAGTCATCTTAAATGCAGATTAGTTGTAAAGTATTGCCCAATAATGTCGGCTCTATTAGTTGTCATTCCCAAGCTTTAGACGAATCAATTGAAGTGGAGTTTCAGTGGTGCATTTGAGGTATATCCTTTCATACTTGTGCACCTTTCGGGTTTAACTAGGCTATGAATGAGGTTTTCTTGGGCTGGTGAACTGGTCCAGAAGATATGCCTTGGTTTTAGGCTCTCTTATATAAGCTAAATACAAAATATTACCATGATTGGCCGTTTGACTTCATGGCGCTGATTATAGATATAACTGCAATTGAACTACTTATGGATAATGATAATTCATGGTGATATGTATCTTGAGAACCAAGTTTAGGAGATTTACAAAAACTTATTAATTGGTCCTAAGCTTATTTATGATTTTTCATAGTTAGTAAGTATACATTATGTGTTATTTAGTGTAGATATTTACCAATAAATCTATAAGAAATGAATTATTCTAATGCGAAACTTAGGCCATAAGGTGTAGGATATTCATGAACTAATAAACACAAGATTGGGTGGCTTATATGGATCGAACAAGAAAGATGCTAGAGAGAGAAGTATGGAACCTTTAGAGAGATAAACCAAAAAAAATGAATTGAAAGCTTGCAAAGGTACAACCCTCTCCACATGAGGAGAGGGGTATTTATACTTAGCCTACTTACTTTGTCCCTAGTGGACTGTGGAGCGAGCTGACAGTGGGTAAAGACCCGACTCACTCCACAATATTAATTAACTACTTTACTACTAATATTACTTGTAATACTACGAGCTATTTGATACAAGAGAGTGCTCGGGGTGACCGAGTCTTCAACTGAATATTTATATTCCTAACAATCTCCCCCTAAGGGAGGTCACCCCGATAATAATGTTCTTAATTCAAGCACTCTATCCATGAAACTTGTCTTTGTAGCTCCTAGACATTGATTCTTCAGACTTTAGTAATCATTGTGCCTTCAGCAGTGGACTTTTGATGACTTTTCATTTTTCTTGGATGATTTAGAGCATTCTTCAAAAATATCATCCAACATGTATCTTCAAGTCATCTTTTATCAGTATGTCTCCAAGTGATGAAGTATTCTTTGAGCCGACATGCTCACACTATTTGGTGTCATGATCTTTAGCATCAGAGTTTGCAGAAGCCGTGTTAAAGGTCTTTTAGGTTGATCATGAATTTGTAGAGTTACCATGATGATGTAGTGTGAACATGTGGTAGAGGATTGGCATCTTTTCTGCAACCAGCTACAGCATTCCACAGCTATAATCGCCAGAAGTTCCTGCATACGACAGTTAGCAATAAAACGTCTGGTACTTACAGGTTCGGACTTCGAGATTGTTAACAGCATAGTGTGAAAACTCTCTCTAATCCTTACCAGGACCGTTCCTAATCGAAAACCAACAGAGGGATTTTTAAGATCGTACCGTAGTATATCAACGATTAGGTGAGTCGCTGGAGATCACTCCACGACTGTAGACCGTTTGAAACCGCCGTGATCACTAAGCGTAATCCACAGGGAATTACCGAAGTGACCTGCTTTCAGGGCTGCTTGATGTTGACCCTGGCAGGAATTTCCATTCAATCATTGAGAATTACATTAGTAAATTCCCTCATAAATGTTCTGGCAGATTGCTAAGATCTGCGTAGGACTCTTAAGTTTACAACCGGTGTCCTTAATGTTGAACACCCAGTGTAGAAATAATTCATGTCCCTATGAGATCTTATTATGCATCTCGTGGCTCTAGACTCTATTGTGCGTTTTAATTTGGTGAGCGGAGGCTAGAGAGGACCGCCACCTTTTCAATATCATCTAACTCGGAGTGAGAGAGACGATAGGAATGTATTGAACTCCGTGACAATTGAAACAAGAATCCTTTGAGGGACCTTAAGTGGCTAGGAAGGGTTGTGCAGCGTATCACTGGGTCCATGATACTTTGTCTTCAATGCCAGCAATCAACTATGTGATTCTGACAGCATATGTATTGACCCGGTTTCTGCCTAAGTTGTAAGGAGGGCTATTTCTTTTCACCCTTTCTCACTTCGCGGCTCTGGCGGGATCGTGGGAACTTGAACCTAACCTTACCATCCTTATAACTCCATGCATTAAATTAAATGGTCGGTCTTTGGTGTTCTTCCACAATTGCCAAACCAAATCTTTGAAAAATCTCTCAAAGTGTTCATGATTATGAAAAACATTTTGCAAACACTTGAGAGTTTTATATTTTTCAAATGCTCCCCCTCAACATGTGCTCAAATGATTGTTTTATAAATTTGCACATGTCAGGTGAAGCTCGCACTTATGAATTGATTGATTTTCCAAGAACATGATCATCGCGAGACACGCTTACATCACTAGTAAACTAGCTTGAAATTATTACCCGTCAAGATCACATTCAAGGAAAATTGCTCGAAATCGGTACATTCTACTCAGACATGTCCTTTGCGAGACACGCTTACATCACCAGATAAACTGGCTTGAAATTATTACCCGTCCAGGACATGTCCTTTCGACTACTGACTTTAGTTATCGTCAATTCATTGGTGAAGTCTGAGCCTTTCTCACATAAGATGCCCAAATCCTTTATGTTTTGTTAAAAACCATTTGCTCCCCCTCAATATGTGCATCGAAATACGAAAGAGTTTAGCACATATGGAAGAGCTTGCTTTTACGTCCAAAACATTTTGCTCACCCTTAATATGTGCATTGATATACAAAGCAGTTTAGCACATACGGGAGAGCTTACATTTACTTCCAAATCATCACATTTTATCATAATTTCATATTTAAATCACATTCTCTCCCCCGATCAAAAATTTCAAATCATTTGAGATTTGTGATCCCAATTGATTTAAATAAGTTTATAAAATTTGGGAGAAAATGTGGTCAGGTTTAAATGTATTCTGATTTAGGAGCATACTATGCTCCCCCTTAAACCATGAGAGAGTGTCACTGCTGATGTTGCACAAATTTGGCAAGGTGTCAGAAATTTGAACAAATATTCTCCCCCTTAATTAATGACCCGTTTTCCATTTAAAGAGCAGTAGTCATTCAATTGAGCGACAAGTATTTGTGAAAATTTAATTCAATTTACCACCTTGTGTAACATCAAGACTCTCTTGAAGAATCAAACAAGATAAAGAGTCTGATGTAAAGAAGACTTCTCTTCTTATACACGAAATGACGCACTGAAACGTACATCAAGTTGGGTAACATGGATATAAAGTAATCCATGCCCAGGTGAACATCACCCAGTCGGTGGAACAAACGTCCTTTTGGCGACGTGCTTTCCACAATGTATAGAGCGGGTTGCAGTATGAAGTAACTGCAAACCATTAAGACATGTTTTAACTGATTAGTATAACTTCTGCTCGAGCTTCATTTAAAGATCCGTGTCATTGTTGAATGACATTTCTAGATCCGTAAATGTTATCGATAAACAGAAGACATGCCTAAGTAGGACTATTTTTGGTATTTTCTGATTTTTCAATTTTTATGGTTTTTATAGGTTTTATATTTTTGTATTTTCTTTTTGTTTCAAGATATATACAACTATGTACAAGGATATAAGAAGACAATCCTTTACTCCTCCTTTTCTTCCTGAAGACACTTGAGGGTTTCAGGTGTCATGCTCTTCATACCAAGGCGTGGGAGAATAAACTGAAACCTTTCTCTTGGGAGAGCCTTGGTAAAGATGTCTGCTAGCTGAAACTCTGTCCTCACAAAATAAAGCTCCACGATTCCCTTTTCAACCTGTTCCCTGATGAAGTGATGCCTGATTTCGATGTGCTTTGAACTGGAGTGCTGAACATTGTTGCAACAAAGTGCAATAGCGCTTTTGTTGTCACAATATAGAGGAATTTTGTTGTATGAGAATCCATAGTCTGATAGTTGTGATCGCATCCATAGAATTTGTGCACAACAAGCCGACATAGCAATGTATTCCGCTTCAGTAGAAGATATGGATGTGCTCATTTGCTTCTTCGAAGACCAACTAACCAACTTTTCCCCTAAAAATTGAGCTCCTCCTGAAGTACTTCAACGAGTGTCTTGACACCCCGCATGATCTGCATCAGCATAAGCCGTTAACTCCATGGCTGTGTCCTTAGTATACCAGAGACCCATATGAACTGTTCCTAGAAGATATCTGAAAACCCTCTTTACTGCTTCTAGATGCTTTTTGGTAGGTTTGGATTGATATCGTGCACACATGCATACAGCAAATAGAAGGTGTGGCCTGCTTGCAGTAATGTACATTAAGGATCTAATCATGCTTCTGTACTTCATTTGATCGACTGGAATCCCTGACGGGTCTTCATCTAGCTTAGATCTGTCAATCATGGGAGTATCAACTGGCTCACTTGAATCAAATCCAAACATTTTCAAGATCTCATATGCATATTTGGACTGATTGATGAAAATGCCTCCGGGACTTTGAGATACTTGTAATCCTAGGAAGAATGACATTTGTCCCATCATCGACATTTGAAACTTGGAGCTCATCTCTTTTGAAAATCTATCACATTCACTAGGGTCAGATGAAGCAAATATGATGTCATCTACATAAATCTGAACAAGTAGTAGATGTTTGTTTGTCTTCCAGGTGAACAATGTTGGATCAACAACACCCTTTGAGAATCCATGATCTAGAAGAAACTTGGACAATGTATTATACCATGCTCTAGGTGCCTGCTTTAACCCGTAAAGAGCCTTCTTCAAGCGATAAACATGCGTAGGATGATCAGCGTCCACAAATCCTTCAGGTTGGCTCACGTAGACTTCTTCCTTTAAGTCCCCATTCAGGAAAGCTGTTTTGACATCCATCTGGTAGACTATCATATTTAGACTTGCAGCATTGGCCAGGAAGATTCTAATAGCTTCAATTCTAGCAACTGGAGCAAATGATTCTTTAAAATCAATGCCCTCTTCTTGTCTGTATCCTTTAGCAACTAGACGTGCCTTGTTCTTTAAAACATCACCATGCTCATCAAGTTTTACCTTGAAGATCCACTTGAGAGCAATAATCATAGCACACTCTGGAGGAGGCACTAATTCCCATACTTCAAGTCGATCAAATTCATGGATTCCGTCTTGCATGGCCTCGAACCAACAGTCTTTGGTCATTGCATCTTTGACATCTTTTGGTTCGACTTTAGACAGTACAGAATTGAAGAAACACTACAATGCATCGGTTGCCAGTTGTTTACGAATGGATACAGGATGAGAAGGATTGCCGATGATGTTGTCAATTGGATGATCGTTGGTCCATTTTCTGAGATGGTCATGAGGTTGAGGGTTTTGGATTGATGTTGCCGTGCTGTGTTCTTCGTGAGTGGACATGTCTGATGAGGGTTCAGGAGCAAATATGTTCTCAAAAGGAACATCATTGATAGGAGCAAAAGGATTAACTTCCAAAGAATGATCATCTACAGATTCTTGTTGCACCGGAGAGGATTGAGTATTTGACGATGTGGGTGATTGACTTGCAGCAGGAGCATTGAAACTGATTGAGACTGAAGCTGGATGGTTTTCTGAACCTTGTGGAACTTGAACATCCGCAGCGTCAGGTGCAGCTACTGCATTTGTGATTGTTTCATTTGTTGGCTCAAAATATTCGTCAAACATAGGATCAAATAGCTTCTTCAACTCCTCACTCGTTGGTGGAACGAAAGACTCTGCAGGCGTGTGATTCTGTACAAGCCCTGAACTAATTGGTCCAGGTGTCAAAAGTTTAAGATCGGGTCCAGAACTGGTTTGTCCTGAAACAGTTTGCTCACTTAGCTCGTCGAACGTGACATGGATGGTTTCCATGATTTGTCGGGTTCTCTGGTTGTAGCATGTAGTTGCAATGGCCTCTGCCCATAGAAACATCGGTGCCTTTGAAAATATAAGCATGGTTCTTGCAGCTTCTACTAGAGTACGGTTTCTGCTGAGGAGTGCGAGGTATACTTTTCTGATGTGTGATGCCAATATTTTCATAAAAGTTTCTGAGTTGTTGATTGACAAACTCAGTTCCATTATCAGTGCGGATGATTCTGACAGTCTTGTTAAGCCTTACTTGCAGCTGTTTAATCAGCTTAATGATCACCTCTGGAGTCTCATCCTTGGTTCTCAAAAACTTTACCTATGTGAACCGAGAGAAATCATCTACTATCACCAGAATATATTTCTTTCCATTTATGCTTTGTACTCTCATTGGACCGCATAGATCCACGTGGAGGGTATGAAGAACTTCCAAGTTGGTGTTGACGGTTTTGGGTTTGTGGGTTTGTTTCTTGCTTTTGCCCAGTTGACATGCAGAGCAGAGATGATCTTTTTCATATTTTAATCTGGGCATTCCTCTAACAAGATCTTTGCGGGAAAGATCATTGATGGTACCGAAGTTCAGGTGGTTCAAACGACGATGCCACAGCCAAGATTTTGTTTTAAAGGCTTTTGAAAGCAAGCATATGGGAGAGGACTTCAACATTTCTTCAATTGATATGGTGTATAGATTCGGACCCCGACTACCCTTGAGAAGATCTATACCATCCAATTCTCTGACGAAACATGTGTGTTTTCTGAAAGCCACTTCCAGATCAGCGTTACAAAATTGGCCCACAGAAAACAAATTGTGCCCTAATCCTTCCACATAGTAAACCCGTGAGATCACACTGTTACCAAACAAATAATCTCCATAACCCATAATCGCCCCAAAGTGGTCATTCCCGAATCTAACTGTCCCGATAAACTTTTTCACAAAGTTCTTGAGCCGTGAGCGATCCCCAGTCATATGTTTTGAGCAGCCTGAGTCCAAATACCAAAGGATGATTTGTACGACCTACATTTGAAACCAGACAACAATGGATAACTGAAATATGTGGATCCCCACTGGAATTTGGGGTCCGTTTCGTCAGCACACACAAGTTCTGGAACATTAGTCTTTTCTAATATTGATGCCTCTACAGTGAGAACTACTCTAGAGTTATCAAGGGACCTATTAGAAGGGCTATGTGTTCCTAATGGAAGGATTCCACCCGTTGGTCTCCATTCTTTAATCTTCACAATTTTATGTTTATTCAACTTAGGCAATGGATTCTTGTTTCCTAAACTGAACTTCCTTCCAGTGGGTCTCCATTGATACCCAACCTTAGTGAAGATTTTTCCTGTGGCTTTCCAACATTTCACATTACTTTCAGTTTTCCTAACATGCATAATATGGGGTGGTGCATGAGATATCAGAGACGACACAACACATTCATCATGATTAACAGAAATTAAGCATTCGTCACATGTTTTACAGACCATTTTAGAATTCGAATTAATTATAGTACTTTTGATACTAGAATCAACACGATTCCATCTAGTCGTTACAAACTTATTGTTCCTAGGTTAGACTTCTACTCTTTTCTTGTGATCACTCTTAGCCGGCGCAGTCCTATCATTCCTTGCATTGCCTTTAGGCTTTGACCCGCTAGCTTGGGTGTCACTTCTTACTCCTGTAGAAGTAATGATGGGAACATTAGTTTGCTTCACTAACACATGCTTTCCTGATAATGATGTGCTAGGTTCTGATGTTCTTGGTGGTAAATCAAAGGACACATGCTTGTTCTTAATAGTGGACGATGAGGCACCTAAGCTATCCTTTTGGTAACTGGACCTAGGACCCGAGCTAATAGCATATTCTAGCTGTTCCTGGATCCTTTTTGTGAGGCCACATGCATAACCTATTGCCTTATCATGTGTTTTTCCTATTCTATCCTCTTCCACAACCTCTCAAAGAGTGTCAAGTCCATCCCTAAGGTGACTAAGATACATCTGATGGACAGGTCTGTTATTTCTTATGGGAAATGGAATAGGCCCCACATCAACATCATATATTTTACAAGCAGAAACCTTTGATGGAACACCATTACAAGATGTACATGGCATTTTACCTTTCACCTGAGTCTTCAGATTCTCAATTTCATTTAACAAAGAAGTTATCCTTTCATCATGACTATTTCTTGTAACTTTAATTGAGTCATATAACTCTCTGTAATTTTGTTTAATCTTAGAATTTTCTTCTCGAAAACACTCATTTTCATGATGTAATTTGTTTATGGTGTCATGATATTGAAAATTCTGAGAATCTGACGACAACGGTTTATTGGTGCCATAAACATCACTCATGTTGGACTTCAATTTGGCAATTTGAGCCCTCAACAGACGAATCGTGTTAGTGTGAGCTTGAATTTTCTCATCCCGTTTGCTTAATTCAAAATACGTATCAAACTCAGGAGCATCCGAAGATGTCTTGGCATTTGATAGTTTACATCTTTCTTCTAAGTGTTGATATTTCAATTGTAACTTAAGATGATCAACCTCTAGTTTAGAAAAACGTTTGACCATGTCATCATGGTCATCATTTTGAATTTTTTTCAAGTAGTTTCAAATTCTCCCCCTCAAGCTCCATAACACGATTCTGGGTAACATTTAAAGCCATAGCATACTCATGATATTGACAAGCAGATAATGCAGAATCAGTTGCAGTAAAAAATACATCTTGTGGGCAATACATCTCGCAATCAAATTATCATTATTGATGAGCATGTTTTTCCTTTCAATTTCGCGGCTCTTAAGTTCTATTGCATATTCATTCACCTCATTTTCCATATCTTTAAACACTACTTTCATTTCTTTTATTTCTGTGTTGAGGGCAGTTTGCAGCCCTTCAAAATGTTCTTTGAGTAGTTTAAAGAATGGCATGACTTCAGTTAAGTAACACCTTTTTGCATGTTCAAAACACCTTTCCCCCTCAGTAATGCCGGTTGGTGTGATTCTCTTTTTACATGTTTTATCAAAATTAGCAAACAGTTGCCAAAGCACATATAAGCTAATAAAGGTTTTGGATTCAGTGGGAAGAGAGAACGGCACTAAATTCCTAGGTGTATTGGGAGGATACACCGTTATGGACGCAACTTTTCTAATGAGAGGGGTGTTTGCCTTAAGTTTTTCTTCCTTAAGTTTTTCAGTATCTTGTTTCCAGAATATCTGTTCAGGTGTTAACTTCTTTTGAGGAGCAAACACAGCCAAACAATTTTCCTCACTATAGTTACGGGGCTTGATTATTATTCGTCTGGCTATGCACTCGGGATCCCTCATTTTCTCATTCATTCTTTCCTATGTTCTCTCACTCATCTCCTCCTCCTCTTTAGTGTAGATAAGCTCAGGCGGGTCATGATTAGGCATAAACATCACATTAGAATCATTTAATGCAGGTTGGGCTATCTTAGCAATCTCATGAATAGCTAATTTAGATCTACCTACATTGCTTTCACTATGCTTGTCACTTAACTTTCTGTGCTTATACATCATTTGGGCAGTCTGTCTGGTTTGGTCTTGTATGTACAACTTATCCTCAAGCTTATTTTTTAAGGTTTTGAGCCTAGAGAAATCATTTAAGAGTTCCTTTTCTTTTTCTTTGAATTCTAGCTTAAGTGTAGTTATACACCTTTGTACTTCCTGTTTATGTTTAACAGACTGTTCTAGCTGACTTTTCAAAGAATTCAACTCTTGTTTTAATGTTTCTTCTCTTACTCTAGACTCTTTAATAAGTGTACTCATTTGACCTTCTAATTTCTGCTCACGTTCATTAAGCTCAAACTTAGCACACTGTTCATACATATCAACTTGTTCTTTATAAATGTTTATTCTAGTGATTAAGTCATTATCAGGTGCAGGAACTGTACTTTCACGAGTGCATGCATTATCTATTTCACGTGTAATTTCTATGGCACATAAGTCATCAACAACACAAGCATCATTTACAACAGAAGATTCAGCATTTTGTACATCAGGCACATTTTTCTGACTCAGATATTGTTCATATGGAATCATATTGCTATTATCCATGTCAGCATTATTTGAGTCAGAGACAATTGCCTGTTGTATTTCGATGGGAAACTTTTGTTTATCAACTATTTCATATGTGTCATATAATCTTAGTACCTCCGATATCACAGAAGCATTTGAAGAACCAGCTTTTTGAGATGGAGAGGCCAAGGATGACAAATTGGCCATGAAGATAGTTTGAGCAGTTGGTTCTTCATCCACATCAGAGTCAAATGCATCACAATCATCAGCTTGGAAGACATTAGGATCATTGAGTGCCATATCTTGGACTGGTTGCTCATCCACATCAGCATCAAAAGTATTACCCCCATCACCAGCCAGAAACAACAATTCTTCCTCATCCAATACTGCTCCATTCTCTTGAGCCTGCATCAACAACATCTTGTCCTTGAAGTAGTCTGAGTTCTGAGGTCGTTTTGGTTGATTGCAGTTTCTTGCAATATGTCCCAGACCTCCACAATTATAGCACTTGATCTGTTTCCCTTGCCCTTGGTTGGCATTCCCAGCCCTGTTCTGCATAATACCTCGACCCATGTTTTTGCCAGCTCTCCCTTGCACATTTTGAACTACAATTTTTCCATCCTCCACCATTGCAAGATTTCGCGGGTTGGATGAATTTCTTAACTGATTGTTGGTCTGAGGGAGAGAAGCTTTGAACTGTTGCACAAGTAAAGATACTTGATTGGTGAGGTTATCAAGCATTTTATCAGTCTGAGTAAAGCCTGAGTCAAGTTGAGGACTCATAGCAGATGATGGTTGAAAGTTTGGTACAGCTGTTGCCATAAATGCTAGTGGATCATTGGAAGTGGATGGATTCAACTTCCCTCTTAACACCCGATCAAAGATATCATGCTTCTCATGTTGTTGAAGATAGGCATACAGCTGTTCATAGTTGGTATCCCTCAGACCTTTGTTGAGTTTGACAGCAGTAACAAATCTGTCCCATTCTGGAGTCATATTGTTCACAAATTTGGAGTTAAGTTGGATGTTGGGCATAGTCATTCTAATTATCCTCATGTCATTTACCAACTTATGGAATCTCACATAGTAGTCTGTAATATTCTCTCCTGGGTTCATTTTGAAATGCTCAAACTCATCATACAGTTGAGATTCCCTGTCTTCCTTTGTCAGTTCTGACCCAGCCAACAGCATCTTAACATTGTCCCATACTGCCTTGGCTTCTGTATTGAAGTTGATGAGTTTGTAGACATCCTTTGGAAGACCTTGAATGATGATATTTGAGGCTCTAATATCAACATCATACCTCTTCTTTTCCTCCTCAGTAAGATCATTGTACGTGCGAGGTTTGTCAATACCAAGTGTGACTGTGCCATCTTCACTAGTAGTCACAGCATCTCTGGTAGTACCCATCTGAAATGGTCCTTCATCAATGGACATAAGGATGTTTGCCCCATTTTCTTTTCCCAAGCAATAAAGCCGTATTCTTTGTGCCCATGACTCATAGTCTGTCCTATCAAGCATAGGTGGACGGGTATCGGACCCAGCTGCTTGAATATCATCGGAAGGTGTGCTCGCCATTGAATTAGAAGTATCTTCAGAACCGCTAACGTGCAATTCAGAAGCAAACCGCTACCCTTCTAGACAAACCGCTAATAACAAGCTGCTAAAACTGAGAACCAAACCTTTTGTAGGGTATTCACTAACAAAGAAACACATATTTGGAGTACTAGAATGGATCGAATAGAAGGAGAAGAAGATGTTAGAGACAGAAAGTGGAACCTAGTAAGAGAAATGTATGTGTATTAGATTAATACTCAAATGAGGTCTAACCCTCTCCTTTGGTGGAGAGGGCTTTATATAGTTCTTACATAAGGTGCCCCTAGTGGGCTGTGGAGCGAGCTGACAGTAGGTAAAGACCCGACCCACTCCACGATATTAATTATAACTAAGATACTACTACAATACTATAAATATAACTAATTATCCTACGAGCTATGATGTGCTAATAAGTACTCGGGGTGACCGAGTCTTCAACAGAATATTCATATTCCTAACAATCTCCCCCTAAGGGAGGTCACCCCGGAAGTAATCTTCTGAATCATTACACTTCAACCATGGCTCTTTACTTCATAGCTCGATGAATGTTGATTAATCAACATCTTTGATTCTTGTACATTCTGCAGTGAACTTAAGATAACTGTTCTTTAGACTAGGATGATCTTTGGAGATTCTTTGATGTCGTCATCCACCGTTAGTCTTTAGGTCATCTTTTCAGCAGAATGTCTTCATGTGATGTGTATTCTTTGAACTGACATGCTACTCTATTCTGAGACATGACTTTCAGCATCAGAGTTTGCAGAAGCTGTGTTGAAGGTCTTTTTGGTTGTCATGACTTCTTTGATGATGATGTAGTAGAGTGAACATGTGGTGATGGATTGGCATCTTTTCTGCAACCAGCTACAACAGCAACCAGCTACAGCATTCCACTGCTACAACCGCCAGAAGTTCCTGCATATGACAGTTAGCAATAATTCGACCGGCACTTACAAGTTTGGACTTCGAGATAGTCAACAGCATAGTGTTAAAACTCTCTCTAATCCTTACTAAGACCGTTCCTAATCGAAAACCCACAGAGGGATTTTTAAGATTTTACCGTAGTAAATCAACGATTAGGTGAGTCGCTGGAGATCACTCCACGACTGTAGACCGTCTGATACTGTCGTGACCACTAAGCGTAATCCATAAGGAATTACCGAAGTGACCTGCATTCAGAGCTGTTTGATGTTGACCCTGGCAGGAATTTCCATTCAATCATTGAGAATTACATATGTAAGTTCTCTCATAAATATTCTGGCAGATTGCTAAGATCTGCGTAGGACTCATAAGTTTACATCTGGTGTTCTTAATGTTGAACTACCAATGTAGAAGTAATTCGTGTCCCTATGAGATCTTATTATGCATCTCGTGGCTCTAGACTCAATTTTGCGTTTTGATTTGGTGATCGGAGGCTGGAGAGGACTGCCACCTTTTCAATATCATCTAACTCGGAGTGAGAGAGACGATAGAAATGTATTGTTCTCCGTGACAAGTGAAACAAAAGTCCTTTGAGGGACCTTGAGTGGCTAGGAAGGGTTGTGCAGCGTATCACTGGGTCCATAATACTTTGTCTTCAATGCTAGCAATCAACTAAGTGATTCTGACAGCATATGTATTGACCCGGTTTCTGCCTAAGTTGTAAGGAGGGCTATTTCTTTTAACCCTTTATCTTTACAATTCTTTTTCATTCTTCAACCCCTTCAGTGCTTACCGAGACTTCATAACTAACACCTTGTTGGGTTTATTCCAGTGTTAGCTCCATCTCAGTCGGCACTCTTCCCTTATACGCATTTCTCCTTTTTAATCATACCTAAGGACTTCTACACTAACTAGTGGATTGTCCCTGGGTAGATCCCTCCGGCTCTAGCTGGATCGTGGGAACTTGAACCTAACCTTACCGTCCTTATGACTCCATACATTAAACAAAATGGTCGGTCTTTGGTGTTCTTCCACAATTGCCAAACCAAATCCTTGAAAAATCTCTCAAAGAGTTCATGATTAAGAAACACATTTTTGCGAACACTTGAGAGTTTTATATTTTTCAAATGCTCCCCCTCAACATGTGCTCGAATACTTGTTTTATAAATTTGCACATGTTGGGTGAAGCTCTCACTTTTGAATTGATTGATTTTCCAAGAACATGATCATCGCGAGACACGCTTTCATTACTAGTGAACTAGCTTGAAATTATTACCCGTCCAGATCACCTTCAAGGAAAGTCGCTCGAAATTGGTACATTCTACTCAGACACGTCCTTCGCGGGACACGCTTACATCACTAGTTAGACTAGCTTGAAATTATTACCCGTCCAGGACATGTCCTTTCGACTACTGACTTTAGCTATTGTCAATTCATTGGTTAAGACTGAGTTACCAATGCATGAGATGCCAAATCCTTTGCTCCCCCTTAATTAAAGCATGGGAGAGCATACTTCCATATCCAAAACATTTTGCTCCCCCTCAATATGTGCATTGATATACAAAATGGTTTAGCACATATGGGAGCTTACTTTAATATCCAAAACATCACATTTTTATCAGATTTCATATTTAAATCACATTCTCTCCCCCGATCAAAAATTTCAAACCCTTTGAGATTTGTGATCCCAATTGATTTAAATTAGTTAGAAAATTCTGGGAGAAAATGTGTCCGATTAAATGTTTTCTGATATTTTAGCAAAGAAGACTTCTCTTCTCATTCACGAAATGACGCATTGAGACGTACATCAGATCGAAGAAACATGGATATAAAGTAATCCATGCCCAGGTGAACATCACCCAGTTGGAGGAACAGCTGTCTTTTTGGCGACATACTTTCCCCAATGTATAGCACGGGTTGCTATCTTAAGTAATAGCAAGCCATTAAGACATGTTTTAACTGATTAGTATAACTTCTGCTCGAGCTTCATTTAAAGATCTGTGTCATTGTTGAATGACATTTCTAGATCTGTAAATGTTATCGATAAACAGAAGACATGCCTAGGTAGGACTATTTTTGGTATTTTCTGATTTTTTGATTTTTATGGTTTTTATAGGTTTTATATTTTTGTATTTTCTTTTTGTTTTAAGATATATACAACTATGTACAAGGATATAAGAAGACAATCCTTTACTCCGCCTTTTCTTCCTGAAGACACTTGAGGGTTTCAGGTGTCATGCTCTTCATACTAAGGCGTGGGAGAATAAATTGAAACCTTTCTCTTGGGAGAGCTTTGGTGAAGATGTCAGCTAACTGAAACTCTGTCCTCATGAAATAGAGTTCCACAATACCCTTTTCCACCTATTCCCTGATGAAGTGATGCCTGATGTCGATGTGCTTAGACCTGGAGTGCTGAACATTGTTGCAACAAAGGGCAATGGCGCTTTGGTTGTCACAATATAGGGGAATTTTGTTGTATGAGAATCCATAGTCTGAAAGTTGTGATCGCATCCAAAGGATTTGTGCACAACAAGCAGACATGGCAATGTACTCAGCTTCAGTAGATGATATGGAAGTACTCATCTGCTTCTTAGAAAACCAACTAACCAACTTTTCCCCTAATAACTGAGCTCCTCCTGAAGTACTACGACGAGTGTCTTGACATCCCGCATGATCAGCATCTGCATAAGCCGTTAACTCCATTGCTGTGTCCTTAGGATACCAGAGACCCATATGAACTGTGCCTTGAAGATATCGGAAGATCCTTTTTACCGCTTCAACATGCTTTTTGGTTAGCTTGGATTGATACCGAGCACACATACACACAACAAACAGAAGATCTGGTCTACTAGCAGTGATGTACATCAAAGATCCAATCATGCTTCGATACTTTGTTTTATCCACTGGAATTCCTGAAGGGTCTTCATCCAGCTTTGTTCTATCAACCATGGGAGTGTCAACAGGCTCACTTGAATCGAATCCAAACTTTTTCAAGATCTCATTGGCGTATTTGGATTGATTAATGAATATGCCTCCAGGACTTTGAGAAACTTGTAATCCTAAGAAGAATGACATTTGTCCCATCATGGACATTTGGAACTTGGAATTCATCTCCTTTGAAAATCTATCACATTCACTAGGATCTGTTGAAGCAAAGATGATATCATCTACATAAATCTGAACAAGTAGAAGATGTTTTCTTGATTTCCTGGTGAATAGTGTGGGATCAACAACACCCTTGGAGAACCCGTTCACTAGAAGGAACTTGGACAATGTATCGTACCATGCCCTTGGCGCCTGCTTCAACCCATAAAGAGCCTTCTTCAAGCGGTAAACATGAGTAGGATGTTCAGCATCCACGAATCCTTCGGGTTGGCTCACATAAACTTCTTCCTTTAAGCCACCATTCAAAAAGGCCGTTTTGACATCCATATGGTAGACTATCATATTCCGACTAGCAGCATTTGCAAGGAAGATTCTTATGGCTTCAATTCTAGCAACCGGAGCAAACGAGTCTTCAAAATCAATGCCCTCTTCTTGACTGAATCCTTTTGCAACTAGCCGTGCCTTGTTCTTTAACACATCACCATGCTCATCAAGTTTTACTTTGAAGATCCACTTTAAAGCAATGATTATTGCAAGCTCTGGAGGAGGCACTAATTCCCATACTTCAAGTCGATCAAATTCATGAATTTCATCCGGCATAGCCTCGAACCAGCAATCTTTTGTCATTGCTACCTTGGCATCTTTAGGTTCGACTTTGGACAGCACGAAATAGAAGAAGCACTATAGTGCATCAGTGGCTAATTGATTACGTGTGGATACTGGATGTGAGGGATTGCCTATGATGTTGTCGATTGGATGATCGCTGGTCCATTTTCTGAGATGGTCGTGAGGTTGAGGGTTTTGAACTGATGTAGCAGTGCTGTGTTCTTCAAGAGAGGATGTGTCTGATGAATGTTCAAGAGCAAATATGTTTTCAAAAGGAACCTCATCAACAGGAGCAAAAGGATTAACTTCCAAAGAATGGTTATTTGCAGATTCTTGTAGTACTGGAGAGGATTGAGTATTTAATGATGAAGGCGATTGACTGGCAGCTGGAGCATTGAGGCTGACTGATACTGAAGCTGTTGGGCCTTCTGTGCCTTGCTGGGCTTGAGCCTCAGCCATACGAAGTACAGCTGGTGTACTTGGGATGGTTCCATTCGTTGGCTCAAAGTATTCATCATACATAGGATCAAATAACTTCTTCAAATCCTCACATGTAGATGGTACAAAAGAATCCGCAGGCGTGGAATTCTGTACAAGTCCTGAACTAATGGGTCCAGGTGTCAAAAGTTTAAGATCAGGTCCAGAACTAATTTGTCCTGAAGCAAGTTGCTCACTCAGCTCATCGAACGTGACGTGAATGGTTTCCATGATTTTACAGGTCCTCTTATTATAGATTCTATACCCTTTACTGTCTGGAGCATATCCAACAAAAATACCTACGTCTGCTTTAGCTCTTAACTTTCCCAAGTCTTGACTATCATTAGTCGGATAGCAAAGTGCGCCAAACACATGAAGAAAGGAAAGATCTGGTTTCTTGTTATGAATTAACTCGTAGGGAGTCTTTTCATGAACAAGATGAATTAGAGATCGGTTTTGGGTGAAACACGCTGTTGCAATAGCCTCTGCCCAGAGAAACATCGGTGCCTTTGAAAATATAACATGGTTCTTGCAGCTTCCACCAGAGTACGGTTCCTTCGTTCGACAACACCATTCTGTTGAGGAGTGCGAGGGATACTTTTCTGATGCGTGATGCCAATACTTTCATAGAAATTTCGGAGTTGTTGGTTAACAAACTCAGTACCATTATCAGTGCGGATGATTCTGACAGTTTTATCGAGCCTTACTTGCATCTGTTTTATGAGTTTAATGATAACCTCAGGAGTTTCATCCTTGGTTCTCAAAAACTTTACCCATGTGAACCAAGAATAATCATCTACTATCACCAGAACATACTTCTTTCCATTAATGGTTTGTATTCTCATTAGACCGCACAAGTCCATGTGGAGGGTATGAAGAACTTCCAGGTTGGTGTTAATGGTTTTAGGCTTGTGGGTTTGTTTCTTGCTTTTGCCCAGTTGACATGCAGAGTAGAGATGATCTTTCTCATATTTTAGTCTGGGCATCCCTCTAACAATATCTTTACGGGAAAGATTATTTATTATACCGAAGTTCATGTGGTTCAACCGACGATGCCACAGCCATGATTTTGTTTTAGAGGCTTTTGAAAGCAAGCATATGGGAGAGGACTTCAACATTTCTTCAATCGATATGGTGTATAGATTGGTGCCCCGACTGCCCTTGAGGAGATCTATACCATCCAATTCTCTGACGAAACATGTATGTTTTCTGAAAGCCACTTCCAAGTCTGAATCACAAAATTGACCCACAGAAAATAGATTATGCCCTAATCCTTCCACATAATATACCCTAGAGATTACACTGTCACCGAACACATAATCTCCATAACCCATTGTCGCACCAAAGTGGTCGTTCCCGAATCTAACTGTCCCGATAAACTTTTTCACGAAGTTCTTGAGCCGCGAGCGATCCCCAGTCATATGTTTAGAGTAGCCTGAGTCCAAATACCAAAGGACGATTTGTACGACCTGCATTTGAAAACAGACAATGATGGATAACTGAAAGATGTGGATCCCCACGTGTAGTTGGGGTCCGTTTGGTTAGCACACACAAATTCAGGAGCCACAGAAGTATCAATCACTGAGGTTACTATAGTGGAATCTACTCTAGGTTCAGCAGATGACTTATGAAGAAGGCATTATGTTCCTAAGGGTAAAATTTGACCTGTTGGTCTCCATTCCTTAACCTTCACAATTTTATGCTTATTCATTTTAGGTAATGTGCACTGTTTTCCTAAATTGAATTTCCTTCCAGTGGGTCTCCATTCCTTAACCTTCACAATTTTATGCTTATTCATTTTAGGTAATGTGCATTGTTTTCCTAAATTGAATTTCCTTCCAGTGGGTCTCCATTGATAGCCTACGCTAGCAAATGTTTTTCTGTTGCTTTCCAAACTTTCTTGCATGTTTCAGTTATCCTAACATTCTTAACATGGGGTGAAGCAGAAGACATCAAGAAAGACACAACACACTCATCATGATTAGCAGAAATTAAACAATTGTTGCATGTTTTATAGATAGCATTAGAATTCGAATTAATTACAGTACTTTTGATACTAGAATCAACACGATTCATCCTACTCATTGCAAACTTATTGTTCCTAGGTTGGGCTTCTACTTTCTTCAAGTGATCATTCTTAGCTGGCGTAGTCCTATCCTTTCTTGCATTTCCTCTAGACCTTGACCCGCTTGCTTGGGTGTCACTTTTTACTCCTGTAGAAGCATCGAAGGGAACATTAGTTTGTTTTTCTGTCACATGCCTTCCTGATAATGATGTGTTGGGTTCTGATGTTTTAGGTGGTAGATCAAAGGCTATATGCTTGTTCTCAATAGTGGATGATGATGCAACAAATCTATCTCTATGGCTGTTAAACTTAGGAACTGAGCCTATGGCATATTCTAAGTTTTCCTGAATCCTTTTCGTGAGTTTGCAGGCATAGACAACTGCCCTATCAAGTGGCTTTTCAGTTCTATCCTCTTCAACTACCTCACGAAGTGTGTCAAGGCCCTCTCTAAGATGATCTAGATATGTTTGATGGGCAAAGCTATTATTTCTAAGGTTAAATGGAATACGCCCAACATCAACATCATACTTTTTACTAGCAGTAGCCTTTGGTGCATCACAATTACAAGTGGTGCATGGCATTTTACCTTTCACCCGAGCCTTAAGATTCTCAATTTCATTTGTCAAAGAGGTTATTTGATCATTGTGATTGCTTCTTGTAACTTTAATAGAAGCATATAACTCTTTGAAATGTTGTTTGACCTTTGAATTTTCTTCTCGATAACACTCATTTTCATAATGTAACTTATTTATGGTGTTTTGATATTGAAAATTCTGAGAATCTGAAGAAGAAGGTTTATTGGTGCCATACACGTCACACTTGTTCGATTTCAATTGGGCAATTTGGGCCCTCAGCAGTCGAATCGTGTTCGTGTGAGCTTGAATTTTCTCATCTCGTTTGCTTAATTCAAAATAAGTATCAAATTCAGGAGCATCCAAGGATGTCTTGTCATTTGATATTTTATGTTTTTCATTTAAATGTTGATGTTTCAATTGCAAATTTAGATAATCAACTTCTAATTTTGAAAAACGTTTAACCATATTATCATGGTCATCATTTTGAATTTTTTCAAGCAATTTTAAATTCTCCCCCTCAAGCTCAACAACACGATTCTGGGTGACATTTAACGCAATAGCATACTCATTAAATTGAAAAACAGACAATGCAGAATCAGTAGCAGTATAAAATACATCTTGTGCAACACATTTAGCAATCAAGTTGTCATTAGTAATGAGTATGTTTTTTCTTTCAATCTCACGACTCTTAAGTTCTATTGCATATTCATTCACCTCATTTTCCATGTCTTTAAACACTACTTTCATTTCTTTTATTTCTGTGTTGAGGGCAGTTTGCAGCCCTTCAAAATGTTCTTTGAGTAGTTTAAAGAATGGCATGACCTCTGTTAAGTAACACCTTTTTGCATGATCAAAACACCTTTCCCCCTCAGTAATGCCGGTTGGTGTGATTCTCTTCTTACATGTTTTATCAAAATCAGCAAACAGTTGCCAAAGCACATATAAGCTAATAAAGGTTTTGCATTCAGTGGGAAGAGACAAAGGCACCAAATTCCTAGGTGTATTGGGAGGATACACCGTTATGGACGCAACTTTTCTAATGAGAGGGGTGTTGGCCTTAAGTTTTTCTTCCTTAAGTTTTTCATTATCTTGTTTCCAGAATATCTGTTCAGGTGTTAACTTCTTTTGAGGAGCAAACACAGTCAAACGATTTTCCTCACTATAGTCATGGGGTTTGATTATTATTCGTCTGGCTATGCACTCGGGATCCCTCATTTTCTCATTCATTCTTTCCCTTGTTCTCTCATTAGAATCATTTAATGCAGGTTGGGCTATCTTAGCAATCTCATGAATAGCTAATTTAGATTTACCTACATTGCTTTCACTATGCTTGTCACTTAACTTTCTGTGCTTATACATCATTTGGGCAGTCTGTCTGGTTTGGTCTTGTGTGTACAACTTATCCTCAAGCTTATTCTTTAAGGTTTTGAGTCTAGAAAAATCATTTAAGAGTTCCTTTTCTTTTTCTTTGAATTCTAGCTTAAGTGTAGTCATACACTTTTGTACTTCCTGTTTCTGTTTGACAGACTGTTCTAGCTGATTTTTCAAAGAATTCAACTCTTGTTTTAATGTTTCTTCTCTTACTCTAGACTCTTTAATAAGTGTACTCATTTGACCTTCTAATTTCTGCTCACGTTCATTAAGCTCAAACTTAGCACACCGTTCATACATAGCCACTAGTTCTTTATAAATGTTTAGTCTAGTGATCAAGTTATCATCAGGGACAGGCAAGTTGTACTCATGGCACTCACATACATTATCTATGTTACACGCATTATCTAAGGCACATACATTACTTATAACACAAGCATTATTATTTACAGAAGATTCACCATTTGGTACATCAGGCGAGTTGTTGTGATTCAAATATTGTTCATATGAAATAATATTGCTATTTTCCATGTCAACATTATTTGAATCAGAAACATCTGCCTGTTGTACCTCTTTGGGATTCTTTTGTCCATCCACTATATCATATGTGTCATAAATTTTTAGTACCTCAGATATCACAGATGCACTAGAGGGACCAGATTGTCGAGGTGATGAAGCCAAGGAAGACAAGTTGGCCATGAAGATGGTTTGAGCAGTAGGTTCATCATCAACATCTGAGTCAAATGCATCACAATCATCCGCTTTGAAGATGTTGGGGTTGTTAAGAGCTAGATCCTGAACTGGTTGCTCATCCACATCTTCATCAAAAGTATTTCCCCCATCACCAGCCAAGAGCAATAACACTTCCTCATCCAATACAGCTCCATTCTCTTGAGCTTGCATTAACAGCATCTTGTCTTTGAAGTAATCTGAGTTCTGAGGACGTTTAGGTTGATTGCAGTTTCTGGCTATATGTCCTAGCCCCCTACAATTATAACACTTGATCTGTTTCCCTTGCCCCTGATTGGCATTCTCGACTCTATTCTGCACAAAACCTCGACCCATATTTCTTCCAGCTCTCCCTTGTACATTCTGAACCATAATTTTCCCATCCTCCACCATTGCAAGATTGCGTGGGTTGGATGAATTCCTTAACTGATTGTTGGTCTGAGGGAGTGATGTTTTAAACTGTTGAACCAGTAATGATACTTGATTGGTGAGGTTTTCAATCATTTTGTCGGTCTGAGAGTAGCCTGAGTCAAGTTGAGAACTCATAGCAGGTACTGGTGAGTGAAGTTGATGATATCTTGGGATGGATGATGATTGGGTTGTTGGTAGAACATTTGTCATAAAAGCCAGTGGATCATTTGGAGTTGAAGGATTTAACTTTTCTCTCAGCACCTGATCATAGGCAGCATGCTTCTCATGTTGTTGCAGGTAGGCATACAGCTGTTCATAGTTGGTATCAATTAAATCTTTGTTGAGTTTGACAGCAGTAACAAATCTGTCCCATTCAGGAGTCATGTTGTTCACAAAATTTGAGTTTAGTTGGATGTTGGGCATAGTCATTCTGATCATCCTCATATCATTCACCAACTTATGAAATCTCACATAGTAGTCTGTGATATTCTCTCCTGAGTTCATTTTGAAATGCTCGAACTCATCATACAATTGTGACTCCCGATCTTCCTTAGTGAGTTCTGACCCAGCCAATAGCATCTTAACATTGTCCCATACAGCTTTTGCTTCCGTGTTGAAGTTTATGAGTTTGTAGATGTCTTTGGGTAGACCTTGAATGACAATGTTTGAGGCTCTAATATCAGCATCATACCTCTTCTTTTCCTCTTCATTAAGATCATTGTAGTTTCGAGGTCTGTCAATTCCCAAAGTCACAGTTCCATCTTCACCAGTTGTAACAGCGTCTCTGGTGGTGCCCATCTGATATGGTCCTTCATCAATTGACTTGAGAATGTTAACTCCATTATCTTTGCCCAAACAGTAGAGTCGTATTCTTTGTGCCCACGACTCATAGTCCATCCTATCAAGCATAGGTGGACGAGTATCAGTTCCTGCTGCTTGAATATCATCTGATGAAGTACTTGATGTGGTAGCCATAATATATACGGGATTTTACCGATCTTGTGATTTAACCGAGAAATCGAATCTTTCGCGAGAATTTCTAAAATCACCAAGACACAAACCGCATGGACAAATAGCACCCTTGAGGATATAAACCGCCTAGACAAACCGCATACACGCCGCAGAGACAAACCGCGTGGACAAACAGCACAGACAAACAGTCTAGACAAACCGCATACACGCCGCAGAGACAAACCGCGTAGACACAAACCGCATACACGCCTCAGAGACAAACCGCGTGGACAAACAGCACAGACAAACAGTCTAGACAAACCGCATACACACCGCAAAGACAAACCGCGTAGACACAAACCGCATACACGCCTCAGAGACAAACCGCGTAGACACAAACTGCCAAACACGTCGCTTTCAATGCGTTTTGTCCTTTTGCCAAAACCGGTAATAAGACAAACCGCACCTTCGAGGTAACACAAACCGCACCCAAGAAACTTCACCAGACGGACAAACCGCACCCACGAACACCTTTCCAAAACCTCACAAATCAGCCAAAACTCACCACACAAAGCTTGAAACACAGATTCCAAACACCAAGTAATACTTCTATACTATTCCTAAGCTAGAAAGTACAAGATCAAACAAGATATAACCACTAAACAAGGCGTAAAATGGAATATTTTGAGCCTATCTATTTCGAACCAAAAATACCCCAAATCTAATCAAATCCGTGAATACCAACACACATGGACCTAGCCATGCCTCTTGATACCAATTGTAGGGTATTCACTAACAAAGAAACACACGTTTGGAGCACTAGAATGGATCGAATAGAAGGAGAAGAAGATGTTAGAGAGAGAAAGTGGAACCTAGTGAGAGAAATGTATGTGTATTAGATTAATACTCAAATGAGGTCCAACCCTCTCCTTTGGTGGAGAGGGCTTTATATAGTTCTTACATAGGGTGCCCCTAGTGGGCTGTGGAGCGAGCTGACAGTGGGTAAAGACCCGACCCACTCCACGATATTAATTATAACTAAGATACTACTACAATACTATAAATATAACTAATTATCCTACGAGCTATGGTGTGCTAATAAGTACTCGGGGTGACCGAGTCTTCAACAGAATATTCATATTCCTAACACCTTTAGTACAAGTCAAACCGCTAAAGTAAACCGCTGAAACAGATAACTGAACCGCTAAAAGCAAACCTCTGACCCAGAAGAGCTAAACCGCTAATTTAAACCGCTGAAATACAGAAGTATTAAGCCGCAGAGAGCAGAACCGCTAACAGTTAAATAGCTGAGGATTAAACCGCTGAGGATTAAACCGCTGAACACTAACCCGCTGGAATCTAACCCGCTGATATTTAACCCACTGAAACCTAAGCCGCTTGACGACTAACCCGCTGAGACAAAGCCGCTGACCTTTAACCCGCTGATGATTAACCCGCTGAAACTTAAACCGCTGAATGATTAACCCGCTGAGACTTAAGCCGCTGAACTTTAACCCGCTGATGCTTAACCCGCTGAAACCCGTAAACCTCTACCACAATACGACAAACCGTAAACCTCTAACACAAAACGACAAACCGCTAGTTGAAAATTTCTGACAGACCGCTTCCAATAGTTGACAAACTGTCCTTTTCAGTACAGTTTGTCCTTTACCAAAAACAGATAAATTACAAACCGCTATTAACCAAGCCGCTGGACCTAAACAACCAAATTAGGGTAAACCGCTAACAAGAAACTTTCACCGAATATTAAACCGCTGCGATGAAACTTAGTGCGAAGTACAACCCGCTACCAAGAAACACGTCAGATCTTTCACAAGCAAGTCACAAACACTGTTGTAACTTATCAACAACGATCTAACACACCTTTTTGAACATAAAAGTACTAGTATTACACGATTTGAACCACAAACAAAGATCAAACAATGATCTTTTCTCACCTTTTTGTACGAACCAAAAAGAACCCAAAAACCAAACACGAATCTGAATATGCACTACACGAATCTAACCATGGCTCTTGATACCAATTGTAGGATATTCATGAACTAATAAACACAAGATTGGGTGGCTTATATGGATCGAACAAGAAAGATGCTTGAGAGAGAAGTATGGAACCTTTAGAGAGATAAATCAAAAAAGAAAATAAATTGAAAGCTTGCAAAGGTACAACCCTCTCCACATGAGGAGAGGGGTATTTATACTTAGCCTACTTACTTTGTCCCTAGTGGACTGTGGAGCGAGCTGACAGTAGGTAAAGACCCGACTCACTCCACAATATTAATTAACTACTTTACTACTAATGTTACTTGTAATACTACGAGCTATTTGACACAAGAGAGTGCTCGGGGTGACCGAGTCTTCAACTGAATATTTATATTCCTAACATAAGGGGTGTTTCGATTGCTTATCAAAACTTAGGCCATAGGGGGTGTTTCACAGCGAAACTTAGGCCATAGGGGGTGTTTCGATTACTTATCAAAACTTATTATCTACTTATTGCTTTCTGAACTAGAGAAAAAATGGTTTTTTTCATGTAACAGGACATCCATGAAAATTATGTGTGAAATAATACAATTTGTCGGTCTTTGTTGCTTTTAGATTTCAAAGGTGTTAAATCTACAAAGAATAAAAAGAAAAACCGCAGCAGAAATGATCATCCTAAGGACCATTCTCCGAAAACTGAAAATAAGAATCGTTTGCGAGGGTCTTTCACTTCAATAGTGCCTTCTTAGCGATTTTATTTAAGTTTGCTTTCTTATATATTAGCTATATAATTTTCAACTATCATTTCTTTGTCCTTCGGAATCATGTTCAAGTTTTAATCAATTTTTTGATTTTGATGGTCATTTTGTTGTTTTAGGGAATATCGCAATATGATGACTGCCATAGTGTTTGGATCAACAATTTGAAAAAAATAAATAAAATAAAATATATTAATTAATTAAATATCAATTCTTAGAAATACACTTTATATGAAACCCGCGTGTGCGCGGGTCTTATAACTAGTATCGATACTACATATAAATAATATAAAAAATGTGTAACTACCAAAAGAGTAGGAAAATCCGACAATAGATGCTAGATTTGTAATTTTTAGTAAACCTTGAGCTGCTACAACTGAGTCGATGCAGATAATCTTCCGGCTTGCTAAAATCCGAAACACGCAGCCATTTGAGGCTCCAAACTGAACACATTTCAACCTTCAAACCGGCGTATTTAAGCCCCTAAAACCTTGCATCTCAGACCCCAGTTTAGCTCCCAAATGCGAAGCTCAAACCCTCGTTCCAACACTCAAAAGGCACCCATTTCAGCCCCTAGTTGAGCCCCTAAACTCGCCCGTTTCAGCATCTAACCGTACCAACGTCTGTACCCATTTCAGTACCGAAATCCACCCTTTTGACCCTCGATTTCGCACCCAGGCCTACCCATTACAGCCGCCAACCGCACACCAATTTTAGGCCCCTAACTCATCCATTTCAGCTTCCAAACCAACCCATTTGAGCCCATAAACCCATGTGTTTCAGCCCCCAATTCAACACCAGCACACAACGATTGAAGCCCTAGTTTCATCAACTAAAACACACTAATTTCAACCCATACTTCAGAACCCGATCACACCCGTTTTAGCATACAAACGCACCAACGGCAGCCCCCATTTCAGCACCAAAGAATATATTTAAATCTGATATAATAACTTCATTGTTGTTCCTAAAAATACCGACATCGCGAGTCTACTAAACACCTTCCTCGTACTCCTTATGGTCTTCTGGCTGATATTAAAGTAAGTGATACTCATAAGTTTTGCTATTTATAGTCTACAACTTATACCTTTAAAATTAACCAAATCAAATAATTATAGTAGAACTCACCCATAACCCATGGTCCTGAACTGACCCATCCTCGTATTCCACATGTTGTGCCACTTGATACGTTCTTCCGAATTAGCCATGTACTGACCCGTGGTCGTACACATACGCTGTAACATAGTAAAAAGATTTCAACGCGAATTTTGCAAATTAACTTTTCCAAAGAATCTATATTTATAAAAATGTATCAACTAAGTAGGCATTAAATATTGTGAATGTCACCTGTAACGACCGTTTCCATCATGCCATCCCTTTGCTAAGGCTTGATTAAAATTTTGTTTTAAGCTTTAGTACTGAAAATAGAGACCGAAGGATAATGTCAATCTGATTAGCAAACGAAAATAAACCTCTTGACAACGAAATAATGTGTTGATTGCACACGGAGCAAGTACCTCGATTGTGAACCTTTCCTATCTTGTGGATACCACGTTATCCTGTCCCTATAAGTTGTTGTTGCAATAAACAACTCCTTGTGTACATAATAACTACACATTCGCTTTCAAAGTGCGTCGACCCACATTCTCTTAAAACTATACTGCATTATACAAAAAAATAGCAATACAAATCTTACCGTTGTAAAACTGTAATCAAGAGACCAACCCAAATAGGTACATCACCATTGCTATAAATATTGATTGTTCCTAAAATGAAAAAAGAAGACATTAGGTAAAAAATAATACACTTCTTAACAGTATTAATTTGTTTAAGATTATAACGAAAAACCAAACAAAATAACTAAAAATATAAGACACACGAGTTTAAAATAAAAGTTACCCCACCATTTTTACTCAAACCAAACACACTCTCTAATATTTGTTGGACTTGTGTGTCCGTTTAGCAAACAAACACACCCCTAAGCCTCGTTAACACAAAAATGCACCTAAATTGGGTTCACAACCCAACACACTAACGTAACATACATACAAACACAGTTGCAAAAATATTAACACAAATCAAACACAGCCTAAGCAGATTTTAGTACTTGACTAAGAGCAAAATAGGACACCCTCTTTTTGTTATTAATTAAAGCAAATTTCAACACACCCTACGTGGGTGTGGCCGACTCGTTAGCCAAAACCAAACAAGCATTGCACACCCTTGTGGTCAATGCATTAAAACGAACGAGCAAATCAAACAAGCACACCCTTGGTGTGTCTTGTTAACGGGACCAACGCAAAACACCTCTTGTGTTCGCAACTAAACCGAGACTAAACCACACCTATGTGGTGTCATTGAGTTAAGTCACAATCAAACACAAACACCTTCGCAAATCCAAATCCATAACCGTATACAAGACAAGACTAAAACCAATAAGTAATAAACCCAGGTTCAAACCGTGACCAAAACAATAAGAATAACATCAATAAAAACAAATAATGATTCGATACGAGTTTGACCCGTGGTCAAACGGGTTTGACCCGACTTGAACTATAATCCACACATAACACACACCCTTTTAATCCATTTATACCACACGAAAGTGAATAAAAAACATGTTCTAAATTAGGTTTATTATCCACGAAATCTTTAAAAATCATTTATAGATCGGTTTAAATAAAAGAGTTAACAAAAAAGGGTTTTAAAATTTTGACATACCAAGAAAGGGAAGAAAGAGAGATGACGAGATAGTGCTGCGATGGTGCTGACAAAATGAACCAACAACAACCATAATGTGACCCTTTCACTCTAACCCTAAATTACAAAGTAAAAAGAAAAAAAATAGAAAAATCACTAAATCACTAAGTTAACGCATGAACACTTCAAATTGATTCCCTAACTGAAGATACAATACAATAAAGTACCTGATTCATGGATAAATGAACTTGAAATTGGTGTCGATGGCTCGACCGGCGACTGGTGGATGGTGACTAGTGATGGTTTTTGGTTGACAATAGAGACGAGAGGGGGCGCGAGATAGATTAAGAAAATTAGTTGGGGAGAACATATTATGAAGGTGATGTGAGATCTGAGAAAAAAGATAAAGATGGGTGGAGGGGCAATTTGATTTTGGGGAAAAATTTAGGGGGTTTTGAAAAGTTGAGAGGGAAATTTTATTTTGGAAAAACTAAGTGCGGGACATATAAAATATTACATATAAATTTAACACATGAACTATCTTAATCTTTGTTATTTATGCGTTTGTTAGAAGGACCGGCCTTGTGTCCTCGCATGTCATTCCTTGGAGCGCGATTAAGTGTCAAATGGTTTTGTTCTGCATTTTTATGGCAATATGTTGTCTCTGCTTGTTTGGCTTTGGGTTTGCACGTTTTGTTGTTTAAAAATAAGCTGCACCGAAAAAGCTTTAAACCAAATAAGCTAGAACTTATCTAGTTTTGCTAAATTCGAAATCTTAAAAGTGAAACAAGTTGAAAATAAGCAGGGGGAGAAAAAGCCACGGTTTAATAAGCAGCTTCTGTAAGCACTCTTTGAGCTACTAGTAAAAAACAATGAGGCTTAAACTTCTATATTAAAAAGGAAATACATTACATTAACGAATAGGTTACTCTGGTAAGATGGTAACCCGCTTGACTTCCGTAAGGGAGGTCGCGGGTTCGATTCTCGCTGGGGTGTAACATCCTTTTTTATTTTCTTGTTATTTTTTATTAACATAATTTAGTCACACATTTGTGATATGCTGTGGTTATTGTAAAGGCATATAGTCACATGATCGTTCTAGAAGAGGACGTGACTATACACATTAGCTTTTGGTAAGCTAACACAAACTAAACTTTAAACACACGTATTAAGTTACGTAACCATATTTACGGGATAAAGTGACCAAAAGTGTTAATAAGTGTGACCATATGCTGTTTAATGTGAAGAAATGTGTATTTTGTGTGACTATTGATCATCCAATGGTAACATGAATTTTATGTTTGTGTGGCCTTTTGTAATATTTAGTCACACAAAGCATGTTTGTTTTGGGTATTTATTCACATACAATTAAGCATAAAGTGACCAAAAGTGTTAATAGGTGTGACCATATGCTGTTTAAAATGAAGAAATGTGTATTTTGTACTAGTATATTTATATATCGATTGGGGCAAATGAAGCAGATACGAGTATATTTATATATGCACCCATAACAATCCCAGCATTGTAATGGGGCAAATTAAGAGTCATGACTAATAGTATGAACTCAATTATGTGAATATCAAATTAGACTCAAACTAGATAGACTATAAAATCCCATATCTAACCCCTCAAAATTACATAAGTTATCAGAAATGTATGACCATATGTATCGAATTGTGACTACACTTAAATAATGTGTGACAAAATATGACTCTATGATTTAGACACCTAAATAAATACTTCATGTGACCATATATAACATCTTGAATTTAGTCACACAAACACTCAATGTGATTAATATCAAATTTAATGATAACTGAGTTCACATTTTGCTATAAATAATAGTCACATGAATATTTCACAAAATGTATTGGTCACATATAATTCCCTTATAATGTGGCTATAAACCTAATTTATATACACATTTGTGATATGGCGTGACTATTGTAAAGCCTATAGTCACATGATCGTGCTACAATTAAATGTGACTATACACATTAGGTTTTGGCAAGCAAACACACACTAAACTTTAGACACACATATTAACTTGCGTGACCATATATATCGAATTTTGGTTACACTTAATCATGTATGTCTATGGTTTAGTGTGACCATATATGACACTTGGTCACACTGTTCAAGTGTGTGGCATATATTTGTCACTTTTAAATGCATATCGTGACTAATGCTTCAAACTTACTTTTCAGTTGTCACACATTTCAAATTCATATGTGGCTAAATATTTAGCAAAAAATAACAGTTACGTTTAAATAATGTGTGACAAACTTGACTATATGATTTAGCCACATACACAATTACTTCATGTGACCATATATGGATTTTGGTCACATGTTCAATTGTGTGACATATATTTGTCACATATGTATATATATAGTGTGACTAATGTTTCAAACTTATTTGTATATGTCACACGTCCCAAATTATAAGTGACTAAATAATCAACAAAAAATTACCAGTTACCTCTAGTCACATAAATATTCAAATGTGTGACAATGAAATTCCGAAATGGTCACACAAAATGAGTTCAAGTGTGGCTATTTATTTTTTTCTGGTACACTTAGTCACAAAAATATCTGACTGTGTGGCCGTTCAAAAAATAGCATGTGTGACGAAATCCCAGATTTGTACTAGTGATGTATTTTGTAATTTAATCTCTTCAAGATCTAAACGAAACTCCCACTTGCTTTTTGTAATTTAAAGACTATCTATAAATAATTTAGCAAGTAGAGCAACAATACATTGTTCTCCTTTTGGGACATTACAAAACACATTGACAGTTCCTGACTTCAGTTTGTTAATAACCTATACATCAGTAGTTTAACAAGTTCAGAACTTCATTTTAAGACTTGGTGTGATTCATCACATTCCATAATATAATGGTGTCTTATTTATCTTCTAGGTTAGAGTCTTATTAAGTATATCCAATCCATACTCAATTTTCTAACCTTGATAAATTTTGGAAGAGAAAGAAGATATAGTTATCTTGAATCAAATGATACAATAATAGTTTGATTCTCCTAACTGAACATACCATAACCTTGTGGTATTTCATTAGATTAGTATTGTAAGACAATCTAACAATATGTAAGATAAACATATATCTTTTGGCTTATCTATTTACCAACTAAGTCAACTTAATGGTGGAATAGAATTTACAAGCCAATTGCATGCTTTATAACACAAGTACTTTCGACTAAGTCACTTCATGTCCATGTCTCAACAAGAAGACATAAACTGTTATAATCCCACTATACGTTATAAGTCATTTATCAATGACTTCATGTATATTTCTTATTAAAGAAGACACAACAAAATAATGTCTTACATTATATTATTATAAGTCTTGTAACAATTAAAAGACTTTATGTTTATAAGAAGGTATAAACATATAAAACTAAAGTATTCATGAACACCACCATTTGGTTTCTATAGTATTTTCAAGTTAATTTATTACTTCATTTATTTATGTCATTCCAAGAATACATAACTATTCAAATTGAAGTAGTATACAAGTACTTCATTTATTTATATCGTTCTAAGAATACATAAATAATTAAACTGAATTAGTCTTTGTCATTATCTTGACACATGTTCTAAACAAGGCAATCTTATTAGAATGTTCATCTCTTACCTTACGGTCAAAATAATCCTTTAAATCATATTGATATGTTGTTTCTTGCACACAATAAAGATTTCTCCCACTTGTGCATGGAACAACATCATGTAGCAGATAAAACAACATGACACGCGTTTGTTTAGGTGAACAATATGATTGAGTCATGATATTAGCTTAACAAGTAGATGTAGAACTATATTGTTTAGTAAGAAAACGTACATGACTATCCTTAAAAACATAAATGTCTACAATTGGAAAGTAATTATCTTGAGACATTCAAAAGATAATCAGGGTTACTACTAACACAATAAAGTTTGTAACTCCCACTGAACTAGAGAACCTTACAATAATTCCTTATTCAGTAAAACAAAACAATTCTCCCACTGGATCTGACAACATTATAAGTGTTTCATAACCAGTGAAAACAAAAAGTGTACTATTTACTTTCCTACATCTTTAAAACACCCGTAAGTAACAGTTACTTAGGTATTAAAAGAGTGTATTCTACTATGTAAATGATGGACTATCCATCAATGTTATTAACTTGAAAAATTTAGGCATGCAATTTCTTCCTTAATAGGTCTATCATACCTACAATGGTATGCAACACCTTTGAATGGTCAAAACAAAACAACTAGATAAAATATACTAGTTTGCCTTTTACCATTTCTACGGTAATTAGTCTAGCTTCTAATCTCAATAACTCACAAAATGTCATATATATTTCCAGTTAACCAAATGTCATATTTGTTATAAAAGAATTTAATCACCAAATGAGGGTGGTGAAATCTCTATAAAAAATAAAATATGCAATTCTCTTAACTATTAGAGTTTGCTATGAGTTATATTAGAATTTAGACAACTCTAATGTTCCTATTATACATTTCTCGATCATGAAAAGGAATAGAATTGAGTCTCTCTCTTCTTTCATGGAAAGGAGACTTTGTTTGTCTTTTCAGTAAATTTTTCTTAATCAAACATTTATTTGAAAACAGAACTAGATCAATTTACCAAAGCTCTGATACCACTGTTGGTTTTAAATACATATCATAAATTAAACACATAAACATCAAAGCAAGTGCGGAAGCGTAAGATCATATAACACATAATTAATTAACTGAATATAAAACGTATGCGTACCTTTTAGCAATTCTTCAACAAGCAATTATGATGAACCCTAATTAGGGTTTATGTGGAATATAAGAATTGACCCTTACCGTTTTTCAATTCAATCCATGATACAAATAATAGTGTATTTGTATCACGTTCTTGTACACACGTACTAATACCAAATTAACGTTAATGCTAGTTAAAGAAACACAAAACAATTTTTATTGCAAAATTCAAACCAATCTACCCTTATGGGTGTTGTACAATCGGCCAACCAAAAGAAAAGGAAGAAAACTAATTTAGGGTTTAGTGTGTGTACAGAAGTTAACCAAACAATGAACCATTGGCTTTGTTTATATAGCATAACAAACTTGGAGAACAAGTTGGAGTAGGATTGGGTTTCCCCAAGCCCACATCGAATGGCCATAATCCCTAAGGGGATCTGGAAGCTTCTTGTTCTCTAATTTTCATCTATAGTCCTTATCTTTAACATTTAACGACCGTTAGTCAATTACCGTTAATTACTTAACGCTCGTTAGTCATTTTGTGTAATTAATAATTATATATAACATTTTATATTTAATTATTAAACATTAATTCTTCATACGTAAAGTTTGCAATCCCGTGATCTCGAGTTCGATCCTAACATACACTTATTAAATATTGTCTATACGAAAGCATGGAACTAATAGGGTCAATTTCTCCAAATGCATACATTTTTTGAAATTTATTAAAGAATGTATACACTGTAATAAATTTCTGCATTGTTTAGTGTCATCCAACTTTGTGCAACTGTTTTAACTTATTCTATCAAAAAAACTACCAGCCTATTGAAAGCCTATTGAAAGTGTAACTTGCGATGCCAACCTGTCCTGCAGGGAAATGTACCAGTCATAACAGAAAGGATGCTTTTATATTTATGACCCTTGTACTTCAAAATAATAACAAGTTCCATTCTCCCATTTTTCCCCATATTTATCACGACAAGATTATCTTTGACTAAAAGTATAAACAAGTCGAACCGAGTCCGAACTTAAGTTTGTTAGAGCCTGATATAATGCTCAAGCTTGGCTTATTAATTTCTGTTGGAATGTTAGCATATTAACATGTAATATAAAGATAAATAACACGAGTAACGCAACGGAAGCAAGATCAAATATAGTGTGCATTAATTAACCTAACTAATTATCTTGTTTACTTTTTCTTGTAACGGATCGAATCAATAACGTGCAAGGACCATATTCACCAACGAGGGTACTAATTTCCCCTATTAACACCACACGAAACAATAGAGATTCAAAGGTATGTATCATCTATGGTTTCACACACAACACGTTCTTTAGCAATATAATTAGTATGCTAGTACTTGGATCACGAAACAAACCAAACTCTTTTGTTGCTTAATCAAGAATTGAAAACCTTGCCTTTAGGGGGGGTTATATTCGACTGATTGTCATAAGGGAGAGAGAAGAAGGAGAAGAATGGCTTGCTAGGTTTTCCAAGTGAAAGGTTTATGGATATAATTAATATACGTATGACCGGATTCGAACACGAGCCTATGGGATTGCACACTTTACGTATGAGAGTCGATGTTCAACTAATTAATATAAAACATTATATTTAATTAGTAATCACAAATAAATACTTAATGGACGTTAGTACTTAACGGTAATTGACTAACGGTCGTTAAATGTTAACTTAAGGGACTAGAGATGAAAATAAATGTCAAGAAGGTTCCGAAATCCCTTCCTTTTGCTATGGCCGATCGATTAGGGTTATGTAACCCAATCCATACCTAACTTGGTCTCCAAGATTTGATTAGTATAAATACAAAGGCTTGTGATTTATTTTTCTCTATTCTTGGATCACCAAAGAACCCTAACTTCTCTTCTTCTCTCCTCCCTTTGAGCTTAGCCGATCGTTATCCTCCCTAAACCCTTAGGGGTCGATTTTCTTTGCTCAAAACAAGTATTTGGTTTGTTTTGTGATTCAAGAATCTAACCTTTCGCATCGAATCGCTACTAATACGTGTGTACAAGATCATAGAGAAATCCTACTTTGGATTTTACTGGAACCCTAATTGATTTAGGGATAATACGATTTACATAAACCCTAATTTATTAGGGTTTATGATTTGATCTTTAATTTGGGGGTTTTATAAACCCAAATTGCATGGATTGCTAAAAGGTACGCGTTTTCTTTTATATTCGGTTAATTATATTACACGTATTGATCCTTCGCTTCCGCTATATGCTTTGATGATGTTTCATGTTTTATATAAGTGTTATGATATATTAATTCTAACAGTGGCATCAAGAGCCGTTAATAAGATGTAATTAATTACCGAAACAAATAAAAATTGAATCTTTATGGTTTATTGCATGCTTCTTGATTTTTAGGGTTTATGAACTTGAAACCCTAATTTTTTTTTAATATATATATGGTCGATCACCATTAAAAAAAAATGTTTTGTTTTAGGGTTTGTAAAAATTGTAGAAACCCTAGGTTGCATGCAATGTTTTATGTGATTGTTTAATGAATATATGTTATATGTCATTAAGTTAATGCATATCTTGGGATGTTATTATGTGATAATAATTGTTTATATGGATCCATGATGAACGTGCATGTTTGATCATGGATCATTGGTTATTATGTAGTAATTGTTACGTGTTATGTTAACACGCTTATTGTGCAATAATCAATTAGGGTTTATTAGTAATTAAAATTGTATGACATGTTATTAACTAGTAAATTAATTAATTATATAATTTGGGAAGACCCAAATATGCATTGTTTTATTTTCAAATATGTGTGTTATTGTATATATTTATTGTGAGATTTACGCAACCAAATAGTTTGGTGTATGTGATCCATTGGTACCAAGCTCGAAAACCAATGGGAGTCTTAGATAAATATATGCATGTTAGTTGATTTATTTAGCATGTTCATTATTCTAGTTCTTTATTTTTATTAATTGCTTGTTTGTTTATATATTGTTTTGACATGATTGTAAGCAAAGGGTAATTTTATGAATAGAAAATAAATCGTACTAAATAATGGTGAAATTAAATTTTATGAATAGAAAATACTAATAGTTAGAAAGGCTCGTCTATCTTGACAAGCTATAAGAGAAGTATAAGGAGGATTGACATTAAATTGTCAAACGAAAGAAACGGGTTTTTAATTGGCTTTAAGCTGACCTTTGTTTCTCCGCTTCTTTGTAAGTCAATATGGAGTTACCTACGACTATTTATATGTATAAAACAATCTTAAGGGTGAATTGACCTTTAATTCCATGCACCACTTTGTGGTAATTATCCGAAACACTAAGTCTTTGACTTATGCAAAAGTACGATATAGTGGACGATAATTAAAGGTAATTTTTTGATTGGTTTACCCAATACCTCAATTAAAACTTTGTTGATTTAACCTTAGTGAAATTGGTTAATAAGAAAAGTTTTATTAAAACTTATGATGCGAAGATGTATGCATGCTTCTTCGTACATATTTTGATTACACACATCAAAAGTAGTACCCTTTAAAATTTAAGTTTATGCCATCTAATAATAAGAGCATTTGAAGTTGCAATTTAGCTTATGTGAGATCTTAACTAGATTGCAATGACAATGTAAATCTTCATGTTACGTGAGACCGTATCTGGAATATTTACAGTTTCTAAATTAGACAACTTAATTGAGTTAGTTAGTGAGATCTATAACTCAAGGCATAAGATGGGATGAAACATGTTTACAATGCAAATAGATTTTTGGCAATTGTAAATCCCATAATGATCTAGGAATTGAAAAATGTTTGTCAATTATTGTTCGACAATTACCTTGTTGAATACTTTCGTTACTAGCAGATCAACTGATGTAATGGAACTATTTCAACTTGGATCCTAGCTTTAATAAAATTCTATGGTTTATATGAATATTTACCAAGGGTATTTAATTTTCTTAAAGATTTAATTATCGAAAATACTAAAATTGAATTTTGTTAGTTCTTTTAAATGTATTAATGCAACGTTAAACCGTAAACGTGGTTTGAGCTTTGGTAAATTGATCTAGTTCTGTTTTCAAACAAATGTTTGATTGAGAAAAAATTTACTGAAAAGACAAACAAAGTCTACTTTCCATGAAAGAAGAGTGAGACTCAATCCTATTCTTTTTCATGATTGAGAAAAGTATGATAGGAACATTAGAATTGTCTAAATTCTAATATAACTCATAGCAAACTTTAATAGTTAAGAGAATTGTACATCTTATTTTCCATAAAGATTTCATTCCCCTCATTCAGTGATTGAATTCTTTTGTAGCAAATATGACATTTTGTTAACTGAAAAATATGTATGACATTTTATGAGTTATTAAATTAGAAGTTAGACTAATTACCGCAATATTGGTAAAAGGCAAACTAGTATATTTTATATTATTGTTTTGCTTTGATCATTTAAAGGTGCTACATACCATAGTAGGGATGGTATACCTATTAAGGAAGAAATTGCATGCCAATTTTCAAGTTAATAGCATTGATGGATGGTCCATCATCTACAAAGTAGAATACACTCTTTAGTACTTAAGTAATTGTTACGTATGGGCTTTCTCAAAGATGTAGAAAAGTAACTATTTGCTTTCACTGGTTATGAAACACTTACAATGTTGTCAAATCCAGTGGGAGCATTGTGTTTAGTACTGAATACAGAATTATTGTAATGTTCTATAATTCAGTGGGAGCTACAAGATTTATTATCTTGGTAGTAACCCATCTTATCTCTAGATTATCTCAAGATAATTACTTTCCAATTGTAGACACTCATGTTTTTAATGATAGTCATGTGCGTTTCCTTACTAAATAATGTAGTCCTACATCTACTTGTTATGCTAATATTATTGACACAATCATATTGTTCAAATAACCAAACGCGTGTCGTGTTGTTTATTTGCTGCATAATGTTGTTCCATGCACAAGTGGGAGAAATATTTATTATGTGCAAGGTACAACACATATTAATATGATTGATGGATTCTCTTGACCGCAAGGTTAGAGACTAATGTTCTAATAGGACTTATATACTTAAATGTAAGATTGTCTTATTCATAACATGTGTCAAGATGATAACATAAGACTACTTCGATTTTAATATTTATGTATTCTTGAAATGACATGAATAAATGAAGTAATCTAGTACTACTTCAATTTGCATATTTATGTATTCTAGGAATGACATAAATAAATGAAGTAATAAATTAATTTGAAATTACTATTGAAACCAAGATGTGGTGTTCATAATTACTTTAGTTATACATGTTTATATCTTCTTATAAACATGAAGTCTTTTAGTTGTTACAAGACTTATAATAATATAAAGTAAGACGTTAACTTGTTATGTCTTCTTTAATAAGACATATACATGAAGTCATTGATAAATGACTTATAACGTGTAGTGGAATTATAATAGTTTATGTCTTCTTGTTAAGACATGAACATGAAGTAACTTGGTCAAAAAGTACTTGTGTTATAAAGCATGCAATTGGCTTGAAAATTCTATTTCACTATTAAGTTGACTTAGTTGGTAAATAGGTAAGCCAAAAAGTATAGTTTATCTTACATATTGTTGATTGTCTCACAATATTAATTCTAATGAAATACAACTATTTTATTGTATGTTCAGTTAGAAAAATCAAGCTCTTATTGTATCGTTTGATTCAAGATAACTATGACTTCTTTTCTTCCAAAAGTTAATCAAGGTTAAAAGATTGAGTATGGATTGTATATGCTCAATAAGACTCCAACCTAGAAGATTAATAAGACACCATTATATTATGGAAAGTGATGAATCACATTAAGTCTTAAAATGAAGTTCTGAATCTGTTAAACTTCTGATGAAGCTGATTATTAACAAACTAGAGACAGGATCTATCATTGTGTTTTGTAATGTCCCAAAAAGAGAACAATGTATTGTTGCTCTACTTGCTAAGTATTTATAGATAGTCTCTAAATTACAAAAGGCAAGTGGGAGTTTTTATCTTGAAAAGATAAAATTACAAGATACACAATCTTCTAAAACACACTAGTAAATATCATGATGAGGCTAAACATGTAAATGATAGACCTCAAGATGATGGAATTCTCATTCATAGATCCGCAAGGATATCTCAGATATTTGATTGATATGCTGAGAAATATGAGTTACAGGATCATAAAGAATATGTTAATCATTATGATGTATTACCAAATATTGAATTGGGTAAATTACTCATGCTATGAATGTTATAGATGATGTTCATAAAGATAATCAAGTTTTGGAAATTTGGTTTATCTTAATTCTAAATATTTAGACTATAGAATGAAGATGAGTTTCATCAAAGAGAAGAAAAACCCTAGTGGTTTAAATCTTTATGTAGAAATCATATGAACAATATTGTACACATATTTAATGCATGTCTTATGACAAGATTATTAATCACACTTATACAATTAACTGTGATTGAATATTCTTTCCTAGACACATTAAATATATGAAGATTATGATTGTCATACTTAATTTCATTAATATGAAATTTGACAATGGAATATCAAAACTCTTTCTTGAGTGATTACTTGAGCGAGGACGGTAAATAATCGAAAGGAGTTTTTTGAATTCAAATAATCTTTGGAAGTGTACAAAATGCAATAATTCATGAATGGATAAATGCATGCATCTAGGAGATAAGACTTATGATTAATTATTAAATCCATGTTTTGATTTATAATTAAAATAAGATAACTCATAAGTATTCCTAAGAGCTAGTAGGAGCATTATGTTTATTTTCTTAAATCGTATATGTTGTATAACATATAGGAAATAACATTCCATATAAGTAAAATGTTAAGTCTTAGTTTAGAATGAAACTTTACTTGAAAGATTTAGAGAGTAAAACATATAACCTTAGAATATATGTTTATTATTATAAACGTGTGCGGTAAATAAATCTAATAGAACATGACATATCATTTAGAAAGTATCAATGGATATGTAGAACATAAATGAAATCTAAGTGACACAAGGATTTTTCATGTACATCATGTTATTGTTGTATCATGCTTGAATGCATGATGATTTGACAACACTGATATCTAATTGAAAGTTATTAGATAACTAGTGTAATAAAATAAAATATGCTTGGATTTAGAATTGCATTCCTTAGCCTGGAGTTGCTCCCAGATTCTATTGATGAACAATATGTCAATTGTTGTGCAAATTGTCATAGCCAACAAACTTGAAAGTTTGGAAGGCGTCAAACATTACACAATAGATATTAATGTTTACGGATTTTTAAAGAGCATATTGTTGTTTGTATACAATAATGTTGGTTTAATTGAAATGACACTCAATACTAGTCATGGTATGATTTTATCCTTGTTAATGGCCATGTGAACCAGTTGTGCTCAACTAAGAGCATAGTTGCATTATATATTAAAGAATAAGAATCCTTTAAACTTTAAAAGGTTTGAAAGTTTGATTATCATAAATTGGTGGTTGAGGATTTCACACACTTTATGAAAAACTATGTGGCAATATCAAGAGATTTGAATGTACACATACAAGAACTTCACTGATTGAATTCTTGAAGTAAGTATTCTCAAAATTCCGATAAATCAAAGTTGGATGATTTATGCCTTGTCAACAAGTGTGATTGTCATGACTTGAGACATAATTCATAAATTAGAATTTTCATACATTGATCTATTTAGTATTTGGATAAGGGTTGTTAAACAATTATTATTTATAATGAATTAAAGCACATGGTACATTTGTTTTCATTAATAATAATAGATTGTATCCTATATTTGCATGTTAAATCCGTGAATAACTTATGTTATTCTAAATAGTCTGTTGTCAATCAATGATATGAGAATATCATTGAATTAAGACAAATCTGAGTTTTGTTAGAATATACTTATGTATATTGATGCGTTGTACATGCCAAATTCACATGATATTCAATGAATTGAATATAGGACAGATTCCAACTGCATGATTGTACTTTATGGATCGATCTATGTCATTAAGTAAATCATGATTATTTATCCTCATACTTGAGATAACAGAAAAATGTCATGGGTGTAGCACATTTTTGTGAAATAGTCTAACGCTATCCGTAACTGGTAGTTATAAGGGCTATTTTCAGAAGTGATTGTAAAGTTCATGAGTTTTGCTTATAGTCAAGAGAGAATTTGTTCATTCGAATTTGTTTCGAAGTGTAATACTACTGGGCCCCTCGTAGGGTTGACAAGATGTTTGTACGGCCGTACCCAAGATCTATCTAGAATACGTTCAGATGATTTGGTAATCTTTTTCAATCAGATATAACGAAAAAACAGAAAGTTAACTTATGGAATGACTTTGATCCATATCCATAGTTAACAAGGTATTAGTAACAAAATGATAAGTACAATGATGAATCATTAAATGGTTTTCCAAGAATCCACACTCAGGGTCATTCTGGGGGCATTGGCGTATTAAGCTAGACGCTATCAGTGTTATTACTATATTAAGGTATATACAAGTGGGAGCAGAAAGTTTTATGGATATAATTAATATACGTATGACCGGATTCGAACACGAGCCTATGGGATTGCACACTTTACGTATGAGAGTCGATGTTCAAATAATAAATATAAAACGTTATATTTAATTATTAATCACAAATAAATACTTAATAGACGTTAGTACTTAACGGTAATTGACTAACGGTTGTTAAATGTTAACTTAAGGGACTAGAGATGAAAATAAAGGTCAAGAAGGTTCTGGAATCCCTTCCTTTTGCTATGGCCGGTCGATTAGGGTTATGTAACCCAATCCATACCTAACTTGGTCTCCAAGATTTGATTAGTATAAATACAAAGGCTTGTGATTTATTTTTCTCTAACCTTGGATCACCAAAGAACCCTAACTTCTCTTCTTCTCTCCTCCCTTTGAGCTTAGCCGATCGTTATCCTCCCTAAACCCTTAGGGATCGATTTTCTCTGCTCAAAACAAGTGTTTGGTTTGTTTTGTGATTCAAGAATCTAGCCTTTCGCATCGAATCGCTACTAATAAGTGTGTACAAGATCGTAGAGAAATCCTACTTTGGATTTTACTGGAACCCTAATTGATTTAGGGATAATACGATTTACATAAACCCTAATTTATTAGGGTTTATGATTTGATCTTTAATTTGGGGGTTTTTATAAACCATAATTGCATGGATTGCTAAAAGGTACGCGTTTTCTTTTATATTCGGTTAATTATATTACATGTATTGATCCTTCACTTCCGCTATATGATTTGATGATGTTTCATGTTTTGTATAAGTGTTATGATATATGAATTCTGACACCAAGATCACCTAATAATGTATCAAAAGGGTTCATTATATAGGCTTAGCAAAATTTAGGAAACAAGTCACCTCCTATTTGTTTCCTGTTTCTCTTGATCGACCAAACTAGGGAGGTGGAAGGGTTTCTAGATCTTTCCATTCCTTAGTTTTACAATTAAGTCCTTTTGTTTAATAACTAACAATCGTTAGTCAATTCTCGTTAAGTAACTATATTTAATTAACGACCGTTAAGGATTATTTCGTGAAATATAATTAATATGTTACACATAAAATGTTAATTACATTAATTGTATTTACATGTTAACGAGAGTGACCCCATATGCTCACGTAATTTCCGAACATATAATTATTTGTGATATGGACATATCCCAACAATTTCAAGCTTTATATTTTTAGCTTAAGCTCAGCTTGTGACATATTTTACGAGCTCGTGCTTGCTCGAGCTCAAATCGTTTATATGATTCGCTAATAGTACTTAAACTCACGACTTGTTAAGGACAATAGGCTCAAGCTCATTGAGCTCGTTTATATACACATACATAAATACAGTGTTGCAAAACAAGGCCGAGTTGACCGATTACTCCCCGAGTACTTGCTCCAAGGTAGGTCATCGAGTATAGCCGAGTTGGCCAAGTACTCCGAGTACTCCCCGCATAGGCCGATTTGAGCCCCGAGTACTCCCCCGATTAGGTCGAGTACTCGCTCCAGGGTAGGTCTCCGAGTACAAGCTGAAACCGAGTTTTGCAACACTGCATAAATACATAAAAGTTATACGTATAACATATGTGCATAGATATTTTCATGACTCGCAAACCTAATTTTTCGGTATGAAGCTCGAGCTCGTGCTCTTTACTAAATGAGCCATGATCGAACAAGTCTCGAACTCGGGCTATAACATTTTAAGCTTTTACCAATCCAATCCCAAGCAGCTCGCAAGCATATTGGTTTGTTTAGATTCCTACCTTTCAGTTTATAATCCATCCCCCCCCCTCTCGTTTATTTTTTAAATTTTATTACTAATTATATTTGAAAGTCAAACTCACATATTTTAATGAATAGTCTTAACAACTTCACTTTCGTCTCTAAGAGAACTAGCTATCGTTTGGTGCCATGGAAAAAGTGATGCCACCTCATCACTTTTTGCCCATAGCATAAGTTTTGGCTATGCCACTAAAACCTCTTCCCTACTACAAAAGTGGTACCACAGTACCAAAAAAAAAAAAAAAAAAAAAAAAAAAAAAAAAAAAAAAAAAAAAAAACTGCGGTGTGAGCTGGTAATCACCAGCTGAAGGACGATGGCACCACTTCCGGTGTGGTATTTCGTGCCAAAAGGTGGCGCCTAAGGCTTTGCCTTAAGCCAACAACCCTTGTACCGAGCTCTTTAACGAGCATTGGACCAAAGGCGGAGGCATGTGATAAGTAGTGGAGGCCAGTGCCCTCTACATATTGTCCAACATCTTCTAGATATAGTGTTTAAAATTGCCCTCAACCAATTTTTAATTCAGTTCAAAATCCTATAGTTTAATAATTTAGACATACAAATGGCAATTAGTTGCTGGAAGGGAAGCAACAACAACATTGTCGTGCCACTTTTGAGTTGAAAACTCACTTTTGTGACTAAAAGTTATTTTTGTGACTTTAAACCTCTATAAGTTTATTTTCAATTTTGATAATCGCTTTTGTATAGTATAACTTGTAAATAACTAAACATTAAATTTGCAAAAAGTTCTTTAATCTGGGTTATTTTTTTCCTCATTACAAGCTCATCGTTTACTCTAGTTATTTGCTCGTTAAACAATACAATGTTGCGTTTTCTTGCGTCCTCGACTTTTATGTATTAGAGTGGTTTGTTTTTAACTGAACCCTATTTTCCTTAATATATAAACATCGACACCTCATGCCAGTGTTAATTACCTTAAATTAGAGTGGTTTGCTTTTACCTGAAGCTGGCCCGATTTGTTTTGAGTTACGCTAAGAAAAAACTTATTTCAACTTTTTATGTAACCCGCTTAATGCTTGTTGCCCATTATGACGAAAATTTCTGGCTCCACCACTGAATTTGATCCCTCTACTTCTTGGCGGAGGATATAATACTCTTACAAATATGGTTGTAGCTCTTAGATCATACCTAGGGGTGATGATACGCTAACACCCCCTGTAAGGGGTGTGTTGACTTTTCTATTCTGTCGTCGCTTGTACTGTTTGCTTTACCGCTTGTACCTTTTGACCAAAATAGGGGGGCCCCACCAACTAGGGGTAAACTTACAACCGTATTCAATATTGGTATCTGTTTGACTCTTGTGTGAAGTTGAGTACCAAGGTTATATTTCTTCATTTCCTGTTTTTTGTCCTTTTTTTTTTTTTTTTTTTTTTTTTTTTTTTGAAGCAGTTGCTTTTTGTCTTTTTTTTTTGTCTAATTTTTTTATTGTCTAAGTGTTTTTTTTTTTTTTTTTTTTTTGGCCTTTAGTTTTTTTTTTCTTTCTTTCTTTCTAATAGTACAAGTTTTTCTTTCTTCTTTTTTTTTTTTTTTTGCCCTGTTCAAGTTTTTGTCCAAAGGGGAAGGCTGTCAAAGTTTTTTCCAGTGCGTACACATTCACGGGCTTCAAACTGTTGAAGCGACATTTTGATTCTTTTTCTTTTGATTATAAACCCGAGCTTCTCAACATGTAGTTTCACAACAAGCAGTTTTAATAACAAGCAGTTTCACAACAATCACAAAGCAGTTTCACAACAAGCACTTTCAAATAAGCATTTTCACTTAAAAGCAGTTTCACAACAAGCAATTTCACAACAAAAGCAGTTTCACAACAAGCAGTTTCAAACAAGCAGTTTCACAACAAGCAGTTTCAAACAAGCAGTTTCACAACAAGCACAGTTTCAAACAAGCAGTTTCACAAGAAAAACAGTTCTACGATGAATACATCACCGTTCTACACGGACGAGGTATCATTTAACGCTATTACTTTCAAAATTTAAATGAGTTTCAAATTTAAGTAGTTTCAAATAAGCAGTTTCACATAAGCAGTTAAACATAAGATGGCTCAGATTATTTTTTTACACATGTGGCTGCAAATTTGAAGGTTGCAAAAGGTTTGCCGTCCATTCGGTTATGCCACGCCAATCGACAAGTTTTTTTTTTTAAATCATCATCGCCATCAAAACTTCTTTTAGATCATAAACTGCTTAAAGTTTCAACAAGATCTAAAACTGCTTAAAGTCTGTGATAAACACCAGTTTCACAAAAGCAGTTAAACATAAGCAGTTTCACATAAAAGCAGTTTCACAACAAAAGCAGTTTCACAACAAGCACTTTCACAACAAGCACTTTCAAATAAGCAGTTTCACAATGAGCAATATCATAACCAACATAAATTAGGTACAGCCCCATAGGGGGTGTTACCATAGTAGTACCCTATTTATTTTCACAACAACCACTTTCAAATAAGCAGTTTCACAATGAGCAATATCATAACCAACATAAATTAGGGACGTTATAACCAAGCACCCCCTATTTTTACAAAGGAGGCAACATAAAGAATCAGTTACAATAAACCAACATAAAGAATCAGTTATATAAACCATAATCACCAACATATGTGAACTGCTTATTGTGAAACTGCTAACTAGACCCTTTTTTTAGATCTAACCACCATCAGAACCAAGCATCACGCGGGGTTAGATCTAAAAATAGGTCTAGTTTAGATCTAAAAGATCTAAAAAAAGCACCAACATGAATCAGCACCAACATCAGAGTTACAAACATCACAGATCTTTTTAGATCTAAAAAGATCTTAAAAGGGAAACCGCGTGTATTCAATACCACCCACCCCACAGACTTCCCATATCCCACCAGAAATATCAATCAGAACGAAGAACCACTAAGAAACCATCATCCCTTTCAGATCTAAAAAGATCTAAAAAGAACCAAGAACCTACAAAAATAAAAAAGGGTCAAGTTTTAGATATAAAAAGGGTCGGTTTTACATCACAAATATCAATCAGAACCAAGAACCACCAAAGCATCATCATCCCTTTTAGATCTAAAAAGAGCTATTTAGAACCAAGAACCACCAGAAATAAAAAAGGGTCTAGTTTTAGATATAAAAAGGATCGGTTTTACATCAGAAATATCAATCAGAACCAAGAACCACCAAAGCATCATCATCCCTTTTAGATCTAAAAAGATCTAAAAAAAAAAAAAAAAAAAAAAAAAAAAAAAAAAAAAAAAAAAAAAAAAAAGGTGCTTGGTTATAAGAACCACCAAGAAACCAATAAACCATCATCAGACTTACCAACATAAGAACCACACAAGAAATCAATAAACCATCAGAACAAATCCATCCTTCTACAAACAAAACCACCATCAAAAACCACCAAGAACACGGTTTTTGGTGATCGAGTGAGAGAAAATAGAGAGTCAGAGAAAAGGAGATGGATGAGTGATTGAGTGAGAGAAAAGAGAGAGTCAGTTATCACATGGGGGGTGGGTGGGATAGAGGAAAACTGTGGGTGGGGTGGTATTGATACACGCGGTTTCCCTTTTAACTATTTTTTTATTTTATTTTTATTTTTTTTCCTCTCTAAGACAAAGTAAAAAAAAAAAAAAAAAAATTGTTGTAATTTTTTTTTATGGAAAAGTAAATATATATATATATATATATATATATATATATATATATATATATATATATATTTTTTATAAAAAATTTAAAAAAAAAAAAAAAAAAAAGTTCTAAAAGTTATAAAAAATAAAGTAAGTTGTTAAAAAAAAGAAGTTGTAAAAGTTATAAAAAATAAAGTAAGTTATTAAAAAATAAAGTTGTAAAAGTTATAAAAAATAAAGTAAGTTGTTAAAAAAATTGTAAAAGTTATAAAAAACAAAGTAATTTGTTAAAATAAATAAAAGTTGTTAAACGTTGAAATATATTTGCAGGTGTTTAGTTCTCACGAGCAACTAACTGATTGGGTGCAAAATATAGCTCGAGGGATCGGTTTTGTTATTGTTAAAAAAAGAACCAAAATGTAACAATTCGCATTTCGGATTACTATTCATTTTCACTATTCACTTTTACTATTCACTTTTACTAATCATTTTCACTATTCATTCCCAAAATTTTTATTTCATATTCTCGTAAGTTAAACTATTTTAAGGATAATCCGAGAGTTTGACACTCGTCGAATCATTTCTGCAAAAATCACGAAACCGTGTCCGAGATTTACTTTAAGGTTTAAACATCATTTAGGCATCCCGATATGTCCACACAACATTACCAACAAGAGAAATATATGTTTTCCACCTTCCGTGACATTTTCAAGAATTTTGAAATTTTACATTTTTCGGTTTTGCGTTTTACGCAATTTAAGCCTATGTTTCTAGGTTTTCACGACTTTAAGCATCCCGATAGAACCTATCACTCATTTAATATGTTAATATAGAATATATTAATAAGTTTTAATCATTTTTATAAGTTTCGTATTTTTAGAATACCCGATTTTAAGTTTCGTGACATTACGACTTACAGTTAGCGATTACTGGGACAAAACAGACTCCGTAAAAGCAAGATAATGCAAGAAACTTATCAAACTTCTCATGAAAGCCTCATGAGGCTTGTCAAGGAAGCCATCAAAGACACTTGGCTTGATCTTGACCATTGATCTCTAGGATGTTTACAAGTGTAAACTTAACCATGGTTAAATATTAACCTAATATATAGTTAACTCATAAATTTTTTCTATAAATACCAAGCTAAAAACTTCATAAATTCTTGTACCACACCTTCTTATATCTTCAAAGACCTAAAACCAAAGGCACTTCTCTTATATTTTGTAAGAAAGTTCATATGTTCTTGAGAAAAGCTAGCATTTGATCTTATTTTCTCCGAGTTTTCAAGAAAGAGTCGTTATAATCTTCAAATAACTTCAAGTCTCCAAAAAGACTTTGTTATTATCTTCAAATAGCTTCGGGTTTTCAAGAAGGCGATGTTATAATCTTCAAGTAGCCTCAGGTTTACGAAGATTACAAATTTCACATCGAAGCTCAGCTTATATTCCCTTTTTCTATAATACTCAAGCATTCTAAACAAAGGTAAGTAATTATAAGACTCAAAATTATTTAAATACTTATAAACTTTGTTAGTTTATTTATTGTATTTATAAACTCTCAATATGTCATATAATCAAGTAAGCAAAATATATGTTTCACATATATTTTCTATCGAATACTACCACACTAGGGAACTTCATATGAGGGGTTTCTTTTGGGTGAACGGATCGACGAGTTGCTGGATTTACGAATTAAAGTGTCTTAGCTCCTTGAACGTTTACTGCATGACATCTGAATTATGATGGCCCGAACGGTAGTACGAGATATACAAACTAAACATGTTTCATAAACCATCTTTATACAACGACCTACACAACATACTAAGTACTACATCATGAACAATATGCAAGACATATATAGGCACGTTTTTGTATTCGTAGACATTATTCCAACCTAAGTCGCAACATTCTATTATAGGTTGCTCTTAGACACTTACGCGACTCGACTACCATTTTCATTACTCACCACATAACTCACGGTGAGTTTCATAGCCCCTACTTTTATACGTTTTGAATTACTTTTGGGGGAGATACATGCTCAATTATTTTCATTTACTTTCACAAGTACTCTAAACTTTTAATGATTACCGTGAGTCATAGCCCCACTCTTACTCTTTAATACTTGTTTTTAAACTCTTTGGGGGAGATACATGCTTAAACTATTTGCTATTACGCGAGACAATTTTACTTATATGCTATGCTATACTTTCATACTCTTAAACAGGATGTGTAGTTTTATTACGATATGTGACCTAATGTGTAAAAACTATTCTATACGCTATATTCTTTAACCACTGTTTAACTCCTGGATGGAGCCGACGGAGAGGTATTGATAGTACTATCGGGTTGACACCCCCACCCTTTGCCCGAGATTCATGGCCTTGGGTGAATATAATCCAGCTATAAAGCATTCTTGCTTATTCTTGTCATGAGGTTCAGTAGACTATTATACTTTACATTAAGTGTGCATATATCGTATACACATATGTTTTAATCATACTATATTATTAGCAGTGGGTTGTAAACACACAGGTTGCAAGTCTTGTATGAGTGGGATTTGTAACTGAGTGGATTTACAATGCCTTTGTTGTGGAAAGCATTCTTTAAATGGTTTTCAACTGCTTTAAAACAAACTCTATGAACTCACCAACCATTGTGTTAACACTTTAGCATGTTTATCTCAGGTACATTAGACGATAGCTAGATCTTGAAGCATAGAGTCGCACGGCATATTTTGAAGACTTATGCTTTTATCATTTACCATTCGAAACATTTTGTATACATTTATGTATCATACTTTGGGATCTCATGTTTGTAACTTTAATTCATTAATCGAATGGTAACTTTTCTAAACGTCTCATTTAGAGGTCGTTTTCTATAACTTGTACTTTGTATTATGAAGTAGCACCCTAGTGACACAATCTTCCGCTGCGATATTTTGGGGGTGTTACGGATTGGTATCAGAGACTTGGTTATAGAGAACTAGGTTGCATATACTACCTAGACTATAACTGTAGGATATTCACTATCACATAAACACTAGTTTGAGGCAAGATATGGATCGAACTAAGAGATGAGAAGTTAGAGAGAGAAAGGTGGGAACTTAGAGAGAGAAATGTATGTGTATTAGATTAGATAAAATGAGAAGTTCCACCCTTTCCCTTGTTTGGGAAAGGGTATTTATAGTTCTTGCATAATATGCCCCTAGCGGGCTGTAGAGCGAGCTGACAGTGGGTAATGACCCGACCCACTCCACAATACTAATAATAATAACTAAGCTACTACTAATATTACTAGTTATCCTACGAGCTATGATGTGCTAATAAGTACTCGGAGTGACCGAGTCTTCAACTAAATATTCATATTCCTGACAATCTCCCCCTAAGGGAGGTCACCCCTGAAGTAATGTTCTGAATTTTTGCACTTCATCCATGGCTCTTGACTTCATAGCTCGTTAAACAATGATTCTTCACAATCCTTGATCATTTTGCAGCAGCAAATCTTCAGATGACTTTTTCTTCTGTCTTGGATGATCTTTGTTGATTCTTTGGAGTTATCATCCACCATGTGTTTCTATGTCATCTTTCAGTGGTATGTTTCAATGTGATGTGGTACTCTTTGAATTGACATGCTCACTCTATTCTGGGTCATGACTTTCAGCATCAGAGTTAGCAGAAGCTGTGTTGAAGGTCATTTAGGTTGTCATGACTTCATTGAACATGATGATGGAGTAGAGCGAACATGTGGTGATGGATTGTGTTTGTTGCGCCAACATGCTCACACTTATCTGGATCATGATCTTCAGCTTCAGAGTTGCGAAAGCAGTGTTGAAGGTCTTTTCGATTGATCATGACTTCTTTGTTAAAGATGAAGTTGTAGTGTGAACTTGTGGTGGTGGAATGGCATCTTTTATGCAACCACCTACAACCGCAACCAGCTACAACATCCAACAGCTACAGCCGCCAGAAGTTCCTGCATACGACAATTAGCAATAAAACGTCCGGTACTTACAGGTTCGGACTTCGAGATTGTTAATAGCATAGTGTGAAAACTCTCTCTAATCCTTACCACGACCGTTCCTAAATCGAAAACCCACAGAGGGTTTTTTAAGATCTTACCGTAGTAAATCAACGATTAGGTGAGTCGCTGGAGATCACTCCACAACTATAAACCGTTTGAAACCGCCGCGATCATTAAGCGTAATCCACAGGGAATTACCGAAGTGACCTGCTTTCAGGGCTGCTTGATGTTGACCCTGGCAGGAATTTCTATTCAATCATTGAGAATTACATTCGTAAATTCTCTCATAAATGTTCTGGCAGATTGCTAAGATCTGCGTAGGACTCTTAGTTTACAACTGGTGTCCTTAATGTTGAACACCCAGTGTAGAAGTGACACGTGTTCCTATGAGATCTTATGATGCATCTCGTGGCTCTAGACTCGAAAAGTGCATTTTTGGTAGTCGGAGACTGGAGCGGTGTCTCCTGTTTCAATATCAACATAACTCGTAATGAGCGGTCGATAGATTATGCAGGGTTCCCCGTGAGAATGAAACAAGTCCTTTTAAGAGAACTTGAGTGGTTTAGAAGGTTTAGTGCAGTGCGTCACTGGGTCCATGACGTCTTGTCTTCAATACCGGTGTTACCTTAGTAACCACCAGTAGCATATGAATTGAACCCGGTTTCTGCCCTAAGGTTGAATAATTGGAGGGCTATTTCTTTTCACCCTTTCTCATTTCATTTCTTTTTAATTCTTCAACCCCTTCTTTCTCCTTTCTCATATTACTCCTTTTTTCATATCATACCTAAGGACTTTCTAATACTAACTATTTGGTATTGTCCTTGGGTAGATCCCTCCGGCTCTGGCGGATCATAGGACGGTTTTCCTAACCTTAGCCACCTTATAACTTCATGACTATCCTATGTTGCCATTTACCAAAATCCTTGAAAAAATCTCTCAAAGTGTTCATGATTATGAAACACATTTTGCTAACACTTTGAGAGTTTTATATTTTTCAAATGCTCCCCCTCAACATGTGCTCGGATGATTGTTTTATAAATTTGCACATGTTGGGTAAAGCTTGCACTTTTTGAATTGATCCACTTTCAGTGAATATGACCGATTCGAGACACACTTACATCACTAGTTAGACTAGCTTGAAATTATTACCCGGCCTGGTCAAGTCCACAGAAAGTTTCTCGAAACGGTACACTCTACTCAGACACATCCTTTTCGAGACACGCTTACATCACTGGTTAGACCAGCTTGAAATTATTACCCGGCCAGGATATGTCCTTTCGATCAATTACAGTATAGGTTTCGTCAATTCATTGGTTAAGTCTGAGTCACGATCTCATGCTATGCCAAATCCTTTTTGTCCATTCGCTCCCCCTCAATATGTGCATCGATATACGAAAGAGTTTAGCACATATGGGAGAGCCTAACATTTGAGTCCAAAACATCACATTTTATCAGGTTTCATATTTAAATCACATTCTCTCCCCCGATCAAAAATTTCAAACCAGTTGAGATTTGTGATCCCAATTGATTTAAATAAGTTAGAAAAATGTGGGAGAAAATGTGTCTGATTTAATGTTTTCTGATAATGGAGTATACAATACTCCCCCTCAAACCAAGAGAGAGTGTCACTGCTGATGTTGCACAATGTTTAGAACAACGTGTCAAAAAATTTGAACAAAGACTCTCTCCCTCAATTAATGACCCGTTTTCTATTTAAAGAGTTGTAGTCATTCAATTTAACGAGAAGTATTTGTAAAAATTTAAGTCCAATTTACCACCTTGTGAAACATCAAAAACTCTCCTAAAGAATCATAGAACTGGAAAGTTTATGATATAAAGAAGATTTCTCTTCTTTTACACGAAATGATGCACTGAAGCGTACATAAGATGGAAGAAGAATGGATATAAAGTAATCCATGCCCAGGTGAACATCACCCAGTTGGAGGAACAGCTGTCTTTTTGGCGACAAGATTTCCCTAATGTATAGCGCGGGTTACTATCTGAAGTAATAGCAAACCATCAAGACATGTTTTAACTGATTAGTATAACTTCTGCTCGAGCTTCATTTAAAGACCCGTTTCATTGTTGAATGACATTTCTAGATCCGTAAATGTTATCGATAAACAGAAGACATGCCTAGGTAGGACTATTTTTGGTATTTTCTGATTTTTCGATTTTTATGGATTTTATAGGTTTTATATTTTTGTATTTTCTTTTTGTTTTAAGATATATACAACTATGTACAAGGATATATGAAGTCAATCCATTACTCCTCCCTTTCTTCCTGAAGACTCTTGAGGGTTTCAGGTGTCAGGCTCTTCATTCCAAGACGTGGGAGAATAAACTGAAACCTTTCTCTTGGGAGAGCCTTGGTGAAGATGTCTGCTAACTGAAACTCTGTCCTCACGAAGTACAGTTCCACCTGTTCCCAGATGAAGTGATGCCTGATGTCGATGTGTTTTGACCTGGAGTGCTGAACATTGTTACAACAAAGAGCAATGGCGCTTTTGTTGTCACAATATAGGGGAATTTTGTTGTATGAGAATCCATAGTCTGAAAGTTGTGATCGCATCCAAAGGATTTGTGCACAGCATGCAGACATGGCAATGTACTCAGCTTCAGTAGATGATATGGAAGTACTCATCTGCTTCTTAGAAGACCAACTAACCAACTTTTCCCCTAAAAACTGAGCTCCTCCTGAAGTACTACGACGAGTGTCTTGACATCCCGCATGATCAGCATCAGCATGAGCCGTTAACTCCATTGTTGTGTCCTTAGGATACCAGAGACCCATATGAACTGTGCCTTGAAGATATCAGAAGATCCTTTTCACCGCTTCAACATGGTTTTTGGTTGGCTTGGATTGATACCGAGCACACATACACACAGCAAATAGAAGATCTGGTCTACTAGCAGTGATGTACATCAAAGATCCAATCATGCTTCGATACTTTGTTATATCCACTGGAATCCCTGAAGGATCTTCATCCACCTTTGTTATATCAACCATGGGAGTGTCAACAGGCTCACTTGAATCGAATCCAAACTTTTTCAAGATCTCATTGGCGTATTTGGATTGATTAATGAATATGCCTCCGGGACTTTGAGAAACTTGTAATCCTAAGAAGAATGACATTTGTCCCATCATGGACATTTGGAACATGGAATTCATCTCCTTTGAAAATCTATCACATTCACTAGGATCTGTTGAAGCAAAGATGATATCATCTACATAAATCTGAACAAGTAGTAGATGTTTTCTTGACTTCCTGGTGAATAGTGTGGGATCAACAACACCCTTGGAGAACCCGTTCACAAGAAGGAACTTGGATAATGTATTGTACCATGCCCTTGGTGCCTGCTTCAACCCATAAAGAGCCTTCTTCAAGCGGTAAACATGAGTAGGATGTTCAGCATCCACGAATCCTTCGGGTTGGCTCACATAAACTTCTTCCTTTAAGTCTCCATTCAAGAAGGCCGTTTTGACATCCATTTGGTAGACTATCATATTCCGACTAGCAGCATTTTCAAGGAAGATTCTTATGGCTTCAATTCTAGCAACCAGAGCAAACGATTCGTCAAAATCAATGCCCTCTTCTTGTCTGAACCCTTTTGCAACTAGCCGTGCCTTGTTCTTTAACACATCACCATGCTCATCAAGTTTCACTTTGAAGATCCACTTTAAAGCAATAATCATTGCACGTTCTGGAGGAGGCACTAATTCCCATACTTCAAGTCGATCAAATTCATGAATTTCATCCTGCATAGCCTCGAACCAGCAACCTTTTGTCATTGCTTCTTTGGCATCTTTAGGTTCGACTTTAGACAGCACAGAATTGAAGAAGCACCATAGTGCATCAGTGGCTAGTTGATTACGTGTGGATACTGGACGTGAGGGATTGCCTATGATGTTTTCGATTGGATGATTGCTGGTCCATTTTCTGAGATGGTCGTGAGGTTGAGGGTTTTAAACTGATGTAGCAGTGTTGTGTTCTTCAAGAGAGGATGTGTCTGATGAATGTTCAGGAGCAAATATGTTTTCAAAAGGTACCTCATCAACAGGAGCAAAAGGATTAACTTCCAAAGAATGATTATTTGCAGATTCTTGTAGTACTGGAGAGGATTGAGTATTTGATGATGAAGGCGATTGACTGGCAGCTGGAGCATTGAGACTGACTGATACTGAAGCTGTTGGGCCTTCTGTACCTTGTGGAGCTTGAGCCTCAGCCATAGGAAGTACAGCTGGTGCACTTGGGATGGTTCCATTCGTTGGCTCAAAGTATTCATCAAACATAGGATCAAATAACTTCTTCAACTCCTCACATGTAGGTGGTACATAAGAATCCGCAGGCGTGGAATTCTGTACAAGTCCTGAACTAATGGGTCCAGGTGTCAAAAGTTTAAGATCGGGTCCAGAACTAATTTGTCTTGAAGCAGGTTGCTCACTCAGCACGTCGAACGTAACATGAATGGTTTCCATGATTTTACGGGTTCTCTTATTATAGATTCTATACTCTTTACTGTCTGGTGCGTATCCAACAAAAATACCTACGTCTGCTTTAGCTCTTAACTTTCCCAAGTCTTGACTATCATTAGTCGGATAGCAAAGTGCGCCAAACACGCGGAGAAAGGAAAGATCTGGTTTCTTGTTATGAATTAACTCGAAGGGAGTCTTTTCATGAACAGGATGAATTAGAGATCGGTTTTGGGTGTAACATGCTGTTGCAATAGCCTCTGCCCAGAGAAACATCGGTGCCTTTGAAAATATAAGCATGGTTCTTGCAGCTTCCACCAGAGTACGGTTCCTTCGTTCAACAACTCCGTTCTGTTGAGGAGTGCGAGGGATACTTTTCTGATGCGTGATGCCAATACTTTCATAGAAATTACGGAGTTGTTGGTTAACAAACTCAGTACCATTATCAGTGCGGATGATTCTGACAGTTTTATCGAGCCTTACTTGCAGCTGTTTTATCAGTTTAATGATAACCTCTGGAGTTTCGTCCTTGGTTCTCAAAAACTTTACCCATGTGAACTGAGAATAATCATCTACTATCACCAGAACATATTTCTTTCCTATTATGGTTTGTATTCTCATTGGACCGCACAAGTCCATGTGGAGGGTATGAAGAACTTCCAAGTTGGTGTTAATGGTTTTAGGCTTGTGGGTTTGTTTCTTGCTTTTGCCCAGTTGACATGCAGAGCAGAGATGATCTTTCTCATATTTTAGTCTGGGCATCCCTCTAACAAGATCTTTACGGGAAAGATTATTTATGGTACCGAAGTTCAAGTGGTTCAAACGACGATGCCACAACCATGATTTTGTTTTAGAGGCTTTTGAAAGCAAGCATATGGGAGAGGACTTCAACATTTCTTCAATCGATATGGTGTATAGATTGGTGCCCCGACTGCCCTTGAGGAGATCTATACCATCCAATTCTCTGACGAAACATGTATGTTTTCTGAAAGCCACTTCCAGATCTGAATCACAAAATTGACCCACAGAAAACAGATTGTGCCCTAATCCTTCCACATAATATACCCTTGAGATTACACTGTCACCGAACACATAATCTCCATAACCCATAATCGCACCAAAGTGGTCGTTCCCGAATCTAACTGTCCCAATAAACCTTTTTACGAAGTTCTTGAACCGTGAGCGATCCCCAGTCATATGTTTAGAGCAGCCTGAGTCCAAATACCAAAGGACGATTTGTACGACCTGCATTTGAAAACAGACAACGATGGATAACTGAAATATGTGGATCCCCACGTGCAGTTGGGGTCCGTTTGGTTAGCACACACAAATTCAGGAGCAATAGAAGTATCAATCACTGAGGTTACTATATTGGAATCTACCCTAGGTTCAGCAGATGACTTATGATGAAGGCATTGTGTTCCTAAGGGCAAAATTCGACCTGTTGGTCTCCATTCCTTAACTTTTACATTCTTATGTTTATTCACCTTAGGTAATGGATGTTTATTTCCTAAAGCAAATTTCTTTCCAGTGGGTCTCCATTGATACCCAACATTTGCAAAAGTTTTTCCTGTTGCCTTCCAAACTTTCTTACTTTTTTCAGTTTTTCTAACATAATTAACATGGGGTGGTGCATGAGACATCAGAAATGACACAACACATTCATCATGATTAGCATAAATTAAGCATTTGTCACATGTTTTACAGACCGCTTTAGAATTCGAATTAATTACAGTACTTTTAATACTAGAATCAACACGATTCAATCTAGTCTTTGCAAACTTATTGTTCCTAGGTTGGGCTTCTACACTCTTCTTGTGATCACTCTTAGCTGGCGTAGTCCTATCATTCCTTGTATTGCCTTTAGGCTTTGACCCGCTAGCTTGGGTGTCACTTTTCACTCCTGTAGAAGTAACGATGGGAACATTAGTTTGTTTCACTAACACATGTTTTCCTGATTTTGATGTGCTGGGTTCTGATGTTGTACATGGTAAATCAAAGGCTACATGTTTGTTCTTAACAGTGGATGATGATGCAACAAATCTATCTCTATGGCTGTTAAACTTAGGGACTGAGCCTATGGCATATTCTAAGTTTTCCTGAATCCTTTTCGTGAGTTTGCAGGCATAAACAACTGCCCTATCAAGTGGCTTTTCAGTTCTATCCTCTTCAACTACCTCACAAAGTGTGTCAAGGCCCTCTCTAAGATGATCGAGATATGTTTGATGGGCAAAGCTATTATTTCTAAGGTTAAATGGAATACGCCCAACATCAACATCATACTTTTTACTAGCAGTAGCCTTTGGTGCATCACAATTACAAGTGGTGCATGGCATTTTACCTTTCACCTGAGCCTTAAGATTCTCAATTTCATTTGTCAAAGAGGTTATTTGATCATTGTGATTGCTTCTTGTAACTTTAATAGAATCATATAACTCTTTGAAATGTTGTTTGACCTTAGAATTTTCTTCTCGATAACACTCATTTTCATGATGTAACTTATTTATGGTGTTTTGATATTGAAAATTCTGAGAATCTGAATACGAAGGTTTATTGGTGCCATACACATCACACTTTTCGGATTTCAATTGGGCAATTTGGGCCCTCAGCAGTCGAATCGTGTTCGTGTGAGCTTGAATTTTCTCATCTCGTTTGCTTAATTCAAAATAAGTATCAAATTCAGGAGCATCCAAGGATGTCTTGTCATTTGATATTTTGTGTTTTTCATTTAAATGTTGATGTTTCATTTGCAAATTTAGATAATCAACTTCTAGTTTTGAAAAACGTTTAACCATATTATCATGGTCATCATTTTGAATTTTTTCAAGCAATTTTAAATTCTCCCCCTCAAGCTCAACAACACGATTATGGGTGACATTTAACGCAATAGCATACTCATGAAATTGACAAACAGACAATGCAGAATCAGTAGCAGTGTAAAATACATCTTGTGCAATACATTTAGCAATCAAGTTGTCATTAGTGATGAGTATGTTTTTTCTTTCAATCTCACGACTCTTAAGTTCTATTGCATATTCATTCACCTCATTTTCCATGTCTTTAAACACTACTTTCATTTCTTTTATTTCTGTGTTGAGGGCAGTTTGCAACCCTTCAAAATGTTCTTTAAGTAGTTTAAAGAATGGCATGACCTCAGTTAAGTAACACCTGTTTGCATGTTCAAAACACCTTTCTCCCTCAGTAATGCTGGTTGGTGTGATTCTCTTCTTACATGTTTTATCGAAATCAGCAAACAGTTGCCAAAGCACATATAAGCTAATTAAGGTTTTGCATTCAGTGGGAAGAGACAAAGGCACCAAATTCCTAGGTGTATTGGGAGGATACACCGTTATGGACGCAACTTTTCTAATGAGAGGGGTATTTTCCTTAAGTTTTTCTTCCTTAAGTTTTTCATTATCTTGTTTCCAGAATATCTGTTCAGGTGTTAACTTCTTTTGAGGAGCAAACACAGTCAAACGATTTTCCTCACTATAGTCATTGGGCTTGACTATTATTCGTCTGGCTATGCACTCGGGATCCCTCATTTTCTCATTCATTCTTTCCCTTGTTCTCTCACTTATCTCATCCTCCTCTTTAGTGTAGATATGCTCAGGCGGGTCATGATTAGGCATAAACATCACATTGGAATCATTTAATGCAGGTTGGGCTATCTTAGCAATCTCATGAATAGCTAATTTAGATTTACCTACATTGCTTTCACTATGCTTGTCACTTAACTTTCTGTGCTTATACATCATTTGGGCAGTCTGTCTGGTTTGGTCTTGTGTGTACAAGTTATCCTCAAGCTTATTCTTTAAGGTTTTGAGTCTAGAAAAATCATTTAAGAGTTCCTTTTCTTTTTCTTTGAATTCTAGTTTAAGTGTAGTTATACACTTTTGTACTTCCTGTTTCTGTTTGACAGACTGTTCTAGCTGATTTTTCAAAGAATTCAACTCTTGTTTTAATGTTTCTTCTCTTACTCTAGACTCTTTAATAAGTGTACTCATTTGACCTTCTAATTTCTGCTCACGTTCATTAAGTTCAAACTTAGCACGCTGTTCATACATGGCCACTTGATCTTTGTAAATGTTTAGTCTAGTGATCACGTTATTATCAGGTACAGGCAAGTTGTTCACAGTGCACTCATATGCATTATATATGTTACATGCATTATCTAAGGCACACACATTACTTATAACACAAGCATCATTATTAACAGAAGATTCACCATCTGGTACATCAGGCGAGTTGTTGTGATTCAAATAGTGTTCATATGAAATAATATTGCTATTTTCCATGTCAACATTATTTGAATCAGCAGCATCTGCCTGTTGTACTTCGTTGGGATTCTTCTGTCCATCAACGATATCATATGTGTCATAAATTCTTAGTACCTCAGATATCACGGATGCGTTAGAAGAACCAGCTTGTCGAGGAGATGAGACCAAGGAAGACAAGTTAGCCATGAAGATTGTTTGAGCCGTAGGTTCATCATCTACATCTGAGTCAAATGAATCACAATCATCTGCCTTGAAGATGTTAGGATCGTTAAGTGCTAGATCCTGAACTGGTTGCTCATCCACATCTTCATCAAAGGTATTTCCCCCATCACCAGCCAAGAACAATAACTCTTCCTCATCCAATACAGCTCCATTCTCTTGAGCTTGCATTAACAACATCTTGTCTTTGAAGTAATCAGAGTTCTGAGGACGTTTAGGTTGATTGCAGTTTCTGGCAATGTGTCCTAGCCCTCCACAATTATAACACTTAATCTGTTTCCCTTGCCCCTGGTTGGCATTCCCTGCTCTATTATGCACATAACCTCGACCCATGTTTCTTCCAGCTCTCCCTTGCACATTCTGAACCACAATTTTCCCATCCTCCACCATTGCTAGATTGCGTGGGTTGGATGAATTCCTTAACTGATTGTTGGTCTGAGGGAGTGATGTTTTAAACTGTTGAACCAGTAATGATACTTGATTGGTGAGGTTTTCAATCATTTTGTTGGTCTAAGAGTAGCCTGAGTCAAGTTGAGAACTCATAGCAGGTATTGGTGAGTGAAGTTGATGATAGATTGGGTTGGATGATGATTGGGTTGTTGGTAGAACATTTGTCATAAAAGCCAGTGGATCATTTGAAGTTGAAGGATTTAACTTTTCTCTCAGCACCCGATCGTAGGCAGCATGCTTCTCATGTTGTTGCAGGTAGGCATATAGTTGTTCATAGTTGGTATCCCTTAAACCTTTGTTGAGTTTCACAGCAGTAACAAATCTGTCCCATTCAGGAGTCATGTTGTTCACAAACTTTGAGTTTAGTTGGATGTTGGGCATAGTCATTCTGATCATCCTCATATCATTCACCAACTTATGAAATCTCACATAGTAGTCTGTGATATTCTCTCCTGGGTTCATTTTGAAATGCTCGAACTCATCATACAGCTGTGACTCACGATCTTCCTTTGTGAGTTCTGACCCCGCCAACAACATTTTAACATTGTCCCACACAGCTTTAGCTTCAGTGTTGAAATTGATGAGCTTGTATACATCCTTTGGCAGACCTTGAATGACAATGTTTGAAGCTCTAATGTCAGCATCATACCTCTTCTTTTCTTCATCATTAAGATCATTGTACTCGCGAGGTCTGTCAATTCCAAGTGTGACTGTGCCATCTTCACCAGTAGTAACAACATCTCTGGTGGTACCCATCTGAAATGGTCCTTCATCAATGGACTTAAGAATGTTTGCTCCATTTTCTTTTCCCATGCAGTAAAGTCTTATTCGTTGTGCCCAAGACTCATAGTCCGTCCTATCTAGCATAGGTGGATGAGTGTCAGATCCAGCTGCTTGAATATCATCTAATGAGGTGCTTGATATGGTAGCCATAGTAAATACGGGATTTTACAGATCTTGTGATTTAACCGAGAAATCGAATCTTTCGCGGGACTTTCTAAAATCACCAAGAAACAAACAGTAAACTAAGAATAACTTGCCACTACTAATAGACAAATCGCCAGAGACAAATCGCTACCCTGAAGATACAAAACGCCACAGACAAATCGCTATTCTGATAGGACAAATCGCTACTTTGATGTACACAAATCTCTACCCACAAACCGCTAGTCTTGATTGACACAAGTCGCTACACACAAAATGCTAGCTTTTGGGAATAGGACAAAACGCCAGTCACAAGACAAGTCGCTACTTTTGGAACTGAGACAAATCGCTGCTTTTGGAACTTGGACAAATCGCCACTTTGACACAAATCGCCAGACACAAAACGCTAACTTTTTAGAACTAGTCAAATCGCCACTTTGACTAACACAAAACGCTAGTTTTTGAAACAGGACAAATCGCCAGTCACTAAAAGACAGAACTGTCACTATCTAGGACAAATCGCCACCCACAAAACGCCAAACAAGTCGCTATCGTAGCTGTTTGTCATTTTTGCCAAAACTGGTAAAGGGACAAATAGCTAACTCGAGAAAGACACAAATCTCTACTTTTCTTTCCCAGCCAGACACAAATCACCACGAAGAACTTTTTATCGTGAGACAAACCTCCACGACGAACAACCTTTGAATCTTCCAAAAACCACCACACAACGCCTAGATCTGTGATTCAAAACACCAAACACTACTCCTATGTAATCCCTAAGCTATAAAGTACAAGATTTAACAACTTTTAACCTCTAAACAAAGCGTAAAATGGATTTTTAGGAGCAAACTATTCGAACCAAAAACAACCCTAAACTACACAAATCCGTGAATATCAACACACATGGACCTAACCATGGCTTTTGATACCAATTGTAGGATATTCACTATCACATAAACACTAGTTTGAGGCAAGATATGGATCGAACTAAGAGATGAGAAGTTAGAGAGAGAAAGGTGGGAACTTAGAGAGAGAAATGTATGTGTATTAGATTAGATAAAATGAGAAGTTCCACCCTTTCCCTTGTGTGGGAAAGGGTATTTATAGTTCTTACATAATATGCTCCTAGCGGGCTGTTGAGCGAGCTGACAGTGGGTAAAGACCCGACCCACTCCACAATACTAATAATAATAACTAAGCTACTACTAATATTACTAGTTATCCTACGAGCTATGATGTGCTAATAAGTACTCGGGGTGACCAAGTCTTCAACTGAATATTCATATTCCTAACAATAACTGCTTTATACGTTAAGACTCACCTCTTTATTTGCCTTACACACACTTCATGCGCATATGCTTTTTGTTAGTTGTTTGTTTAGATCCACGCTGTTGGATGATATGACTTTAGTGTTAATAAGGAAACCCAGAATTTAGTCGAGTCATTAAAAATATGGAGCTCAGTACTAACTAATTATTTAACTTGATCTTGTGACAGTTCTTGTTTGATGAGACATAAGACTTGAGTTAAATAATATTATTACTTAGCTTTAGGGATTTGATGACTTGGTTATCTTACTATCTGTCTCAGAAAGCGAGTTTTGTGTCGGGAAATCTTAAGTAGGATGATTTAGAATCTCCTTATTTGAATGGATTGGGACGCCTCTTTATTCAAGTAAAGAATTTATAAATCACCGAACCATGAGTTTATGATCCCTTACTTACATAAATTTGGACGCTTCTTTATGTAAGTAATGAATTATAAATAAGTAAGGCTTATTTGTATCCGATACGATTCCCTAACCACTATTTTAGAGATCCTGAAACCACGAATTTTCTTAGACATACCGTAAGTAGTAAACGTCAACAGAACTTCGGGACGAAGTTCCCTTAAGGGGTAGGTACTGTAACAATTCGCATTTTCGGATTACTATTCATTTTCACTATTCATTCCCAAAATTTTTATTTCATATTCTCGTAAGTTAAACTATTTTAATGATAATCCGAGAGTTTGACACTCGTCGGATCATTTCTGCAAAAATCACGAAACCGTGTCCGAGATTTACTTTAAGGTTTAAAAATCATTTAGGCATCCCGATATGTCCACACAACATTACCAACAAGAGAAATATATGTTTTCCACCTTCTGTGACAATTTCAAGAATTTTGGAATTTTACATTTTTCAGTTTTGCGTTTTACGCAATTTAAGCCTATGTTTCTAGGTTTTCACGACTTTAAGCATCCCGATAGAACCTATCACTCATTTAATATGTTAATATAGAATATATTAATAAGTTTTAATCATTTTTATAAGTTTCATATTTTTAGGATACCCGATTTTAAGTTTCGTGACATTACGACTTCCAGTTAGCGATTACCGGGACAAAACTGACTCCGTAAAAGCAAGATAATGCAAGAAACTTATCAAGCTTCTCATGAAAGCCTCATGAGGCTTGTTAAGGAAGCCATCAAGGACACTTGGTTTGATCTTGACCATTGATCTCTAGGATGTTTACAAGTGTAAACTTAACCATGGTTAAATATTAACCTAATATATAGTTAACTCCTAAATTTTTCCTATAAATACCAAGCTAAAAACTTCATAACTTCTTGCACCACACCTTCTTATATCTTCAAAGACCTAAAACCAAAGGCACTTCTTTTATATTTTGTAAGAAAGTTCATATGTTCTTGAGAAAAGCTAGCATTTGATCTTATTTTCTCCGAGTTTTCAAGAAAGAGTCGTTATAATCTTCAAATAACTTCAAGTCTCCAAAAAGACTTTGTTATTATCTTCAAATAGCTTCGGGTTTTTAAGAAGGCGATTTTTTAATCTTCAAGTAGCCTCGGGTTTACGAAGATTACAAATTTCACGTCGAAGCTCCGCTTATATTCCCTTTTTCTATAATACTCAAGCATTCTAAACAAAGGTAAGTAATTATAAGACTCAAAATTATTTAAATACTTATAAACTTTATTAGTTTATTTATTGTATTTATAAACTCTCAATATGTCATATAATCAAGTAAGCAAAATATATGTTTCACATATATTTTCTATCGAATACTACAACACTAGGAAACTTCATATGAGCGGTTTCATTTGGGTGAACGGATCGACGAGTTGCTGGATTTACGAATTAAAGTGTCCTAGCTCCTCGAACGTTTACTGCATGACCTCTGAATTATGATGGCCCGAACGGTAGTACGAGATATACAAACTAAACATGTTTCATAAACCATCTTTATACAACGACCTACACAACATACTAAGTACTACATCATGAACAATATGCAAGACATATATAGGCACGTTTTTGTATTCGTAGACATTATTCCAACCTAAGTCGCAACATTCTATTATAGGTTGCTCTTAGAGACTTACGCAAGTCGACTACCATTTTCATTACTCACTACATAACTCACGGTGAGTTTCATAGCCCCTACTTTTATATGTTTTGAATTACTTTTGGGGGAGATACATGCTCAATTATTTTCATTTACTTTCACAAGTACTCTAAACTTTTAATGATTACCGTGAGTCATAGCCCCACTCTTACTCTTTAATACTTGTTTTTAAACTCTTTGGGGGAGATACATGCTTAAACTATTTGCTATTACGCGAGACAATTTTACTTATATGCTATGATATACTTTCATACTCTTAATCAGGATGTGTAGTTTTATTACGATATGTGACTTAGTATTTGAAAACAATTATATACGCTATATTCTTTAACCTCTGTTTAACTCCTGGATGGAGCCGGCGGAGAGGTCTTGATAGTACTATCGGGTTGACACCCCCACCCTTTGCCCGAGATTCATGGCCTTGGGTGAATATAATCCAGCTATGAAGCATTCTTGCTTATTCTTGTCATGAGGTTCAGTAGACTATTATACTTTACATTAAGTGTGCATATATCGTATACACATATGTTTTAATCATACTATATTATTAGCAGTGGGTTGTAAACACACAGGTCGCAAGTCTTGTATGGGCGGGATTTGTAACTGAGTGGATTTACAATGCCTTTGTTGTGGAAAGCATTCTTTAAAGGGTTTTCAACTTCTTTAAAACAAACTCTATGAACTCACCAACCATTGTGTTGACACTTTAGCATGTTTATCTCAGGTACATTAGACGATAGCTAGATCTTGAAGCATAGAGTCGCACGGCATATTTTGAAGACTTATGCTTTTATCATTTACCATTCGAAACATTTTGTATACATTTATGTATCATACTTTGGGATCTCATGTTTGTAACTCTGAATTCATTAATCGAATGGTAACTTTTCTAAACCTCTCATTTAGAGGTCGTTTTCTATAACTTGTACTTTGTATTATGAAGTAGCACCCCAGTGACACAATCTTCCGTTGCGATATTTTGGGGGTGTTACACAAAACAGATAAGGGGTATTTGTACGCAATCCAGTATGGGTGTTCAAAGGGTGGGATTTATGTACGTGAAGGTTCTGAAGATGAAATTAAACGGCAAACTAGTACCTCTAAAACCGATTGTCCATTCAGATTAGTGGCTAAATATTCACAAACACAAGGTTTTTGGAGGTTGAGGGTGAAGTGTGATAGGCATAATCATGATTTTGCAGAGTCGTTGCATGGTTTCTCATTTGCAATGAGACTAAATGATGATGAGTTCAGTTTGGTGCAACAATTGACAGAGTATCACGTACGACCACGTCATATACTTTCGTCAGTAAAGGAGCGTAATCCGGATAATGTGTCTAGCATTAGAACTATATATAACGCACAAAGTAAGATCCGTGGAACCCTAATAGGTGATAGAACTCCAATCCAAGTCCTTTACTCACATTTGCAGCATTCAGGGTATACATATTACGAGAGGGTAAATGAGCTCACTAATGAGCTTGAGGAACTATTTTTTGTTCACCCCACATCATATTGTCTATGGTGTACATTCCCTGAAATCATGTTAATGGACTCAACATACAATACCACATTGTTTAAATTGCCATTTTTTGAAATTGTCGGATTAACTTCAACAAACAAAACATTTTCAATGGCGTTTTGTTTTTTGGACAAAGAAAAGGGGCCTAATTTTGAATGGGTATTGCAATGTGTGAATTAGGTGATAGAGGAAAGATATTACGCGCGTGTTATCATCACTGACATAGATTTAGCGTTGGTTGGGGCATGCAGAGTAGAATTCCCGAACGCAAACAAATTACTCTGTCAGTGGCACATTAACCAAAACGTGCTTCAGTATTGTAGAAATAGATGCAAGTCGCTAAAAGAGTACGAGTCCATTAAAGGAACATGGGATTGGATGGTTAAAGTTCCGACACGCGACATATTCATGCATTGTTATCAACACCTACAATAGTTGTTGCTCGAACATGCAGGTACTTAATTATTAATTCATTGTTATTATTATTTAATAAATAACAACCCGAATGACTTTTTGTTAATTCATTGTTTTTTCAGATATTTCTTCGTATCTGAATAACTGGCTGCAAAATTACTCTAACATGTTTATCGCGTGTATTACCGATCAATATCGCGCCTTCGGCCAGACAACAACATGCAGAGTTGAGGCTCAACACGCATTGTTGAAATTATACTTGGGCAGCACACAGTCCAACTTAGATACGTTGGTGAGTTCGATCGATAAGATTCTCGTTTCGTAAGAAACTACGATAAAGGAATCTTTTAACAGAAGCAAAAACGAGAGAATGAACAAATGTAATGTACCAATATTTCAAGAATTGTGGTATAAAGTTTCCAAACATGCTTTGGAACTCATGTTCGATGAACTCCAACTCTCGATCGATTCCCAAGATTGTACTCATCAGTTGCGGTCAGTTTATGGCCTACCATGCTTTCACGAACTGCTTTACTATCAGATTCATAGTAAGTATATTAAGTTTATTACTATTAAGTTATTTTCCCCATTAATATCAATAATTTATATAAGTCACTTTTAATGAATGCAGATATGGCCATTCCACTGAATAGAGTTGATATTTTTTGGAGAACCCTATATGTTCCGTGGTCTAGTATCAATACTGAAGTTGGTCCTTCTTTTGATCCTGACGATGATCCTGATTGTGATGATGACCTACAACAATTCAGGAGTGTTTTTGGCAAAATGTCGTCGTTTGTGAAAAAAAGTATGTTAAAGAAGGTGAGAGGGATATACAATCCGGAATATGTTGATACACGTCAACCTGCTGTTCACAAAAGTACTCGTGGACGACCGAGCGCAAAGGACAAAAATTCCCAGGCTGCAAAAGTCCCAGACTTGAATAAAGTACCAACCGTAGATCACCGAAGAAGCACAAATTCAAGATCTACAAAAGTCCCAGACTTGAACAAACAACCTGCGAGACATAGTTCTTACATGGGTCCTAGAGTTGAAAGAAGTCCCAGACACAGGTTATACGTTGGAAATACGGAGAGCGAGTATTTCATTAAGCAGCTTCCACAGCTTTTCCGTCGATACATCATAAGTAAATATAATGTGGAAGGTGATGGAAATTGTGGGTTTCGGTGCGTTGCCCACGGTATCGGTCAACACCAAGATAACTGGTTCAATGTCCGAAGGTGGTTATTGCAAGAGTTGGACGCTAATCGTGAGTTTTACATACGTATGTGGTTGCAAATGGACTATGACAATCTTTGGAGCATAATAAACTGGTTATATGATAGTCCTTGTCCGGGAGACAACTGGATGCTTATACCAAACACGGGGTTGGTTATTGCCACAGTGATTAACCGGCCTGTTGTATTTATATCTGGGGGACAAAGTCATACGTGTTTTCCATTTTTTTTCGGTCCAGATTTATCACAAGGAACTGCCCCCTTGTGATTGCCCGTGTGGGGAGTGGGGATTGTGGTCACTACATTCATCTTACGCTAGACGAAAACTCACCATTTCCGACTATTCACCCACAATGGAGGTACAACAGAGTTGCCGCTGCATCCGGATGGGAAACTTTATATCACGATCAACTACACCTGTATAATGAGATTATACAAACACAAACATAGTACATGATTACTGATTTATGTTGTAAATAATTATACAGACAAAACATTGTAAATGATTACTGATTTATGTTGTAAATAATTATACCGACAAAACATTGTGAATGATTACTGATTTATGTTGTAAATAACTGTTTGTATTATTTAAATTAACAATACATTACTGATTTATGTTGTAAATAACTGTTTGTATTATTTGAATGAATTCTTTGGCCAGGTCGAACAAAATAATCATTTCTTGTGTCGCTGTCAGAGAGGATTGATTATAGAGAGGATATCCCGTAAAGAGGATAGTTATGGTCAACTGTATTACGCATGTCCTTTTTCAGTGGTAAGTAATCATACGTTTGCTTAGTTATGTAAATTATTTGTTTGTTAATAATACATTTCTTATTATTTTCTTAACATGTAACAGCCAGAAACAAATGACTATGGGTGTCGGTACTTTATGTGGAAGGATGCGTTTCAAAAGAAGTATTTTAGTCAAGCCTCTTCTTCAACGCAGTGCTCAAACTGCGTTGCTAAAGATAATAAAATTGACAAGCAAGCTTATAAGATTGACCAGCTTGAAACAAGAAACAAGATGTTAGTGTCTCAAAACAAGATGTTGATGACAAGAAATAAGACGCTCGAGGCATCACTGGAATTGGCAAGGAATCCTGAGGATCACGCATGTCAGTCGGGTGCAATGCTCCATGAGCTTTTAGATGACATTAATAATCTTCACATGTAGTAAGTGTTGTTATTAAATAATTTGTTAATGTTCTTGTTTAATTGAATAATAACAGTTGTTTTGTTTAATATGTTAACGTTAACGTATTATTGTTTAATTTGTTAATTAAATAGAAAAACGTCAGACGAATACATTGTAGTTGTTTAATGTGTTAACGTTAACGTGTACAAAAAAATATTACACAAAATAAACATTACACAAAAAAATAAATATTAAACACAAAATAAACATTAAAAAAAAAAAGTACAAAAAGGAAGGCTACCCCAGGGTGCCTCCTTTGTAAAAATAGGGGGTGCTTGGTTATAACGTCCCAAACTGAAAACGCAAGTGGCCAAGTGAAAAGTACGCTGATACTTCCTCCATTTTACATTTTGGGTCCACCACATCAATACTTATCCAGAACTCATATGCTATTTATTTATCTTTGCAAATTACACACATGTAAAATAAGCTTCAATATTTCTAAGTATTAATGGTAGTATCATTACATTTTGTTAATCTTATTTCTATTATATGATTATACCATGCATATAATATGTAGTCGGGTTTGAGGATCTAACGGTATCTCATCAACCCGACCAGTCTACTCGAAGATTTCCAAACTAGCGCGGATTTTTTCCGTTTTTATATATTCAACTATTCTAAAAACACAATGGTAATCTAATAGAAATAAAAACCCACCTTGTAAATTGATAAAAACTTATCATGGCTAAATAGAAAAAATACAAGAAAGCATGAAAATAATACGGAGTATATATAAAAGAATTTAATGAATTTTGAGAAAAAGGTGAGGTTAATTAATGTGAGAGGGGTATTTGGGCCAAAAAGGGCGAAGAGATGACTTGGAAAGACAACCACCGCATCTCATGCTTGAGGTACAAAACAAACCACCATTCCATTCTTTCTATTTATCATACTAGCAAACATGGACCCCTAATTCCTGTCATTATATTCCCTACCTTTATATATTTCCTCATATTATGAATATATGTGAAATGACTAAAATGACCTTAATCGTAAAGTCGAAAGAACGATAATCGAAATAAGATTACCTCAATGGCAATTATTACACATCTAACATGTTAATGTTAATATATATTTGAAATGCTTGGTCTCTTAGAAAAACAAAGCTTACCTTTTGAAAAGAAGAAAAAAGAGCATGTCTATGGTTTTTATCAAGATGTTTTACATCTAATCTAAAATAACAAAAGGTCTTAATGTGTTTGATATCATATTTGGGTCAGGAGTGAAAACTCCATTTGTAGGTTTCATGATTTAACTAAGATCAGCTAAACCATGCACTAGCTTAAACAAATTGAGTAAAACTATACACATGAAATATATATTGCTTTAAGTTGATTACAAAATAAAGCAAATGAAGTTTGTGTTTAACAAACCATCCAATTGACCATTTTCTCCTTGCTCAACTACCTTAACTAACCTAGTTCTAATGGCATTATTGTAAAAAACAAGAATCACAAACCTATTAGATAACTATGCCCTCTTTCCATGTATATATGCCCAACCAATAACAACAATAGGCAACCATGCATGTCTATCCATTTTTTCATTCAAAATCTATCAACACATAACACTTTCATTGGTAGGGGACCCACCAAAGATCTAAACACACGGTCGCCGCCGCAGCCACCGCGGTTCAACCATGACATGAACCACCTAAACCCATCACCAGAAAATCTAGATCACGAAAAAGCATCACCACCAAGATTTGAGTGGGATTTTCACGTGTCCGCCGTGATTTCACACGGCGGACACATCTCTGACACCCTTGGTGTCATAGAAGTCAACGCTGCCGGTACACTTTTTGCTACCGGTGGCATAGCTAGAAAAATAAGACTATACGACTTAAGAACCACAAAGTGTCATTTTTACATAACCACACCAGCAAAGCTAAGCAGCTTAAAATGGAAACCGTCATCATCTGGCCGAGTCATGGGCTCGGCCGACTACGACGGTGCAGTAAGAGAATACGACCTGGAAACACAAATGTCAGTGTTCGAGCGCGAAGAACACAATGGTCAGAAAGTCTGGACCATGGATTATTCCCAAACTGATCCACTTGTTGGGGCATCTGGATCCGATGATGGGACAATGCAAATATGGGACCCACGTCAAGAAGGCGGGAAATGTGTGGGTACAGTTGAATTCGGTAGTCCTGTTTGTTGTGTGGAGTTCAATCCATTTGGTGGATCATCAATAGCCGTTGGATGTGCTGACAGAAAAGCATACGTGTACGATGTACGAAAGTTAGCTGATCCAACGGCTACTTTCGATGGACATCAAAAGACAGTTAGTTACACTAGATTTGTGGATGATCGTACGGTTGTTACATCAGGTACAGATGGGTGCTTAAAGATGTGGGACACGGAGAATCAAACCCTGATTCGTACTTATAGAGGGCACACTAATCAAAGAAGATTTGTGGGACTATCCATTTGGAGGAACCGCGGGTTAATCGGGTGCGGGTCGGAAAGTAACCAAGTGTTTGTTTATGATAAGAGATGGGGTGAGCCCATATGGGTGCATGGGTTTGAGCCAGTTTGTGGGACAAGGTCAGAATATGGGTTTGTTAGTAGCATATGTTGGAGCCAAGTGGGAAATGATGAGTGCACACTCGTAGCTGGTGATTCTGATGGAATTGTAAAGATTTTTTCCGGGAAGAGGAGATCGTTAATCAATTAACTTTCATTATTTAACCAAAAGGTGACACATTTCTTTTTACATTTGTAATTCGTCCCAGTTTATCATTATTTTCAAGTAGATAGTTGAATCAAAGATATCGTTTACATGATTATTGGTCCTAAAGAATGTTTGTATAACTAGAGTTGTATTTAAGTATAGGTTTTGGATTGACAATCGCTTTAGATCAATTGATAACTAACCACTCAGAGTTTGGAGTAATTTCCCATTTTGTTAGTATCTTTTTAGCGAAGAAGTTTGACTGATGTTAGTTATGCTGTTATGATAAGCGTAGATAGCTACAAAACTTGTTCAAATGTCTGATGCCAACTGAAATGGGAAGTGGTTTGAAATCTCTTTTTATTAGGATGCTCCTACATGTAATTAAGGTTTCCATTTGTCCTTGGAGATGAAGGGAGATGAAATGAGTTACATATGATAAATTTATGCATTTCATCCTTCTAGAGCTAGCGACGTAAGCTGTTATCTTCATCATCGTCCACTATTCTTCTTAACGATTGTCACGGAAAACTTATTATTTGAGTCTGGCACCCCAACGACGACGTGCTGATATAATGCCCTCTAAAATGTGTTAGTCTATTTCGTATGATTTAACCATTGTTTGGTTTAGAGAGGGGGGCCGAGCCTAGCTTATAGGACGACTATAGGAGTATAAAAGGAAGATCTATGTCCTTCCTTAATATCCATCAAATAATGGAACTGTAAACTGAACACATATGTTAATGTTGGCCGTCTCTCTATTCTGAGTATTTTTACAGTTGAAAGCAACGACATTCAAAATACGAAGGAACTTTATATCCTCGAAGAAGTGGTGAGTAATGTATGGGAATTGGGCGAAACCAGGTCTAGCTTAATTATTGATTATTATAAATTTGGTCAAGAGTAATCGTGAGTTAGAAATTCAAAGGCATTCCTAATATAGAGCTTCATTAGTAGAAACTCAAATTTCATGGATTATGTGGCAAAAGAGAAATGACTTGCATCAATCTAGCTAGCATAAGTTCAGGCTTTCTAATCATTCTCATATTAGACTTCATCATCATAAAGATAAATGCAGTAATAAACACAATGTTATATGAAATAGAATAGTGATATGGATGCTTAAGAGATGTTCTTTATAAGAAGGATTGAATATCTATAAAAACAAATCTATGCAACATCAATAAACATTGATATAACAAGAAATGAAGTGTTAGATTCTAGTTGACCATAAGATGGCACTGGAAGTGCTAATGACCGGAAAATCATAAACATGGCTATTTGATCATAACTCAAAGACACTTACAGCACAAATAATATGAGTGTTTTCTCTTTTACGGTAAAGACAAGTAATATATTACGAATGGATAAATCATGTCCCTACACCGTATCCGAACCTATCAAATAACATATTTTGATATTTTCACTTTAAAAACGTTATCTGTTTGGAAATGCTGCTGAATGTATTTTAACGAGTAAGATACGTCCGCATTTCGTTACGGGTTCATTACATGCGTGTTTGTTCTTGATCTTAGGTTACTATAATTTTAAATAAACAAAGTTTGTCATCATTTTTGTTTGAATAGTATCACATGACTCATATAATCTTTAATTTTTTACTATACTTAGAGGATCGGGTATGGTGATAAGAACCCTCGCCATTTTCGACGTAGCTAGCCAAACGGATGAAGAAAATGTTAACTTTTTTGATGTCGATGATGAAACTGATAGTTTCTTTAGACACAAGCTTATCAGTATCACCAATCGTTGCAAGCTTTAGCCCAAACTTCACATACGCGTAAGCCGATATACCGTGAACGTGATGTTGCTGAATGATGTTTATTGTACGACTATTTTGGTGATAATCCAAAATATCCGGAGTATCATCTTAGGAGCCGCTATCATATGAGCAAAAAACTATTTTTAGAAATAGTCCAATGTATTTAAACTTATATTCAATCTAACGACCCTCTTCTCAATCATTTTGAATTCTTTAAAGTCACACCCGATTGTACGAGTCTAATGGGTTTAGTGTGATTATGAAATGTACTTTCGCCTTACGCCAATTAGCATACGACAAATCACCCGATTCATTTGATGAATATTTACCAATGAGTGAACATTGTGCATGCGATTGTCTAGATCATTTTACTAAGTGCATTATTGATTTATACATGCCTGACTTTTTAAGGAAACCCGACTTTAAAGACATTCAAAATTTATACACAACACATAAGAGTGTTCATGGTTTTCCGGGTATGCTTGAAAGTATTGATTGTATACATTGGGAATGGGTTAAGTGTCTGAAATCATGGCACGGGCAATTTCACCGAGGTGATAAAAAATATTCAACTATAATGTTTACGTTGTTGCCTCTTACGATTTGTGAATTTGTCATGCTTTTTTCGGTGTAGCATGTGCGAATAACGATCTTAACGTTTTAAATAATTCTCCATTATTCGATGACCTTCTTGAAGCCAAAGCCCCTGTTACTCCGTTTGAAGTAAATGGAGTTACGTATGAAAAAGGGTATTATTTAGCGGACGGGATTTACCCACAATGGGCCACTTTTGTCAAATCATCTACGGTGGCACGAGACGAGAAACATTGACACTTTAAAAGGCGACAGGAGGGTGTACGATAGGATGTTGAACGAGCTTTTGGTGTCCTCCAAGGACGTTAGGAATTATATAACAACAGGCGCGTGCTTGGACTATCAACAAGCTACGAAGAGTCATGTACATGTGCATCATATTGCATAATATGACATTGATAGATCCAAAGTTTGTAATATGTGAATTCAACGAGTTGTATATTAGTCCACAGCCAAATATACAACGAGATTTGTTCAAGAGATGCAAGTGCAATGAAAGAAAGTCAAAGAATTAGTGATAAAGCAATCCACACAAGTCTTTAACAAGATATTATGGATCATCTTTTGCAACGACATTAACAGAAAAATTAGTTTATTTATAATTTGATGTATTCTTATATTTTCGTATAGTTTTTAATTATTTTCGTTTTTTTTTTTTTTTTAAATTTCGTAATGTAATTTGTATTTCTATTTGAATAAATAAAAATTTAGTTTGTTCGAAAAATAGAAAAAATGGTGGTACCCAAAAACTAGCAAACGGCTTAAGCCACTAGTATAAAGCATTTTGATATGTGAATGTGAAATATAATATGATAAGGTGCCACTGAGATGGCGAAACGGCATGCCATTTCGCATATTACCACACCCAATGCACTTATTATTTTATTGTTAACTGCACAATAACTTTTGTAATATCCTTACACTTTGAGTGAAACTATAGCTTTAAATATTGAATTAAAAAACAATCTAATTGGTGAAATTATATAATGTATGTGGGCTAATAACCGTAAATAAAAATATTAACATTACTATAATTTGTAAAAACTAATAACAGAACAGAAACGGAATTTAAAAATCTCTAATGAATTGTGTTTATAAGTGTAATATTTTTGGCAGATGTATAGAAGAATAATTATCAAAGCAAGGTTTGGATCAAGTGGTTAACACCCTTATCTTCGGAGACAGAGGTCGAGGGTTCGATCCTTACTCCTTGCGAGGTCGGAGGTCCTTTTCTACCTTTTGTAGAACCGGAAGCAGCCTCTCTACCTTTGGTAGGGGTAGAGCTGGCAATTTCTGACACAGACCTGTTAACATGACACGACACGACCTGGTCTTAACAGTTTTCGTGTTTGGCCTTAACAGGTTTCGTGTCTTAACAGGTCCGGACCTGATAAGACACGAATATACATATGTACTAAATGAAACCCGCTAAGAAACCTGTTAAGACCTGTTAACAGGTCTCTTACCAGGTTTCTTATCATGTCTTAACAGGTTCCGTGTCTTTAACATGTTCCTTAGCAGGTTTCTTAGTAGGTTCCTTAACAGGTTCACTGGTTTAAATTTATGATTTTTGTTAACAGGTCTCTTACCAGGTTTCTTATCGTGTAACCTGTTAAATTTCATGTCGTGTTCGTGTTTGAAAAAATTGACACGATTAGTTATCGTGTCGTGTTCGTGTTTGGCCTTAACAGGTTCGGCACCATACGCTAAACGACAAAAGAACTGCTTGACCAAGCCAAGGTTGCGTTGAATTTTTAAGTTAGTATCATACCGACGACATGACGTCGGTAACATAACAAAATGTTTGACTTTCCTAAACCTGGTGAAAAACTGAGCGGGAATTTGACCCGCCAATATATTGTCGACGACAAGACGTCAGCAGTATAGAAACCAAAAAAATAATTGTGATTAGCGTGGGATTAGCGAATGATTAAGAATTATTTTGCCATTAGTTAATTACGCCGACGACATGACGTCGGTATTTATCTAAGTCAGATTTTTGACTTTTACCTATCGTGTGAATTATAGCCAATAAATGGGCGGGGGGTTTTCCCGCCTTATATTGCCGACGACATGACGTCGGCAAAATTTCCCGCCAAATTTTCATCCACCCCGCCAAATTTTTTTCTTATATATATATATATATATATATATATATATATATATATATATATATATATATATATATATAATATAAAAAAATTATCACAAAACACGTAAATTCTCACAAAAAACACACATAACAATGGATGGTTTAACGCCGGAACAGGAATGGTCGAAGGCTTTATCACACGAGCTCCTGTATAATGAAATTATACTACATTGGGGCTGGGAAATTTTTGATGAATATGGTTCTTATGCGAACTGTGCACCGTGGCAGAGAGACAAGATTCTGGAATGGTTAAGGAGAAAGCCGTACTATAGAGAGTATTTGGAAGAGCTAGATGCTGTTGAAGCTCAACGTGCTGCTGAAGCTCAAGCTGCTGCTGTTGGAGGTGACGATGAAGCTGAAAGCACGTTGGACCTCAACACCGAATTTGGTAATCTGGAAAATAGAGTAACAAATCTCGAAGCTACGTTTGCACGTATCAAGGAAATGAGAGCAAGGAAAGGAAAAGATTATGCGAGTTCCAGCAAAGCGGGAAGTAGCCGCAAAAAAAAATAAACGGGTCGTTTCGTTTGATCTGTTTCGTTTGGTTGTCGAGTTGTTTAGTTTGAGTTGTTTCGTTTGGTTGTCGAGTTGTTTAGTTTGAGTTTGTTGTTTGTTTTTCGTTTGGTTGTCGAGTTTTTGTTTGGTTGTCGGTTTTTTAAATAAAATGTGTGCATTCGTGTTTGTTAATTGTGATGTTGTTTCTTCAAATAAGGTCATAAACCAAAACACCCTTTTGGTGCAGGAAATAAGCAATCCCAAACACCCCTGTTTGGACAGCATAAACCAAACGGCTCTTGTGGGCTGTTGTTAAGAAAACAACATAAACCAAACGGCCCTGTTTGGACATCATAAACCAAACGACCCCTTATGGTTGAATCTTGATGGATACTTAAGTTTTCATAACGCCTCCAACATTAAAGCGTACAAATTAAAAATATAAAGCACGTTCGACATCAGTTTTCACAACAACAACAACATTTTATTAAACAACAACAATAACACAACAAACAACGACAACGACAATAACAGCAACAACAACAACAATAACAGCAACAACAACAACCTACATACGAAGATTTCCCATATCACCTACCATGTCATTATAAAGGTCGTGAAGTAAGGCAGCTGAATCAGTTGTGTGTTTGTTTGGATGCATATACACTTCTAGCATTTTATTGAGTACCATTATCTGGTGATTCAGTTTGATGCAGTTTGAGCACTCTGTATTTCCAGGACTTGATGTTGAAGGTCCTGCAGTGTATCGAGTTGGAGTTGTGGATGGTCTTGCGGAATGAGTTAGAGGCGTTGAAGCTCCAACAGAAGTGGTCATTTTGGCTAGTCATTCATCCTTCCATAAAAAAAATCGCATCCATACTCCTTTGTCCCACCCTGTTAAAGAGTAAAAACTATAATTTTTAACGACTAACCAAATTATTTAAATAACACACAAAAAAGTATGTAATTGTTCACCTTGGATAAAGGACACGCATAGTATTGTTTACCACGGGAGTGAGGTCGATGCGATTGTCGCAGAATTACGTCTCCTCGTCCACAAGGACAAGCAAAAGCTTCAAATTCCGCCATCTTCACCATGATAACAGTGTGTGTTTATGGTTGTGAGGATTTGAGAGTGTATAATGTGTTTGTGTGGTTAAGAGCAGATCTGCTAACTATTATATATGGTAAAAAAAAATAGATCTTTTGGAGGGAAGTTTTGGCGCCATAACATCTCGTGTATTGCAAACGGTACCGACGAAAGGGTTCGTTCGTTAAACATCTCGTGTATAACCATAACATCTCGGCTCGTTCGTTAAACATCTCGTGTAAAACCATAACATCTCGGCTCGTTCGTTAAACATCTCGTGTATAACCATAACATCTCGGCTCGTTCGTTAATCATCTCGTGTATAACCATAACATCTCGGCTCGTTCGTTAAAAATCTCGTGTATAACCATAATATCTCGGCTCGTTCGTTAATCATCTTGTGTAAAACCATAACATCTCGGCTCGTTCGTTAAACATCTCGTGTAAAACCATAACATCTCGGCTCGTTCGTTAAACATCTCGTGTATAACCATAACATCTCGGCTCGTTCGTTAATCATCTTGTGTAAAACCATAACATATCGGCTCGTTCGTTAAACATCTCGTGTAAAACCATAACATCTCGGCTCGTTCGTTAAACATCTCGTGTGTAACCATAACATCTCGGCTCGTTCGTTAATCATCTCGTGTAAAACCATAACAACTCGGCTCGTTCGTTAAACATCTCGTGTATAACCATAACATCTCAGCTCGTTCGTTAATCATCTTGTGTAAAACCATAACATCTCGGCTCGTTCGTTAAACATCTCGTGTATAACCATAACATCTCGGCTCGTTCGTTAATCATCTTGTGTATAACCATAACATCTCGGCTCGTTCGTTAAACATCTCGTGTAAAACCATAACATCTCGGCTCGTTCGTTAAACATCTCGTGTATAACCATAACATCTCGGCTCGTTCGTTAATCATCTTGTGTAAAACCATAACATCTCGGCTCGTTCGTTAAACATCCCGTGTATAACCATAACATCTCGGCTCGTTCGTTAATCATCTTGTGTAAAACCATAACATCTCGGCTCGTTCGTTAAACATCTCGTGTAAAACCATAACATCTCGGCTCGTTCGTTAAACATCTCGTGTATAGCCATAACATCTTGGCTCGTTCGTTAAACATCTCGTGTATAACCATAACATCTCGGCTCGTTCGTTAATCATCTTGTGTAAAACCATAACATCTCGGCTCGTTCGTTAAACATCTCGTGTATAACCATAACATCTCGGCTCGTTCGTTAAACATCTCGTGTAAAACCATAACATCTCGGCTCGTTCGTTAAACATCTCGTGTATAACCATAACATCTCGGCTCGTTCGTTAATCATCTTGTGTAAAACCATAACATCTCGGCTCGTTCGTTAAACATCTCGTGTAAAACCATAACATCTCGGCTCGTTCGTTAAACATCTCGTGTATAACCATAACATCTCGGCTCGTTCGTTAATCATCTTGTGTAAAACCATAACATCTCGGCTCGTTCGTTAAACATCTCGTGTAAAACCATAACATCTCGGATCGTTCGTTAAACATCTCGTGTAAAACCATAACATCTCGGCTCGTTCGTTAAACATCTCGTGTATAACCATTACATCTCGGCTCGTTCGTTAATCATCTTGTGTAAAACCATAACATCTCGGCTCGTTCGTTAAACATCTCGTGTAAAACCATAACATCTCGGCTCGTTCGTTAAACATCTCGTGTATAACCATAACATCTCGGTTCGTTCGTTAATCATCTTGTGTAAAACCATAACATCTCGGCTCGTTCGTTAAACATCTCGTGTAAAACCATAACATCTCGGCTCGTTCGTTAATCATCTTGTGTAAAACCATAACATCTCGGCTCGTTCGTTAAACATCCCGTGTATAACCATAACATCTCGGCTCGTTCGTTAATCATCTTGTGTAAAACCATAACATCTCGGCTCGTTCGTTAAACATCTCGTGTAAAACCATAACATCTCGGCTCGTTCGTTAAACATCTCGTGTATAGCCATAACATCTTGGCTCGTTCGTTAAACATCTCGTGTATAACCATAACATCTCGGCTCGTTCGTTAATCATCTTGTGTAAAACCATAACATCTCGGCTCGTTCGTTAAACATCTCGTGTATAACCATAACATCTCGGCTCGTTCGTTAAACATCTCGTGTAAAACCATAACATCTCGGCTCGTTCGTTAAACATCTCGTGTATAACCATAACATCTCGGCTCGTTCGTTAATCATCTTGTGTAAAACCATAACATCTCGGCTCGTTCGTTAAACATCTCGTGTAAAACCATAACATCTCGGCTCGTTCGTTAAACATCTCGTGTATAACCATAACATCTCGGCTCGTTCGTTAATCATCTTGTGTAAAACCATAACATCTCGGCTCGTTCGTTAAACATCTCGTGTAAAACCATAACATCTCGGATCGTTCGTTAAACATCTCGTGTAAAACCATAACATCTCGGCTCGTTCGTTAAACATCTCGTGTATAACCATTACATCTCGGCTCGTTCGTTAATCATCTTGTGTAAAACCATAACATCTCGGCTCGTTCGTTAAACATCTCGTGTAAAACCATAACATCTCGGCTCGTTCGTTAAACATCTCGTGTATAACCATAACATCTCGGTTCGTTCGTTAATCATCTTGTGTAAAACCATAACATCTCGGCTCGTTCGTTAAACATCTCGTGTAAAACCATAACATCTCGGCTCGTTCGTTAAATATCTCGTGTATAACCATAACATCTCGGCTCGTTCGTTAATCATCTTGTGTAAAACCATAACATCTCGGCTCGTTCGTTAAACATCTCGTGTATAACCATAACATCTCGGCTCGTTCGTTAATCATGTTGTGTAAAACCATAACATCTCGGCTTGTTCGTTAAACATCTCGTGTAAAACCATAACATCTCGGCTCGTTCGTTAAACATCTCGTGTATAACCATAACATCTCGGCTCGTTCGTTAATCATCTTGTGTAAAACCATAACATCTCGGCTCGTTCGTTAAACATCTCGTGTATAACCATAACATCTCGGCTCGTTCGTTAAACATCTCGTGTAAAACCATAACATCTCGGCTAGTTCGTTAATCATCTCGTGTATAACCATAACATCTCGGCTCGTTCGTTAAACATCTCGTGTAAAACCATAACATCTCGGCTCGTTCGTTAAACATCTCGTGTATAACCATAACATCTCGGCTCGTTCGTTAAACATCTCGTGTAAAACCATAACATCTCGGCTCGTTCGTTAATCATCTCGTGTAAAACCATAACATCTCGGCTCGTTCGTTAAACATCTCGTGTATAACCATAACATCTCGGCTCGTTCGTTAAACATCTCGTGTAAAACCATAACATCTCGGCTCGTTCGTTAAACATCTCGTGTAGAACCAAAACTATTTTCATGATGAACGATACGTACATGCCATGCATTCTTATAGTCACGACCATTTATTATCTTTGTACAAGAATGGGGCATAAGTCGCTGTAGTCTATGACATTCAGGAGGTACACATCAAGGGCCACAATCTTAACTTATCTAAATGATGTAAGGTGGTTTTCTTGATTTTAGGGCTTCTTAATATAAAGATCCTAAAGTTGCATGGTTGATAATTTGTTTTCCTGAATTTTTTTTTAATTTTATAAAAGTATTTATAATAAATAAAAAATTTATAAAAATATTTTTTATAATTTTATAAAAGTATTTATAATATTACCGACGACATGACGTCGGTAATATAACCGCCAAAATTTTGACCAATTTTTTATACGTCCCGCCAAACTAGAAACGACAAATTTCTATTACCTTACCGACGTCATGACGTCGGTAACATTAAAAGTTATAACAAAACTAGATCTGGTCAACACTTAGAAAAAAAAAAACTTATAACTTTTATCTCCTCTCAATTATTGAAGACGACCACCGGCGATTCACTCACCACCATCACCTCCGACACCACTACCACTACTCCACCACTACCACAGCTCCACCATCACTACACCCACCACCTCCGACACCACAGCTCCACCTCCGACACCACCGCAGCTCCACCACAGCTCCACCACAACTACACGTGCACCTCCTCCACCTCCTCCTCCTCTCATGTTTAATTCGCTCCTCAACCCCTCATTTGTTTAATTCTTCTTCTTCCCCACTTCTTCTTCTTCGATCTACAAAACAGGTAATTTTGATTTTTGTTAATTTTGATTTTTGTTAATTTTGTTTATTGTTAATTTTGTTTAATCTTAGTGTTAATGTTTGTTAATTTTGTTTTTTTTTTAATTTTGTTTTATTTTCTTTATTTATTTTATACAGCCGACACCGCAGCTCCACCTCCGACACCACCACAGCTCCACCAAGACAGCCGAGAGCGAGAGTCGAGAGCTGAGACAGCCGAGACAGAGGTAATGTGGTCCCCCTTCTTTTTTTTTAAAAAACTTTTGGTATCCCGACGACATGTCGCCGACAACAGTTTTTTTTTTAAACTTTTTATATATTAATGTGCTCACTTTTAATATAGCCCGAGCCCGAGCCCAAGACCGCAGCCCGAGACTGCAGCCCGAGCTGCAGCCTGAGACCACAGTCGAGAGCCACAGACCACAGCCGATATAGTATGTTGTTATTTTTTTCATATCCGTATTATTTTTTACATATCAGTATGTTTGTGAATGTTGCGTGACGGATTAAGTGTAATTTGATTGTTTAAAACCGTGTTTAAGAACCGGCCTAGTTTAGTAGCAGTGTATACCTTTAGTAGCAGTGTATTATGTTTTAGGATTTTAGTGATTAATTTCGGAAAGTCCCCGTCCGAAGTTAATCATCCTATAGAAAACCCGTCCGGAATTAATTTATTAGAAATTAATTTCGGAAAGTCCCCTGTTTGGGACTGCTTTTTGAATGTTTTGTCTCATTTAGGATATGGATGCGTATAACTGATTTACTATTTGAGATTATTTCGACAGTGTTTCTCCTTTACTCCTACGAATATGTCCTTAATGCACATATTTGGGGAGTTGAGGGGAAATGCTGCTGAAATTTTCTCAAATAGTAAATCAGTTATACGCATTCATATATGGGACGAATCATTCAAAGAGTGGGTTAGGATTGCCTTCCATAGTTGCGCTAGGTGAACAAAACAACTCGTAATCATTAATTAAGTGCATATAATAACCGATTGCATCATAAAAATGCAGTTATGATAATTGATAAGAGTTGGACCCGTATAGAGCATCGTGGTTCAAAAGAATTTCTTGATGGTCTTGCCACCTTCCTCGATCATTGCAAACCGTTATTGAATAGTTCCGGAAACATAAAATGTCCGTGTCGTCGTTGTCGTAATGTTCCATGGGTATCTCTCGAAGGTCTTAAATACCACATAGGCCACAATGGGTGGGACCCAACTTATACACAATGGAAGGATCACGGTGAACCGGATCCTCCGAATAATGATCAATATGATATTCTTGATAACACAACACAACGTGAGATGAGTGACATGGGTGCGTGCCTTAATGATATTCTTGATATTCCTCCGAATAATGATCAAAATGATATTCTTGATATTCCTTCGAATAATGAGCCGACTCATGGAAATATTGGCGAGACAAGTAACGAGCCAACTCAAGCAGCGACACCTCCTCTGCGTAACGAGTATGAAGAGTTACTTGCAAGTTCCAACCAGCCTCTGTACCCGGGTTGCGACTTTATGACAACATTGGATTTTATGGCAAAGTTTACACATCTCAAGGTCAGCGGTAAATGGAGTGATACTTCATTTAACAATACGCTAAAATTTCTCCAGGAGGTATTTCCGCCCAGGTTAGGTTACAATCTCCCACCGTCATACTATCATATAAATAAGACATTTAAAAAGGTCGGGTTAGGGTACGAGTCGATACATGCTTGTGAAAATGATTGCTTTCTATATCGGGGGGATGATGGCGAAGATTTGGAGTATTGTCCGGTTTGCAAAACGAGTAGATGGAAAGACAATAAAACAACGGGGAAGAAAGTTCCTAACAAGGTGTTGCGTTACTTTCCTATCATTCCTAGACTACAACGTTTGTACAAGTCTATTCACACTGCAAAACATATGACTTGGCATGCTACTGGAAAGTCTACGGACGGTAAGATGCAACACCCGGTTGATGGTAAAGCATGGCAGAAGTTTGACAATAAATATTCGGATTTTGCTATAGAACCAAGAAACGTTCGATTAGGGTTGGCTGCTGATGGTTTCAATCCGTTCAGAAACCTTATTCAGACTTACAGCATGTGGCCGGTTATATTAACAACATACAACTTGCCTCCGTGGTTATGCATGAAAGAGACTTCTTTGATGCTGACGTTGTTGATTCCTGGCCCTAAATCACCGGCGAAGGACATCGATGTTTACTTGAAGCCCTTGATTGATGACCTTGTGGAATTATGGAAAAAACCAGGTATCTTGACTATGGACGCTGCTACAGGCACTCAATTCCACATGAGAGCGATGCTTTTATGGACCATCAATGATTTTCCTGCTCGAAGTAGTTTGTCTGGTTGGCAAGGGCAAGGTTACTACGCTTGCCCTACATGCAAAGTAGACACTCCGGCTACGCGTGTGATAAGCAAAACAGCTTATGTTGGTCATAGAAGATTCTTAAAAAAAACCATAAATGGAGGAGGGACTGTACGACATTCAATGGTGAACCCGATTATAGAGATCCTCCTAGAAAAGATATTAGGACTGATATCTTGACTCAACTTGCGAAATTGCCCACACGTATGCCGGGGAAACATCCGGATTATGGGGGTGGGAAGATAAAACGTAATCATACAGTCGAGCTGAACTGGACTAAACGGTCTATCTTCTACGATCTTGAATATTGGTCTTTTCTTTCTCTACCACACAATTTAGATGTCATGCATATCGAAAAAAATGTGTTGGAGAGTATCTTGAACACCTTGTTAATGAATGACAAATCTAAAGACACCGCGAAGGCAAGACAAGATTTGCAAGCTTTGGGCATTCGACAGGAGTTGTGGCTCGGAAACAAACAAAATGGGAAGTGCTCGAAGCCTCATGCAAAGTACTCCTTCACACCCGATAAAAGAAAACTCTTCTGTCAATACATCAAAATAGTTAAACTACCAGATGGCTTCGGATCCAAGTTCAAGTCAAAAGTGACCAAAGATGATAACAGTATAACGGGCATGAAGTCTCATGACTGTCATATAATGATGCAACGGTTACTTCCTTATGGACTTCAACAATACTTGGACGCACAGACTTATACACCATTGATCGAGCTTTGTTTCTTCTTTAAGCAAATTTGCGCCCGAACTTTGATGGTGAAAGACATGGTGAAAGCTAAAGACCAGTTGATCAATATTTTGTGCAGTCTCGAGCAAATATATCCTCCTGCTTTTTTTGACATTATGATTCACTTGGTTATGCATTTACCTGAAGAGGCTATTGAAGGCGGGCCTGTTTCATTCCGGTGGATGTATCCATTTGAAAGATACATGAAGAAGCTTAAAAACTATGTCCGAAATAAAGCTAAGCCGGAGGGTTCAATAGCGGAGGGTTATGTTGCAGATGAAGCATTAACTTTCTGTTCTCGTTATTTTCGTGGTGTTGGGACAAAATTTAATCATCCCGCTGCATCTCAGGACCGTCCTCGCCCAACAAGTGATTTCCAGGTGTTCCGATCACTATGTACCAATTCTGGTAAAGAGACATTGATTAAGTTAGGTCTCCAAGAAATGAAGAGAGTGATATGGTATGTACTTCACAACAGTCCTGAGATCGACAATTACATGGACGAGTTCGAGAGGTATGCGTTTATATTTTGAAATTTCTGTTTCCCAAGTTATCTTTTTGATTTATTCTAATATCATGAACATTTTCAGGGAATTTCCTTATATCGACATGCAACAAGCATTTCCGAGCTCGTTTGAGACGAAGGTAAACTTATTGTATGTATTTCCATGTATAAATAACGACTATTACTCATCTCCATCTATTCTTATCTTTTTTCATAGATCCGTAAACTTTACATAGCCAATGACCCAAGCTGTAACACCCCAACCCGACAAGGGTAAAGATATCACAAATATATGGTTTCATATCAGAACACATAGTATCCATAAATCATAATAGCGGAAGTCAATACATAATCCAATAATAAGTCAACATGACTTATATCCAACATGAAGGAAATAAAAGAAGTACATAAGTTCAATGCCCAAACAATGGCAACATAAAGTCCAAAGAAATCAAATGGTAGATAAGCTATAAAGAACAAGCTCCACTCAAGTGCACTCAACCCCAAAGCCATGCCCAACTCCTAGCTTAATTACCTGCCGCGGGAAAAGAAAACGCGGCTGAGCTACTAGAGCTCAGTGAACAGATATAACGTAACAAGCAGTAACATAAAGAATAATACATGAATAATTGAGAAAGGCAACATGAGTACATGATAAGAAGACATGGTAAGAATACATGGTGTCATAATGGAAAGGATAAAGATAAATGGTAAAGGAAGGTCAGTAATCCACTACGAGCCCATAACATGAAATCATAATCATAATCGTAACCATAAACATATAGAGGGGAGACCTCTTAGTATCCTGTAAATATGAGGGGTGTCCTCAATCATGGGTTGGAGTGATCAACTCCCAGAGTGTGAAAGACGTGTATCGCACACACCATCAGTCACCATGAATAACATAACATAACATAGCATAACATGTACATGAACAAATCTAGGATGCATCCATACGCCCCAGGTGGCCATAATCTGCCTCTACGTAAACATAACATGCAGGGACGGGACAGGTCATCACTCTCCTGCCCTAGAGTCATGCCATCGGTGCATCGACTGACATGGACATGAAACCCTCATGCCTAGTGAGTGGCTCGTAGTATCAAACTGAGGTAAGGTCAAGTATCATGGGTCATGTTTTAAGTTTACTTGCATAGGTCAATATCATGTTTCATAAGTTCATAATCATGGTTCATAATCATGGTTCATAATCATGGTTCACAAGCAAGGGTTCATAAGCAAAGGTTCATGGTCAAGGTTCATAAGCAAAGGTTCATGAATGAAAGGTTCATAATCATAAAAGGTTCAATACCATGGTGGTTCAATAATCGAGGTCATAACAAGAGAGTGAAGGCCTCTTTTCAAAGAAGCAGAATATCTGTACCTTATTGCTTAACGAAGGAAAGACAATGAATCAGATGACAAAAGCACAGGTCACTCCCTCTTCACACCTAGAAGAGTAAAGACATGATTACTAAAGATCCCACTTTCCATATTAAGAACTTTCTATTTTTAGCAGGTTTCCATTTTTAGAAAGTTTCCTTATTTAGTAATATTTCCATGATTATAAATTAGGTTAAGTTAATATTAGTTTTATTCAAGTTTACACTTTATACCCTTGAGGTTTCATAATTTTACATGTTTGGTCCCTTAACTTAAATAAGTTACATTTAAATCCTTAAATATCCATATTAACATGTTAAGCCCCTTAGTTTTACCAACTTACATATTATTCCCTTATTTTATGTGTTGTACGATTCATAACCCTTATAAAATAGATTTTACAACTTTAGTCCTTCAAGTTATATGAATTACATATTTAGTCCTTCTATTTATAAAATCAACCTTTAATTAATAACAATTATATATATAAGCCCCTTAAATTATCAAAACGCCACATGACACTTTAAATATGTTTTAATACACGAATGGACCATAAGTTTCCCAAAATTACACTTTTAGTCCCTCTAGTATAATTAATTATAAATCGATATAAACTTTATATATATATTTCCAAAAACAACCTTTAAACATTTATTTTACATGAAAGGTCCTTCCAATAATTTATCATACGACTCCCACATGATTTCTAAAGTTCCAAAAGTAGCCCATAAGTTTCATAAAGTACCATACGACCCCTTAAACTTTAAAAAGAAATCGTATATCTTTTATTTTAATTCGAAATCAACCCTAACCAATCCAAATAATTATCCAATGATTACTAGTCAATTATTAATCCTTAACAAACCCTAATTCATGGTCCAAAACCCTAACTCGATTGATCACATATTTTCCCAAATATATTCTTAAAATCCGATTTAAACATAATTCGATAATAATTCATTTAGGCCATGGTGATTCGAATACATATTTTTCTTTGGTTAATATGATCACATAGAGTTCATGAAAATTAATCACAAGATTTAGTTCGACCGAATATATTTATTTTAGATGCATGGTTCGATTTAAAGAATTAATTCACAAACAATAGAAGGATCTTGCATGATTCGAATTGTATATTTTATATGGCTTTATTACTGATCAAAGAGCATGGGAAAATTACCAGGATGAGTTTTGGACGTGTGGAATGAGCTGGACAAATTTGTGGCACTCGACTTGATCCAAAATCAAAACTAATCCACGAGCACCCCTCCAACCTTGAAAACATTTTTCGTGGACCATGTACAACATGAGGGACATGAGAAAAATATAGAACGAATTATTAAGAGGTCGTGGAATTTAATTCGAGAGGTACCTTGTTTTATCTATCGCTCGACAAGAATATTCACCACCGATCGATCGAGGTCTCCACAATGGTTCTAGCAATTTTTCGTGAGTGAGGAGAAGTATATAGATCATAGGAAAAATGTTAGATCGAGTGTACAACACATGGTTCGATCAAAAGAAAATAAAAATCCTTACCGAGACTAGCGATGGGAATGAATTTGTTTGAGTTCGATCCGAGCCTTCCAGGTCCAAGAGTTATTTTTCGTGGCCTCTATACTGATCTAGGAATGTGGGAAAAATGATGTGAGAGCTTGGAAAATTTCGTGTGAGTGTGTGTGAATTATTCTTGGTGATATTAGGGTTTCGGTATGAACTTGGGAGAGAAAAAAAAAATATGATGGTGATATAGGTTGGAAACAGCCGAGGAGGGGGGAGAAAATGACTAATATTTCGGGGTTATGGTCAAAGAAATAAATGGCAATATTAACTCCCTTAATTTCTCATTTAATCTCCTTTATTTTCCTTTTATGAATTTCCAATTTTGAATTTAAATTTCATGTTAAGCGCCCAAGGGCAATTTGGTAATTTTATGGATTATATAAATGTTAAATGGTGTTGTGAAAATTACTTGGGATCATAATTTGTTCATTGCTAGAAGTTTGGGATTTTATTTGTGCTTTACAAATCTTTTATTTAGGTTTTAAATTCCCAGGGCATTTTGGTCATTTTACATGATTTAGGTTTTCAGGTATTACAACTTCTTCCCCACTAAAAGAAAAATTTCGTCCTCGAAATTTGCAATGACATGAGAAAGAAAACATGACAGAAACGGAACGGAACATACCAGATCAAAACATGAAATGAGGATAACTTGCTCGTATTGATTCTTCGGTCTCCCAGGTTGCTTCACGTGCTGGGTGATTCCGCCAAAGAATCTTTACAAAAGGAATGACTTTGTTTCTCATGACGCGTTCCTGACGCTCTAAAACCGCTTCCGGTTCTTCAGATAAGGTCATATCAGGACGAATCTGATCAAACGGATAAGAAGCCACATGAAGAGGGTGATAATTGTATCCCCTCAAAAGAGATACATGAAATACATTATGAACATGAGCCAACTGAGGTGGTAGAGCTAAACGATACGATACTTCTCCGATACGCTCCAGAATTTCAAAAGGTCCAATAAACCGAGGGCTGAGCTTGCCCTTAATACCAAAACGTTTGACACCTCGGAACGGAGATACTTTAAGAAATACCCGGTCGCCGACATTAAACTCTAGATCCCGACGGTGTTTATCCGCATAACTCTTTTGACGTGCCCGTGCCTCTCTCAATTTCTCCTTGGCCGTGGCAACCTTTTCATTTGTGACCTCAATCATCTCAGGTCCTTCAAGAATACGTTCCCCTACTTCATTCCAACATACCGGTGCTCTGCACTTTCGCCCATATAACATCTCAAAAGGTGCCATATCAATGCTCGCGTGCCAACTGTTATTATAAGCGAACTCTACCAAACACAGGTAATCGTCCCAGCTGCCTGTCCATTCCAACGCACACGCCCGTAACATATCCTCTAATGTCTGGATGGTCCTCTCTGACTGACCATCAGTTTGGGGATGAAAAGCGGTACTGAACTTAAGACGAACACCCCAAACTTTATGTAATCCCTTCCAGAAGCGCGAAGTAAAACGAGGATCACGATCAGAAACGATAGAAGAAGGAGTGCCATGCAATCTAACAATCTCCTGCGTGAAAATCTCGGACAACTTACTAACACTGTAGCTCATACGGATGGGTAAGAAATGAGCGGATTTAGTTAGCCGATCCACGACCACCCAAATCGCATCATGTTTCCTACGAGTCAACGGTAAACCACAAACAAAATCCATAGAAATTTCATCCCACTTCCATACTGGAATCTCCAAAGGCTGTAATAACCCACTAGCTCTCTGGTGTTCAATCTTGACTTGCTGACAGGTCATACATCTAGCTACAAACGATGCCACATCCTGCTTCATGCCGCTCCACCAGAAATGTTGCTTTAGATCCCGATACATCTTGGTTGAACCAGGATGTATAGAAAAAGGAGAACTATGAGCCTCAGTCAACAAGGCCTCACGTAGATCGGAATCATCAGGAACACATAATCGATCTCCACACCATACAATACCACTATCATCTACCCGAAACTCAGACTGCTTACCTTCTTCGACATTCTGCACAATAGCCCAGAGTTCACCATCGTCCTTCTGAGCTTCCTTAATCCGCAGCATTAAGTTCGATTCCACCTTCAAACTCGCCCAATAACCACTAACGCCCTTTACACATATCTCAACCTCTAACCGCTCTAAATCCTGAAGAATACGAGGCTCAACATTCAAACTAGCAATCATACCCGATTTCCTGCTGAGTGCATCGGCAACAACATTCGCCTTGCCGGGATGATATTGGATATTAGTGTCATAGTCTTTCAGAAGCTCCAACCATCTTCTCTGCCTCATGTTGAGCTCTTTCTGGGTAAATATGTATTTGAGACTCTTATGATCCGTGAAGATATCACATGATTCACCGTATAAGTAATGTCTCCATATTTTCAATGCGAATACCACAGCTGCCAACTCTAGATCATGGGTCGGATAATTTTCCTCATAGGGTTTTAACTGCCTTGAAGCATAGGCAATTACTTTCCCGTTCTGCATGAGGACACAACCTAAACCTTTCTTGGAAGCGTCACTATAAATCTGAAATCCTCCCGAACCCGACGGTAAGGTCAAAATAGGTGCAGAAACTAGCCGTCGTTTCAACTCCTCAAAACTCTGCTCACGCTCATCCGTCCACACAAACTTTTCACCCTTTCTCATCAACTGAGTTAACGGTAAAGCCAACTTCGAAAACCCCTCGACAAAACGTCGATAGTAGCCGGCTAAACCCAGAAAACTCCTGACTTCGGTTACCGTGGTAGGTCTTGGCCATTTTGTGATAGCCTCGACCTTAGCTGGATCCATGGTAATCCCATCTGCAGACACGACGTGACCAAGGAAAGCAACTCGGTCCAACCAGAATTCACACTTGGAAAATTTAGCGTATAATTTCTGCTGCCTCAGAATACCCAAAACAGTACGCAAATGCTGCTCGTGCTCTTCCGCCGACTTAGAATATACCAGAATATCATCGATGAAAACGATAACGAATTTATCAAGGAATTCATGGAAAACCCGGTTCATTAAGTCCATAAATACTGCAGGAGCATTTGTTAACCCAAAAGGCATAACCAAGAACTCATAATGTCCATACCGGGTACGGAAAGCAGTCTTAGAAATGTCCTGCTCTTTAACCCGCAACTGGTGATAACCAGATCGCAAGTCAATCTTGGAAAATACTTTAGCACCCTGCAACTGATCGAATAAATCATCGATGCGTGGTAGCGGATAACGGTTCCGAATAGTGATGCGGTTTAACTCCCGGTAATCAATACACAACCGCATAGACCCATCTTTCTTCTTTACGAAAAGTACAGGAGCACCCCATGGTGACACACTTGGACGAATAAAACCACAATCCAATAATTCTTCTAACTGTTCCTTTAACTCCTTGAGTTCCACCGGTGCCATCCGGTACGGAGCCTTAGAGATAGGCTCAGCGCCGGGAATCAGATCGATAGTAAATTCAACCTCTCTGGCCGGAGCAAGACCAGGAAGTTTTTCAGGGAAAACATCAGAAAATTCTCGAACAACATGAACAGTATTAATATCAGGACCTTCCGCAGAAGAATCTTTAACAGAGGCCAAATAACCTTGGCAACCATGAGATATTAGAGTCCTTGCTTTCAAAGCAGAAATAATTTTCACAGATTTTAGAGAGCGTGTTTCATGAAAGACAAATTCAGGCTGAGTTAGATCACCAAAAATTACTTTGCGAGCATGACAGTCAATAGTGGCTCTATGAAAAGATAACCAATCCATGCCGAGAATAACATCGAAATCAACCATGTCCAAAGGGAGTAGATTTGCCGAACGAATCCGGTCATCGAAACGTATAGGACAATTTACGTATTCATGATCAATAAGAGTACTGAGTTTCATGGGAGTAGAGAGGGATACTTGATTACTTAGTGGTGTTGGTAATATTTTAAGTTTCTTTACTAGATTCATAGATATAATCGAGTGTGTAGCTCCAGTATCAAAAAGTGTGAAAATAGCGTGATCACCAATATATAAAACGCCCGTAATCGTACCTGAAGACTGAGCCGCCTGATCCCGAGTCATAGAATATACACGGCCAGTGTTGGGTGGAGGGGGAGGTAGATAGTTCCCGGTTTTCTCCGGGTTTTGCTTGGGACAATCTTTCACACGATGCTCTGTCGAACCACATCCAAAACAAGTCCCAGAAGCCCGACGACATGGTCCATTGTGGCGCTTGCCACACGTAGTACAAATAGGATAGGTATATGAACCCCCAGATGCACCTCCCTGAGAACTAGAACCCGGAGCCCTGTTCTGCTGATTACCCCTAGCAGTTTGGTCTCTCCCCTGTTTCTGACTGGTGTTGCGTCCCGAGCGATCATCTCCCTGCCTAGGAGTGAACCTGGAATCCTGCCCTCTAGTATCTGACCTCTTCTGATCATAGTTCCTGCCCGCCTGACCCTGATGGTCGTATCGTCGATCCCCCTGTCCACGAGAATCATAACTCCTGTCATTTCGGCCCTTAAAATCCTTGTTCTGTCCCTGAGTCTGAATCCTATCCCCATCTCTGTTTCTCTTATACCCAGATCCCTGATGAAATATCTCGATATTGCGAGCAGCGTCGCAACATTCTGCCGGGTCTTTAAACTCATCATTAAGTATGCGGTCTAGTACCCACCTAATACAATAGCAAAAGAAAAATGTATTAATGTCTGTTGGTACCAACCATCAACTTAAATAGGTTACTAACCTCTTGAGTCCCCATTTGTATTGCCTAGCCTGCTGCTTAGAGTCTCCAGCAAGCGGCCCCACAAAACTGACTAATCGCTGAAACCGCTCCAGATACTGCCCAGCATGCTCAGACTCAAGCTGAGAGATAGTATTGTACTCCCTAATGAACCTCTGCTGCTCGGAAGCAGGGAAGTACCGATTATAGAACGTGGTACGGAAATCAGCCCATGAACAACCGAGAACATATGCATCACCACCTTTAGCTTCTTTATGCGCTTTCCACCAGTTGAGCGCGTCACCTTCTAGCTTGAACACAGCCAGACGAGTCTTGAACCCGTCCTCACAACCTAACACTTCGAACAGTTTCTCCATGTGGGTGATCCAATCTTCTGCTGCCTGAGGAGTAGCAGCAGAAGAGAAGGACAACGGCTTGAGTTTATTAAAACTCTCCAACCACCCATTAATAGTAGTGGGTCGGCCCCCACCACCGGAAGAACTGCCAGCACCCCCAGATGGGCCAGCTCCACCACTGATAAGCCGGTTGACCACCGCCTCAGTGTTAAGGCCCGGTAGCAGACGAGCTACAGCATTAGCTATCATTTCCTCCAGATTGGGAGTTTCAGCATCTCCTCCACTGTTATACTCCTGATGACGAGTGTTAACCATCTATAGAATTACGAAGACGATTAGTAAGGTAAAACAAAGTATGACAGAGCAGAATACGTAAAAGAGTACGCGAAAGGAAAACCTAATGTCTACCCAATCCTCACAGGTCAAAGGCCTAAGCCAACGGGTTTCGGAAACCTGTCTCTGATACCATAAATTGTAACACCCCAACCCGACAAGGGTAAAGATATCACAAATATATGGTTTCATATCAGAACACATAGTATCCATAAATCATAATAGCGGAAGTCAATACATAATCCAATAATAAGTCAACATGACTTATATCCAACATGAAGGAAATAAAAGAAGTACATAAGTTCAATGCCCAAACAATGGCAACATAAAGTCCAAAGAAATCAAATGGTAGATAAGCTATAAAGAACAAGCTCCACTCAAGTGCACTCAACCCCAAAGCCATGCCCAACTCCTAGCTTAATTACCTGCCGCGGGAAAAGAAAACGCGGCTGAGCTACTAGAGCTCAGTGAACAGATATAACGTAACAAGCAGTAACATAAAGAATAATACATGAATAATTGAGAAAGGCAACATGAGTACATGATAAGAAGACATGGTAAGAATACATGGTGTCATAATGGAAAGGATAAAGATAAATGGTAAAGGAAGGTCAGTAATCCACTACGAGCCCATAACATGAAATCATAATCATAATCGTAACCATAAACATATAGAGGGGAGACCTCTTAGTATCCTGTAAATATGAGGGGTGTCCTCAATCATGGGTTGGAGTGATCAACTCCCAGAGTGTGAAAGACGTGTATCGCACACACCATCAGTCACCATGAATAACATAACATAACATAGCATAACATGTACATGAACAAATCTATGATGCATCCATACGCCCCAGGTGGCCATAATCTGCCTCTACGTAAACATAACATGCAGGGACGGGACAGGTCATCACTCTCCTGCCCTAGAGTCATGCCATCGGTGCATCGACTGACATGGACATGAAACCCTCATGCCTAGTGAGTGGCTCGTAGTATCAAACTGAGGGTAAGGTCAAGTATCATGGGTCATGTTTTAAGTTTACTTGCATAGGTCAATATCATGTTTCATAAGTTCATAATCATGGTTCATAATCATGGTTCATAATCATGGTTCACAAGCAAGGGTTCATAAGCAAAGGTTCATGGTCAAGGTTCATAAGCAAAGGTTCATGAATGAAAGGTTCATAATCATAAAAGGTTCAATACCATGGTGGTTCAATAATCGAGGTCATAACAAGAGAGTGAAGGCCTCTTATCAAAGAAGCAGAATATCTGTACCTTATTGCTTAACGAAGGAAAGACAATGAATCAGATGACAAAAGCACAGGTCACTCCCTCTTCACACCTAGAGGAGTAAAGACATGATTACTAAAGATCCCACTTTCCATATTAAGAACTTTCTATTTTTAGCAGGTTTCCATTTTTAGAAAGTTTCCTTATTTAGTAATATTTCCATGATTATAAATTAGGTTAAGTTAATATTAGTTTTATTCAAGTTTACACTTTATACCCTTGAGGTTTCATAATTTTACATGTTTGGTCCCTTAACTTAAATAAGTTACATTTAAATCCTTAAATATCCATATTAACATGTTAAGCCCCTTAGTTTTACCAACTTACATATTATTCCCTTATTTTATGTGTTGTACGATTCATAACCCTTATAAAATAGATTTTACAACTTTAGTCCTTCAAGTTATGTGAATTACATATTTAGTCCTTCTATTTATAAAATCAACCTTTAATTAATAACAATTATATATATAAGCCCCTTAAATTATCAAAACGCCACATGACACTTTAAATATGTTTTAATACACGAATGGACCATAAGTTTCCCAAAATTACACTTTTAGTCCCTCTAGTATAATTAATTATAAATCGATATAAACTTTATATATATATTTCCAAAAACAACCTTTAAACATTTATTTTACATGAAAGGTCCTTCCAATAATTTATCATACGACTCCCACATGATTTCTAAAGTTCCAAAAGTAGCCCATAAGTTTCATAAAGTACCATACGACCCCTTAAACTTTAAAAAGAAATCGTATATCTTTTATTTTAATTCGAAATCAACCCTAACCAATCCAAATAATTATCCAATGATTACTAGTCAATTATTAATCCTTAACAAACCCTAATTCATGGTCCAAAACCCTAACTCGATTGATCACATATTTTCCCAAATATATTCTTAAAATCCGATTTAAACATAATTCGATAATAATTCATTTAGGCCATGGTGATTCGAATACATATTTTTCTTTGGTTAATATGATCACATAGAGTTCATGAAAATTAATCACAAGATTTAGTTCGACCGAATATATTTATTTTAGATGCATGGTTCGATTTAAAGAATTAATTCACAAACAATAGAAGGATCTTGCATGATTCGAATTGTATATTTTATATGGCTTTATTACTGATCAAAGAGCATGGGAAAATTACCAGGATGAGTTTTGGACGTGTGGAATGAGCTGGACAAATTTGTGGCACTCGACTTGATCCAAAATCAAAACTAATCCACGAGCACCCCTCCAACCTTGAAAACATTTTTCGTGGACCATGTACAACATGAGGGACATGAGAAAAATATAGAACGAATTATTAAGAGGTCGTGGAATTTAATTCGAGAGGTACCTTGTTTTATCTATCGCTCGACAAGAATATTCACCACCGATCGATCGAGGTCTCCACAATGGTTCTAGCAATTTTTCGTGAGTGAGGAGAAGTATATAGATCATAGGAAAAATGTTAGATCGAGTGTACAACACATGGTTCGATCAAAAGAAAATAAAAATCCTTACCGAGACTAGCGATGGGAATGAATTTGTTTGAGTTCGATCCGAGCCTTCCAGGTCCAAGAGTTATTTTTCGTGGCCTCTATACTGATCTAGGAATGTGGGAAAAATGATGTGAGAGCTTGGAAAATTTCGTGTGAGTGTGTGTGAATTATTCTTGGTGATATTAGGGTTTCGGTATGAACTTGGGAGAGAAAAAAAATATGATGGTGATATAGGTTGGAAACAGCCGAGGAGGGGGGAGAAAATGACTAATATTTCGGGGTTATGGTCAAAGAAATAAATGGCAATATTAACTCCCTTAATTTCTCATTTAATCTCCTTTATTTTCCTTTTATGAATTTCCAATTTTGAATTTAAATTTCATGTTAAGCGCCCAAGGGCAATTTGGTAATTTCATGGATTATATAAATGTTAAATGGTGTTGTGAAAATTACTTGGGATCATAATTTGTTCATTGCTAGAAGTTTGGATTTTATTTGTGCTTTACAAATGTTTTATTTAGGTTTTAAATTCCCAGGGGCATTTTGGTCATTTTACATGATTTAGGTTTTCAGGTATTACACAAGCTGTACTCCCGACTTATTCGCTTTGGCTTGTGGACCATCACCGACCCCAATCTCAGTTAACTCTTGCGTAGTCAACGGTGTGAGGTTTGTCGTACACAGCCGCGATATAAAACGTACAACTCAGAACAGCGGAATTTGTTCACCTGGTGAGAAGGAGGGAGAAATGTATTATGGTCAGCTAGAAGAAATTCTGGAGTTCGCATATTCCCAGTTCAAAGTTGTGTTGTTTCGAGTTAAGTGGTTCGACTTAAGCAACAAAAACCGTAGAGTCCAACGTTTTACCACTAGAAACAACATGACACAAATTTTGGCATGTAGCTATGCGTTCAAAGATCAACCTTACATTCTCGCAACACAAGCAAAACAAGTCTTCTACCTTGAAGATCCTGCCAGACGACTACTCCATTGGAAGGTCATCCAAGAAGTAAATCACAACACAACCTGGGATGTCATCGTGGTAGAAGACGATGATGATGTGATACATGGCAACAACTCATCCGATCTCCAACTGTCTGCTAATTTGAATGATTTGGAACTTGAAACCTTAAATATCGATGGTGAATCAACGTTAGTTGAGGCACCACCACCAATCATTCCTGTTGATGACGACGATGATTTTATTGATGATGAAGACGACGATCCTTATGATTTAGTAGATTCTGATAATGAAGTCGCAAACAATTCTGATGATGAAGTTGATGCGACTAATGTTGTTTATGATAGTGATTGTGATTGTGCAGATTGATCTTAAAATGTAACTTGTAAACCGACACTTATTTTAATGAAATTGTTATGGATTGTTTAAAAGTGTATATTTCTTTTGAATGTGTATGTATTTGAATGTGTGCATGCTTATGTTAATTTGTTCCCGAATTTCTATATGTTACTCAACTTGTACTTTTACAGATGGCAGCAGCAGTCGCGCGTGGTCACGGTGGTGACGGTGACCCACCTTCCCCTCCCCGTCAGATTGAGGGCGGGCACCGTGCTGGTGGTAAGAATTTCTAGATTACATATATATATGTATATATATACACATATTATGTATATATATAGATATATGTGTATATATATACATATAGGTATACACATATATGTGTATATATATATACATATATCTATATATGTATATATATACATATATCTATATTTTTGTGTGATTATATATATATATATATATATATATATATATATATATATATATACATACATATATGTATATACATATGTATATATATATACATATATGTATATACATACATATACATATATCTATATAAGTTACTTTATGACGTTTCCACTCACTCCAATTGCAGGATTAGGGCGACCCCGCCGAGGAGGTCGGGCCAGGGGGGGAGGCAGGGGTAGGGGAGATCAGGGTAGGCAGCGCCCACGCGAAGAAAATAAGAATGTGAAGCTCAAGAACGCCGTGAGAGATGGTGGCCCACAGTCGATTGAGTTTGAGATTGGTGATAAGGGGACTTACACTCATGTGGGCCAGCACGCGGCATGGTTTAGCAATTATGTCGGCGAGCTCAGTCGGCGGCTGCCGCTCTCTTATGCCTCCTGGTACGATATAGAGCCGGAGAAGACGGCTGACTTCCTTCCACAGCTCGGGGTCAGTTATTTCATTTTCCTTTTATATATATTGTTATGTTATCGTGTTTATTTATTTAAATGTGCATATTTATTTAAATTTGTTTATTTATTTATATCTCTATATTTAATTATTTGAATGTGTACATTTATTAAAATTTGTTTATTTATTTATAACTTTATATTAATTTTAACTATATTTGATTGCAGCTTATGTTCGATTTGGAGCGCCACAGGAGCAGACCAGACTGGGATACCATTCGCTCGGCGCTCACATCGTATTTCGCTGGTCGATACCGTGACAATAAATATGATATGAAACGCGATTATTTTACAAAAAAGGGTGGGGCTGCTAGAGTGGAAGAGATAAGAAGAAATCCTCCTCTGAGCTTGGAGATGTCTGAGTGGAACAAGTATGTCGATTTGTACATGTCGGAGGCGGCCCAGAAAAGATCGGCTGTGAACAAAGAGAATCGAAAGAAGAACACGATTCTCAGCCGCCACGGTTCGAAGTCATTTGCGGCATCTCGACACGAATATGTAAGACACATTTTATTTTTATAAGATTATTTAATTTTAATAATATATTGATTAAAATTATTTATACTAAGTAAAATATATATGGTGTTTGATTTGTCATTTTAATTTGTTTCATCCTATATGCATGTGTATATATTTATATAGTTTGAGAGGAGCCAGGACCACCAGTATCCGTCCATGTTCGATACATATCTTGACACCCACTTCAAGAATGGTGCATGGTTGCAGGATGAGGCTAGAGCTCGGTTTGTAAGTATCGTTTTTTATTTATTTATTTATTTATTTTTTTCCAAACACGCACTTAGTGATTTATTGAAACATAATCTAGTAATTAACCCGACTAATATATTAATTTTCTCATTTTTTTTCAACTACACAGGAAGAGATGGTCCGGCTGAGGCAGCCTAGATCTGATATGCCGGCAGACGAGCCGTGCCTCACGGAGGAGGAGATATTTTCTCGGGTGATCGGGGGAAAGCAGCGTGGTCATATACCCGGCGTCGGCAAGATGGTGCCCTACTTGAAGAGGCCACGGGTAGACATGCCGCCTCCAGCTCCAGAAGGTATGTACAGTTGGATAATATTAAATGACGCATCTTATATATGTATTGAAATGACCGTTTTTAAATTTTGATTATTTCGTTTATAGGTACGTCCGAGCTTAAAGGGAAGCTTGCTGAAGCTACGGGGCAGATTGATGAATTTAAAAAGAGTCTGGCTGAAGCTGAGAAAAAGAGGAAAAAAGAGAAGAAGAAAGCCAAGAAAAATGAGAAGAAGCTCGAGCTTTTGACACGTTATATCTCGAGGAACCCAGACTGGGACTCGTTTCTTACCCAGGTTGGTTCTCGAGGTGATGCTGGAGGCTGCAGTGGGAGCGGCGCGGGAGGGAGCGGCTCAGGCGCTCTCCCGAGTGGATCAGGCGCTCTCCCGAGTGGCTCAGGCGGCGAGAGTAGCTCTAGCAGCGGGAGTGGCTCTAGGAGCGGGAGTGATGATGATGACGAGGATGACGACGATGGGCTGTACATGTAGAGGTATTATTTTGTGTTGTTTTGTCTCTGGAACTATATTTTTGACGACCCCAATCTTATTATCTTTGAACACTTAGGATATTGCAACATTTGTACATATAGTAGCTAGGTTTAGCGATTATAACACCCATTTTGTAAACTTTATGATGTATTTTGAGGGTGTTATAATGTTTATGGCCGTTTTGTAAAGTTTATGGCCGTTTTGTAAAGTTTATTAAGTGTTTAGTGGTTATATATAGCCGTTTTAGCTGGTATAAACTTTATAGCCGTTTTAGCCGTTGTTTGTATTGGAATGTGGTTTATAAGAGCAGGTGTTGGAAACTGGAATTGGTAGATTTTTGCTGCACATTTTTGCGGCAAAAATCTGGGTAGTGCAGCTGCGCAGCTGCAATATAACTTCCATACCGACGCCATGTCGTCGCTATAATATATAGATGCATATAATACCGACAAAATGTCGTCGACAGAATAATGAAAATGTTTATATTTTAAACCGTACCGACCATATGACGTCGGCAACATTTTTCAATTTTTGACTATTGCAAACCTCACCGACGAAAGGGCGTCGGCATAATTTTTCAATTTCTTGACTTTTTTGACTATTATAAACTCTACCGACGAAAGGGCGTCGGCATCATTTTATAATTTCTTTACTTTTTTGACTATTATAAACCGTACCGACGAATCGTCGTCGGCGTGGTTTACGTTAATATTTGACTTTCGTTGACTTTAATTATTTAATCTAATTAAGGCTTTAAATATTTATTATGTTACCGACGACTTGGCGTCGGTAACAAATTGTCGAGCAAAAACAAACGTTTGACCGAAAATCATGTGGGTCCCACTCTGTCGTCGGCGTTATTCGTCGGTACGGACGTTGCCGACGTGGCTCTGTCGACTATTCGTGCCGACGACGTGACGTCGATAAGGTATGGTGCCGACGTCATGACGTCGGCACGGTTGAAAAATAGTCGTCGCCGGAGGTGTCGATTGTACTAGTGGAAGGAACTTTATATCCTCGAAGAAGTGGTGAGTAATGTATGGGAATTGGGCGAAACCAGGTCTAGCTTAATTATTGATTATTATAAATTTGGTCAAGAGTAATCGTGAGTTAGAAATTCAAAGGCATTCCTAATATAGAGCTTCATTAGTAGAAACTCAAATTTCATGGATTATGTGGCAAAAGAGAAATGACTTGCATCAATCTAGCTAGCATAAGTTCAGGCTTTCTAATCATTCTCATATTAGACTTCATCATCATAAAGATAAATGCAGTAATAAACACAATGTTATATGAAATAGAATAGTGATATGGATGCTTAAGAGATGTTCTTTATAAGAAGGCACTACTACAAAAATGGACATAGAGCCCTCTTAATAGAGCCCGGTTTTAATGAAAAACGGGCTCTAAAGGGATCCTGTGTTCATGAAAAAGGTATACAGCCATGTTTTCTTTAAGAAAACCGGGCTCTATGTTAAAAAAAGAATAGAGCCATGTTTTCTTCAAGACAACCGGGTTCTATTACTTACATATAGCGCCATGTTCCGAATTACAAACCAGGGCTTTATGTGCTAAAACATTAGAGCCCTCTTTTCTTATGCGAAACCGGGCTATATTCCTCTACACACCTAAACATTTCCATTACTCCCGCTCAACACTTTCCCCAAAAATCAAATTTTCACTATCCCTCAATTTCCCCAAAAATCAAAATCCCATTTTCATTATCCCTCACTTTCCCCAAAAATCAAAATCACAGTTCATTATCCCTCACCCTTATCCTTTTCATCTCGTCTCAATTATCTCTCCATCTTGTCATCAACTAAGCCAAATCTGATTTCAGAAATCGACCTTTCCTAGTCACAACAACAGTCGTCAGTCGTATCCTCACGATTCAACATCTTCACACCGATTTCAAGTCCATTTATTCACAAATCAGGTACTTTATTGCGTTATATGTTCAATTTAATTATCAATTTGATGTATTCATGACTCAGTTTCGTGTTTGTTTGATTTTTATTTTTTGGAATTAGGTTCATATAAACGGATTTGGGGAACTGATGTGGGTTACAAGTTTGGGAGCTTTTGTTTATGCTCGGCTCATGTTCGCTTAAAGGTATGTATATGCTTTTGGTTATACTTCTTTAGCTCAGCTTACTTTTATAATTGCAAACCACGGTCCTATGATTTTTCCAGCGTGAATGGAGGTAATGAGCTGTTAAGTTATATGTTTCAGTTGACTTTTTTAACTTTTCAGACCATCTTATATTTCCTACTTGTTTCGCTGCAAACCAACTGTGGTTCTTATGAATGTAACCAATTTTATTGGTTAAATTGAAATGTTGCCTGAGTAAGTTGTATTCATTTTTACCTTCTTTTATTGGTTAAAGGCGATGATGATTTTCCTATGACACTATACGGAGATTCTAGCCCTACAAACAAATTAGGACGTAGTTATAATAGCTATCACGGTGATAAAGATGATAAAGACCAAGTGCACATGTTAAGGCCTGGTGTTGTACCCCAGTTGTTACATTCTGCTAGTTATAATGATAAGGTCACTAACACTGCTAATTCCGGCTCACAAAATCACACAAGAATACCGACTGTTATTAAGCTCGCGGTAAAAAGAACTGAAGCAGACGTTCCGAATGGACCCCGTACGTGTAAAACACTTCAATCTTTTCAAGACTTGGCTTTTGCTTATGTTTAAGAAATCTTGAAGTTCAAATATGAATGAAATGAAATGCAGGGGCTACAGAAAAGTTCTTTTATCGTCCAAGAGCAGGATTCTTAATTCCATGTTGTACAGATGAGAAGGCGACTCCTGGATGTTGGTCTGCTATTGACCCATCCAATTTCACTCTCAGAAGCGAAAACTATTTCAAGTATCTTTTTGAATTCCTTTCCTTCTTTATATATTTTTTGATCATTTTTGTGTGTGTGTACATAATATCCTGATCAATCGCCACATTTTTCAGAGATAAATCGAAAAAACCTGCTCCAAGTTATTCCCCGTACACTCCATTTGGTGTAGATCTTTTTGCATGCCCGAAAAAGGTTAACCACGTTGCTAAATACATCAAGCTTCCTAAGTTAAAAGGCGACGGCAAATTGCCGCCTCTCCTCATTGTTAATATTCAGGTTGGTTTGTTTTTCTTTTAATTTAATGGTAGTTTGTTTTATTACTCTAAAATGCAAAGTTTAAAATATTGTTTGTCTTGTATTTGGTTATGTTACAGTTGCCTAGTTATAATGCTCAGATGTTCCTTAGCGACAGTGATGGTGAGGGCGTGAGCCTCGTGTTATATTTCAATTGTAGAAGTTGTATGTAACATTAATCTTTTCTCTTTGAATACACTCTTCAGGTTATTTTATTGACAATTGTATAATGTTTCTGTTATTCAATCTCAGCCGGCAAGCTCTACACTTGGGAGTTGGGACCATTCAGTTCCAGATAAAATTGTTATTGCCTTGAATCTATTTTTGAACGATTTCGTAAACTCTGCCTTAGCTCGATCAGTTTTACATTAGTTCCCAAAAGTTGGTATAAGCTTGAGTTATTGGTTGCTTCATATAAATTGTGGTATTTACTCAAGTCTTTTTATATATGCAGCCTCTATATATAATGAGTCGGCTAGAAAGAAAGCTCATAAACAAGATGACTTGCGGTTTGAAGGCTCAACTAAAGATATAAGTAAAGATGAAGATTTGATAGCTAGTACTTCTTACAATAGATGAAAATTAAGGAATGATGACATTGGGTTTTATTTGCTCTTCAAAATTTGATATAATAGCTGAATTCTGTCAAAAGAATATATATTTTTTTTTTAATTTTTTTTCTTCAGATAGAGCCATGTTTCTTAATAGAAAACCGGGCTCTATAACCGGGAATAGACCCCGTTTTTCAAACCGGGCTCTATTTGGTTTTCGAATAGAGTCCCCCCCCCCCCCCCCCTTTTGAGCCCTCATGCAAAACCGGGCACTATGGCTCTTTTCAACCGGGCTCTATGGCCATTTTTGTAGTAGTGAGGATTGAATATCTATAAAAACAAATCTATGCAACATCAATAAACATTGATATAACAAGAAATGAAGTGTTAGATTCTAGTTGACCATAAGATGGCACTGGAAGTGCTAATGACCGGAAAATCATAAACATGGCTATTTGATCATAACTCAAAGACACTTACAGCACAAATAATATGAGTGTTTTCTCTTTTACGGTAAAGACAAGTAATATATTACGAATGGATAAATCATGTCCCTACACCGTATCCGAACCTATCAAATAACATATTTTGATATTTTCACTTTAAAAACGTTATCTGTTTGGAAATGCTGCTGAATGTATTTTAACGAGTAAGATACGTCCGCATTTCGTTACGGGTTCATTACATGCGTGTTTGTTCATGATCTTAGGTTACTATAATTTTAAATAAACAAAGTTTGTCATCATTTTTGTTTGAATAGTATCACATGACTCATATAATCTTTAATTTTTTACTATACTTAGAGGATCGGGTATGGTGATAAGAACCCTCGCCATTTTCGACGTAGCTAGCCAAACGGATGAAGAAAATGTTAACTTTTTTGATGTCGATGATGAAACTGATAGTTTCTTTAGACACAAGCTTATCAGTATCACCAATCGTTGCAAGCTTTAGCCCAAACTTCACATACGCGTAAGCCGATATACCGTGAACGTGATGTTGCTGAATGATGTTTATTGTACGACTATTTTGGTGATAATCCAAAATATCCGGAGTATCATCTTAGGAGCCGCTATCATATGAGCAAAAAACTATTTTTAGAAATAGTCCAATGTATTTAAACTTATATTCAATCTAACGACCCTCTTCTCAATCATTTTGAATTCTTTAAAGTCACACCCGATTGTACGAGTCTAATGGGTTTAGTGTGATTATGAAATGTACTTTCGCCTTACGCCAATTAGCATACGACAAATCACCCGATTCATTTGATGAATATTTACCAATGAGTGAACATTGTGCATGCGATTGTCTAGATCATTTTACTAAGTGCATTATTGATTTATACATGCCTGACTTTTTAAGGAAACCCGACTTTAAAGACATTCAAAATTTATACACAACACATAAGAGTGTTCATGGTTTTCCGGGTATGCTTGAAAGTATTGATTGTATACATTGGGAATGGGTTAAGTGTCTGAAATCATGGCACGGGCAATTTCACCGAGGTGATAAAAAATATTCAACTATAATGTTTACGTTGTTGCCTCTTACGATTTGTGAATTTGTCATGCTTTTTTTCGGTGTAGCATGTGCGAATAACGATCTTAACGTTTTAAATAATTCTCCATTATTCGATGACCTTCTTGAAGCCAAAGCCCCTGTTACTCCGTTTGAAGTAAATGGAGTTACGTATGAAAAAGGGTATTATTTAGCGGACGGGATTTACCCACAATGGGCCACTTTTGTCAAATCATCTACGGTGGCACGAGACGAGAAACATTGACACTTTAAAAGGCGACAGGAGGGTGTACGATAGGATGTTGAACGAGCTTTTGGTGTCCTCCAAGGACGTTAGGAATTATATAACAACAGGCGCGTGCTTGGACTATCAACAAGCTACGAAGAGTCATGTACATGTGCATCATATTGCATAACATGACATTGATAGATCCAAAGTTTGTAATATGTGAATTCAACGAGTTGTATATTAGTCCACATCCAAATATACAACGAGATTTGTTCAAGAGATGCAAGTGCAATGAAAGAAAGTCAAAGAATTAGTGATAAAGCAATCCACACAAGTCTTTAACAAGATATTATGGATCATCTTTTGCAACGACATCAACAGAAAAATTAGTTTATTTATAATTTGATGTATTCTTATATTTTCGTATAGTTTTTAATTATTTTCGTTTTTTTTTTTTTTAAATTTTCGTATTGTAATTTGTATTTCTATTTGAATAAATAAAAATTTAGTTTGTTCGAAAAATAGAAAAAATGGTGGTACCCAAAAACTAGCAAACGGCTTAAGCCACTAGTATAAAGCATTTTGATATGTGAATGTGAAATATAATATGATAAGGTGCCACTGAGATGGCGAAACGGCATGCCATTTCGCATATTACCACACCCAATGCACTTATTATTTTATTGTTAACTGCACAATAACTTTTGTAATATCCTTACACTTTGAGTTAAACTATAGCTTTAAATATTGAATTAAAAAACAATCTAATTGGTGAAATTATATAATGTATGTGGGCTAATAACCGTAAATAAAAATATTAACATTACTATAATTTGTAAAAACTAATAACAGAACAGAAACGGAATTTAAAAATCTCTAATGAATTGTGTTTATAAGTGTAATATTTTTGGCAAATGTATAGAAGAATAATTATCAAAGCAAGGTTTGGATCAAGTGGTTAACACCCTTATCTTCGGAGACAGAGGTCGAGGGTTCGATCCTTACTCCTTGCGAGGTCGGAGGTCCTTTTCTACCTTTTGTAGAACCGGAAGCAGCCTCTCTACCTTTGGTAGGGGTAGAGCTGGCAATTTCTGACACAGACCTGTTAACATGACACGACACGACCTGGTCTTAACAGGTTTCGTGTTTGGCCTTAACAGGTTTCGTGTCTTAACAGGTCCGGACCTGATAAGACACGAATATACATATGTACTAAATGAAACCCGCTAAGAAACCTGTTAAGACCTGTTAACAGGTCTCTTACCAGGTTTCTTATCATGTCTTAACAGGTTCCGTGTCTTTAACATGTTCCTTAGCAGGTTTCTTAGTAGGTTCCTTAACAGGTTCGCTGGTTTAAATTTATGATTTTTGTTAACAGGTCTCTTACCAGGTTTCTTATCGTGTAACCTGTTAAATTTCGTGTTGTGTTCGTGTTTGAAAAAATTGACACGATTAGTTATCGTGTCGTGTTCGTGTTTGGCCTTAACAGGTTCGTGTCTTATCGTGTTCGTGTCATGTCGGACCTGTTATGCCAACTCTAGATAGGGGTATGACTGTCTACATCTCAACTTCCCCCATACACCGTGGAAGACGGAGTTACTTTATAGAAAAATAATTATATAAGTATAAATTAGGGATATTTTATGATACCTTCATTATTTAAAAGGAGGTTTTATGGCGCATATATTAGATACAAGGTTTTTATGAAACTAATTAGTAAATCCAGCTTTTTTCACTATATTCTCATCAGATCTAGGCTTGTTTGAATTGTTTTGTGTTCTTGATGGGCTCTTGTTTTAATTTAGGAATTCCCAGTAAATAACAAAATTTCTACAAACATTTTTACTTTTTAGCTCAATTGACCTTCAAGTAAAAGTTCCATCTCATTCTTAGTTTTTGTTGGCTCGTAGTATTTATATCATAAAAAGAATGCAAAACTGTTTCACCTTAATCAAATTACAGAGAATTTCAAAATGTTTAAAAGATTATATGATGTTCCATTCCAGCGGATACTATCAAACACGAGAATCATTTTAAAGCATATTTTTCAAATGTATTCTCTCCTCGCACCAAACAAAAGAATGGAAATCATGTTTTCAGGTCTATATATTCTTTTTCTTCAGGTTTCCATTCTTTAAGGGGAAACTATTAAAAAATGTATGGAACTTTAAGTGAAAATCGGTTTCGTGTAGCGAACAAATTTTTTTTTTAAAAAAAGTAGTCAACTTCCAAGAACACATCTAAATACGCAACCGGTGACCTGGCCAGCCGGTTGCAGGTTTTTTTAAATAATAAACACAAATTTTTTTTTTGAAATGACCATTTTACCTTACCTTATTTTGAAAATTGCAGGCACCGTCCTTAAACTAAATTACATAAATAGTCCCTGTCGTTTCGTTAAATTGCGTCCAACGTTCAAAATCATTTTTTTTAGAAAAATTAAATATTTTTTCCAAAAATATTTTTACACAAAAATAAAAATTTATTCCGAATTTTTTTTTTTCAGAAAATTTTTATTTTTCGGAAAATATATATTTTTAAGACAAGCACATAAACTATCATTTGGCATACAAGAAGCCACATCCATACAGTACGTCGTCACTTGTTATAGCAATAACAAATTTGGTCGGTTAAAATTTAATAGCTAGACTTGTTACTATGCATGTATCGCTTTTACGTGAATCGTTTTTTGAAGGTTTTTACAATAATTTACACCATAAGTTATTGATTTTGTGTTTTACATTCAATTTTTCTTTCAAATTTTATCATCCCCCGATCAAGGGTTCCTTTAGCGTTAAGCTCTTGGGAACCCAATAAAGCAGCTAGTGTTTAATGTTTTGTATATGACGTTTATTTGGTAACAAACAAAAGTGTATGCAGTTTTTTTTTTTTTTTTTTTTTTTTTTTTTTTTTTTTTTTTTTTTTTTTTTAACATATCAAATCAAAATGCGTAGGATCGGATTCGTGTAAGGTTCATGTGGTTCGGGAGGTCTTGGTTGGTGAAAAAAGATGAATATCTTCATCTTTTCTAGTGAGAGAAAATAGAGAGAGGGTGGAGAAAAACTCTTACTATATTAGATTAATAAATGAATGAATGATACAAAGAATTCTCACACCCCTCATGGAGAGTCATGAGGGGTATTTATAGCCCAATTACATTACTAGTTTTGCCACTAAAACAGTAGTAGTCCCTGCGGGCTCTACTTTCTATAAATCTAGTCCAATTCACTTAAGTGACGATATCTTTATAAAAAAGCATTGCTAACAATCTCCCTCCAAGATATCGTCACACGTGAATGGTTACAATGAGACCTATAAACAAAGTAAATTACAATAATAATAAACTTTTGTAGACGTTGTTGAAGCGCAGAATCTATGTAGTCTAGATCCTGAGGCAGACTTGAAGTTCTCTCTTCCGACGATCTCGGCGTTCGATCTTAGGCACTGACGGCACTACTTCTTGTAGCTCTGAACTTCAACTGTAATGGTCTAGTTAGGTTATTACTCCCTCCTAACTAGTGAGCCTTTTCTTTTTTCTGCTCCCTCCTGAATCGACAATTCTCTTTCACGCAGCGAAGAAAGTAAACATTTAAAGTGTAGCACCATGGTTGTCATTCGGGGAGCATTATAACAACATACCTCACAAAGTATTGTATTCAAGTTGGTAATAAGCCGTACTTCTCCCTCCTGATGGTTGCGAGTCATTGGAAGCATCACAATGTTGTGTACACGCCGTAGATTACCTTTTACTTGATGCAATATTAAAGCCATAACAGCTAGTCGAAGCATAGCTTCGTGAGAATATGTCGAAAAAATACTCTCAATACTTCTCTCAAACCAACCTTTAAACGAACCTCCTTTTAATTCACTGGCTACTAGTAAATGACCACATATGGAGACAACCCGATATGACCAGCTTGAAAAAGAAGTAAACATCCCAACTTTGTAACTTAATGCTTGTACGAACGCGTCTTGTGAACAATCTACATCTTTGTGTGACACTGACTGCTACAACGTAACTCCTTAAAGTGATAGCTATATTGTGAGCACTACAACGTAACTCTTTACATCAGATATAACTAGATTGTCCATTCTTAATCACAATGAATAAAATTGCCCAAACAAGTTATCTTGAGAGTAACTCCATATCTCAAAGATAAATAAGTACCCGTGAAATGTCACTTCAAAATCAAATCAATAATACCGTACAAAAACCCCGTAGTCATTTTTGTTAAACATAATAATTTTAGCCGTGAAATATGTATCCCCGTGAAATTTTTGTTCCAAAATACCACTCAATATACCACAATGTATTATAAATACATTGGATAAATTATTCATGTCAACCCAATCATCAGTCTAGCCCAACATTCGGATCATAAAGCACAACTAAAGTGCACCCGATCCAGTCCAATTATATACTTACATATAATCGGTATACTCTTTTAACCTAAACCTAATCTTATTATATCCGCCCCCACCGAACATCTTTTCTCTCACATCAAACTCCTCTGAACTGATCTAAATCACATCATCAGCAGATATTCATCATCAAACGCAGCTCATCTAATCGAGTACAGGAACAAAGACTATGCGGCTTCATGATCTTTAGTTAAAGGTCTCGGGTAGGTTGAGGATTTGATGTATTTGCTTTACGTTTTTGTTCATAACTGAAAGGAAAGAATGATTGAGACATAAGTCCTGGTCTTTCTTTATATGAATTCGGATATTAACACTAAGTTTTCGATCTATAATGATTAATGTTCAACAAAAAAATCTATACAAGATTAGTGAAAAAAGTTGAACAATCTGAGATCAAGTTGCATGTTGGAGTTTGAGTATAGATCGATGATGAAAATTTTTCTTTCGTTTGTTGACCTTTAAAGGTCTGGATATAAATTTGAATAACACGAAAAGAAAGAAAAAAAACTGAGATCTGGTAATTATCTTATTGTTGAGTCTTGAGATTGATTTGAGGTGGAATAGGATTAGTTTCTGATTATAGTTAGGAGTATATGTGATTCTTGGTGTTATTGTCATGGATTGATGATGGTACGGACTGAGGTTAATGAGTCTGTGGTAGTTTGTTTTGTGGTCGATGGTCTACTGCTTCATCTTAATTCTTTTTCTTTTTTTCAATTCCGATAAGGGTCATAGACCCAATTCCGATAACCTTGACCTAATGACGAATTGCGATAAAAAAATCCAATTTCGATAGGTTTTCAATTTCGATGGGTTATCGAATTTCTTTACAAGAAATCGAATTCCGATAAAAGAGGGTTTATCGGAATTGCTTTACAAGCAATTTCGATAAAAAGGGGTTTTGACTTTTTGACCAACATTTCCGACGATTTTTCCGACCAAAAGTTTCGACCATCTTTTCCGTTCACCTTTCCGACCCATATTTGACCACTAAATTCAACCACAGATTCACGGTTATAGTGCAAAACAAGTCAGAACATAGATTGATGTTAAAAACAAACTGAAATGACCAGTATGTTTGATACCAAACACTGAAAGTATTAAGACTGTATTTGTTTTGACCTTATGGATACAAAAAATCTTGTAAAAAACTGATTACCAGAAAGTTATGGAAAAAAAATTTCCAGATCCGAAAAAAGTGGGGTAAAAACAGCTTAAAACAAGAATGGAACCAACATAAATCAATGAAATACACAACCTGGCTCCTTATACCAATTGTAGGATCGGATTCGTGTAAGATTCATGTGGTTCGAGAGGTCTTGGTTGGTGAAAGAAGATGAATATCTTCATCTTTTCTAGTGAGAGAAAGTAGAGAGAGGGTGGAGAAAAACTCTTAGTATATTAGATTAATAAATGAATGAATGATACAAAGAATTCCCACACCCCTCATGGAGAGTCATGAGGGGTATTTATAGCCCAATTACATTACTAGTTTTGCCACTAAAACAGTAGTAGTCTTTGCGGGCTCTACTTTCTACAAATCTAGTCCAATTCACTTAAGTGACGATATCTTTATAAGAAAACATTGCTAACAAAATGCTTATGCTAGTAGCATGTATAAGCAATTAGTGTTTATATTTAACAAAATTTGTTATATTGCTATGTTACTAAGGTTAGTCACAGTGGTGGCCTGGGTCACCGGGTGCCACATCAGCTTTTTCTCTCCGGTGACCAAACATGACCCATGTGCCACAGTCGATGACTGACTTTTTTTCTCTTTTTTTTTTCTTTTTTTTTTTTTTTTTTTTTTATGTAACGGATATAAGTTTTAAAAGTCGGTCGACTTTTAGACCGACATTGGATTTGGAATGTTGGTGACCGATATTCGACCGAAGATCCACATTACACTCTGCCGATTTGGAGATCGGTCACTTTGATAGATCGACCGATTTATTCAGTTCGGGTGTGAGCAGCCTAAGATATTTTTATAAATAAAAGATACTACTTTTTGCTACCGCTAATTTATCAAACATGTAATTTTCAAATTAGCGTTTTACAAAAAGGAAAAATAAAAGACAAAACTATACAATAAAATGTAAAATATAACACATCGCCAACCATTTACTTCAAATATTTTCTAAATCTAAGGAAAAAGTGACATCTTTCACTTACATTCATGCTCCAAAAATATCACCTTCAACCACATACTCCAAACAGAAGCTCCACACCTTTTTCAACCTAAAAATATATATTTGTTACCAATAACTAAACTTTATTGACATTATTCCATATGATATAATATATTATTTTATATGTTTGGAGGAGGAATAGTGATTCCCCATATTAGAAAGATACGGAACAAATGCTTCAAAAATTTCTCCAATATGAAGAACTATAACTAGATTTTTTGTGTTTCATTCTTCGAATATCTATACTACATATAAAGCATGAACTCCATATTCAATTGTTGAAAATTCAACACATTAAAATTACTAATTTACCCTTGATTATTATTGAAATTACCACTTAATGTTTCCAACCTACCATATTATCAATGAGCATTGATTGAGATGCCTAACTCGTATGCCTAATAATATGCCTAAACATATGTGTCAGTATCTTATTGGGGACATCAGGGACCTACTTCTTCACAAAACAATAATTTATTGCCACATCTATTAGGCACACAATTAGTCAGATATTTTAGGCATCCCAATCATTTTTCATTATAAATATCTATATATTTACTATAAAAAAATACAAAATTAGAAGCCTATCGTACGAACCAACTAAACAAAAAAAACTTTCTTATAGCATTCATAAGAAAAGAATTACAGTTACATTTACATTTTTCGGTGATGAGTTGTACAAACTCTTACAACACAAATCACAAATTTTTAACAGTTTTTATATTAAATAAACCAAGCACACATATAAGATAAATACCAAACTTAGGCAGAGACTCTTCTTAACATAAAACCAAATACAAATCACTCCCAAAGAGATATGTTCAGAATTTATTGTGTCTAAAAGTGATATATCAAAATCTTTAACGACCTTGTTTTGATAAGGAAGACGATGTATTGAAACCATCACTAAAGATTCCACACCAAAACGACGGGTAATGGAGACGATGTTTTAATGTGGAACATTATTATTGTCAGATTCGCGGTGGTTGCAAGCGAGTATTCGTTGATAAGGCTTGTGACAAGCGAATGTAATGGGTGTGGTCAAATCTTTTTAAGTGATAACCTGACATATGTGGCAGCGGTGAAGGGATGCACATGACAAATATTTGATGGTTGAATGTGAAGAAAGACAAGTGGTGACGATGATGGGTGGTATGTGCTTAAACACATACCTTTTCTTGACCAACTTAAGACCAAAACGACTAAAAACTAACCATAAATGCCAAAGATATTGTGTTTTTGTGTTTGTTTCTATGCAGGTACAGGATATCATGAAATATGGACAAAATCAAGCAAAAACCAAGAAAACGAGCACGAGATTTGGAAAAGTGTCAAAAGCCGGAGCCGGGGAAGCAATTGATCAAAGTTTATGCTCATATGTCAGTTTTGGCCCTTGAAGAATCAAAGAATTACAAGACAGCCCTTGGATTATTTCAGAATTACAAAATCAGTCCCTATAAACACTTTTCGGATTTGGCAGTTTTGATCCCTAAAAGATAAATCCAATTCCAAAGTTAATCCTATCACTAAATCCCAATCCTTAAATAAAACACCACTACATAACCAACCCATTTCACAAACCAAGCCCACCAGCCCAAAAATAACCTACAAGCCCAGCTCAATAAACCGACGACCCAAATCCATTTTAACCCACAAACCCGATCCACACACCCCGGTCAACACCACTATTAAACCTCCCAGTCAAACTATAATAAAAAAAGTTACCCGCCACCTTTTTCCCCAATTTACCCAGATGAAGAACCTTAGAATTACCCATCCCCGAATTAACCACAATTAAGGGCAATTGTGTACTTTTCTCGTACTTCTAGAAGATATCTGACATGTCAGGAATGACATGTCAGCAATCCCAGAGAATTCGAGCTCTCTGATTGGCTGATGATACGTGGGGTTTTGATCCAAGGGCTGTGGTTGATGGATTCTTGCTCAAGAATGAACAAAGGGATGAAAATGACTTGAAGAAGCACAAGGAGGTGCGGATTGATGACATGGCAAGCCCTAGAAACTTCACCAATCGGCTATAAATAGCCCTCCCCTCTCCTCAGATGATCATGTAGTTTTTAATTAATGTTATGCTGCTAAATACTTTCTTGATTGTAATCTCAAGTTTCAGTTTGTAATTTTTAAGTTTTGATTAATGAAATTTTAGTTTAAGCCTTCTTTAAATTTGTTTCTCTTAAGTTCTATAAGTTTCATTTTAGCTTATTCAGTTTTTCAGTAGCTTATATTAACCATATTAGCTTATCTAAACTTTTTCATTTCAACTTTGTTCATCTTAATACAAAAATTCAAAAAAAAATTTAGAAAAGTATCTCAAAAATACAAAAATATTCTTAAATCAGCTTTCAATAAGCTATTTACTGTTAGAACAAGCTCATATATGCTCTTTAGCTTATAGTGAGTGATAGTTAAGGATCAGAATTGTTTTAGTCTCAAAATTCCAAAAAGTCAACAAAAAAGTCAAAGTTACTATTCAATAAGCTGTTGAAGAATAAGCTGACCTGGAAGAGCTTATTGGGTTATTTCTGGCTTATGTGATAAGCCTGGGTGTTATTTGGTTGGTTCAGATCTGTCTCACACATTAGCTCTACTTGTAAGCATCATTATATTCTTCATTTATAAGCTATTACTGTGAAACTGCTTAATTCTAGTTAATAAGTGCTTATTATGAGTAGTTTTAGTTCACAGATCTTATTTGTGGTCATTATTCAGTAGTGGTTAGGTTTAATATCATTTTGGTATTTAAAATAACAAAAAGCTAAAAAACAGTCATAGAAGTAAACAGCTTATGTAGTGTTGGAAATTGCTTATTAGAGGTTAAATTAGTTAGATAATCAGTAGGTGTTAAGATCCACAGCTTTAATTGGTTGTTTATAGTTATAAAGTGCTAATTCAGTTTCTTAAAGGGTGTTTGGGATAAAATCTGTTTATTGGTCAAAAGCTGTGGTCACTGTTCATTGACCATTTGTTAAGATTGGATTGAACTTAATTTTAGGATAGTTAAGCTGTTAGTGTTAAGTGATAAGCTGTTTTGAGGCATTCCAAGGTTTTGTGTTGGTTAGTGAAATTTGAGATCCAAAACTGCCCTTATAAGCCCCCAAATAGCTGAGCTTATTTAGGACACTACCTTTGGCATCTTTGAGTTCATTTCAGTGTTTAAAGTCAAGTTCCAAAGGTTGGTTTAGTTTCATTAAATTTTGTAAGGATTTGAGGTCAAAAACTATTACTGCTGCATCAGCAAGTAATGTGCAGATCTGCACATATTGTGCTCATCTCAGCTTATTGCTTGTTCCATATCTGCTTATCCACTTGTCTTTATTGCTTGGTAATTGGTTTTGAGATAACTTGTAGTACTAGCTTGAGGTTTCTGAACTTGGAATTCACTTTGTAGCTTATTGAATAGCTTATAATCAGTCTGCAAATAGCCCCATAGGACTGTTTCTTAGCCTGCAACAAGTTTCAGTTTCTATGTGCATCTGTTCTTGGGCACAATTGAAGTAGCAATTGATAGTGAAAATTGGGCATTTTTGGTTTAGAAATAGTCTGAAGTATCAACTTTAAGGATCTGCTTTTTGTTTCCCCCAATTAGCTTTTATCTAGCTTATAAAGTGGCTTATAGTAGGCTGTCTGCATCATTTCCTTCTGCACTATTTTTGCAACTGCTATACTGCTTATTGGCTTTTTTTGAGAGCTTAATTGGCCATAATAAGTTGTTTTGAGCTTTAATTGGTGTGTTCATCTATATTTGAGCTTTTGGTGAATTTTGGGCTGAAGTGCTTATTTTAAGTGCTTATTTGAAACAACTTTTTACCCAAACTGCTTATTAGGGTTCAGAAAAGTTCCAATTTCATTTTTCATAGCTTCTTTATATAATTTTAGATTTTTCTGCAAAATTTCATAATTTTCCAAATCAGTTTGCTATTTTTAATCATTTAATTACTTTCTTTTAGTTTTTAATTCATAAAAAATAAATAAAAAATCAAAAAAATATAATTCTTTTTTTTCTAAAATTTTCTTTTAATATTTAGAATTTAGGAAAATTATTTTCATAATTTTAGGATTTATAATTTAGAATTTCACTTTTTAGATACATTTTTAAAGATCGTAACGTTTGTTTTAAAGTTTAAATTGCGCTTTAGAATTCGTGTGCTTAGTTTGCTTGTACCCTTAGTTTAATTACTTTTTTTATTAGTTATTTCATATTCGTAGTATAAAAACACCAAAATATCACTCTTTTTACACTATTCACTTCACAAATTCGACACCGTTACGACAACTCGACTTCAACCTTCGTTGGGACTACGACCCGGGGAAATACATTCATTGTATTTTCTTTGGAAAAATAAATACCTAATTGGTTGAAAAACATCAATGGGTTGGTCAGGTAGTGGGTGGCAGGTTTTCCTTGTGTTGGAGAAATAAGAGTGTAACTAAGCATGGTTTGTTTCAATAATAATTTAGGCAAATAATTTTTATGCTTGGATGGGTTTAGATTGGGTTAAATTGGAGGCCAATAATAATCTCAAAGGTGAAAGTATAACCTTTTTCATTTGGGTCTTATTTTTCATTTTTAATCAATCGTATATATAAAAAAAGAAAAGTAGTTGATACAATGCTTAGAGTCTTAGACAACAAAAAGGCTCATTGATACTGGTTAAAATATCATTTTATTCTTTAGAAGTTAGAACAGTGAAAAAGGAACAAAATAATAATCGCATTCTATCTAATCAACTAACCTCCAGTTTTACCTTTTATTTTCCATCGTTCTAATCCATAATTTCACATGAAATGGGTTTAACTGCCGGTTGGCAACAATCCAACCGCCGATTATGGTCTCAACCGCCGGTTGGATGTTTGCCAACCGCCGGCAAAACCAATCTGGTTTGCACAAAATGATTTTCAGGAAAATGTACTTTCAACTTACGAACTTTGTAGGCTCACCATTGACAACATAAATAACATGTCTATACATTGCAAAATAAGGGAGTTGTCCCAAGCACTCATATTAAAACGAGCATTGATGTGTTATTTTTCGAGTTATATAATTTATATCTAGATTTTACCAGAATGTTAAACTAATACACACGTAGGCAAGTGCACCTATCGTATGCTAGTATAGCAATGGTAAGAACCGAGAGTCGTATCCCAAGACGGTATGATTATTCGAATTATAGATCTTGAATGCTAGTTAAACTAATTAACAATAAAAACTAAAAGGGGGGAGATGCTTATAAGATAAAGTATAAGCTACTTGAAAAGAGATTTAAAACTAAATAACAAATAAAAGTGACAAAAGTTGAGTTGTAAACAATTGATGGAAAATGTATTCACTTAGATTTGATTCCCCCTAGACTTTGGATAACAATTTGATTAAATAAAAGATAAGATCATATTATATGGTGATCAGTAATGTAGAAAAGACTCCTCCGTCGACTTGTCTAAACCTACAACTATTGGAAAGTTAATCCGAATGTCTTCGCGACAACCACCTCAAGTTATGCATTAAGCCTATTCAACTGATTAATGAGATTTAATGGGGTATGTTTAATGATCAAAAACATATAATGATAAAAATAGTTGTCACTACTTGTAATCATGCACACATGTTCGATTTAGATTAATTAACGTCTCAAACCCTATTACTATGTCTAGTCTCAAGCCTTAATCATTTTAATTGCTCAAATGATCAAAAATAAATATTATACACATACGGATTGTCATCATAATATGTATACAATACCCACAATAAGAAACAATAATAATTATAATCAAACACATATGGTTCTTTATTAAACTCAATAATCATCCATATAACCAATAATCAAGTCGCTAAAAAATGTTATCCATCATCTAGGGTTCATCTACTCTAAGCAAATACTATAGATTTAGCTTAGCATAATAAAAAGAACAAACATAACAATAATCAAACAAATGTTTAACTTGATATTAAAAATAATAAAAGTTCAAACCGAGTAAAATTATGATCCCGTGTTTGCGTCTGATTAAATGCCAAACCAAGAGTAAAAAAAGAGAAAGTAGAACTATGTTTTCTTTTCTTTGTGTCGACAACAGCAGCCCACAAAAGTAAAGACACTCTTTTGCTTTTCTTTCAATGCGTCGAACAGAAGCCAAAAAATAAAATAAAAGTGTGAAACCTTTTTTCTTAATCGCTTCCTATCCTCTGTCCGTCCCTACAGCAGCCAAGAAAAACTCAAAACACTCATCTTTTAATAATATCCGTATGCCCCTTTATATAAATAAGGGGTAAAACCCTTATTTTTTGTCTTGGCCGTATATTCTAAAACCCAACAGGCCTTTTTTTTTCTTTCTTCAGCCTTTGTTGCGTCCAACTATTAAACACAAGGGCGACCAATTTGTGTTAATTGGGCTTCCAGCAAATTCAATAAATATTAAGCCTAATTATATCACACAAATCACGAGCTGGTCTTTTGAGCAGAATTATCCACCAGCTAAATTATGATTTTCTTGCAAGTTATATTTTTAATATATAGAATTCTTTTTCTTCTTTTCGTGGCCTTTTGAATCAACTAAAACGGACTTCGGACGAAAGATTTATGATCAAAATAGTGCAACAACGTCCAAAGCTTTACTTTTCTTTACTTTACTTCAATTCATGCCAATTTCCGTGTATTTTCACCAATTGCTCCATTTTTACCTACGATGCGAAATAATAAACAATTAAGCACCATTTCTTATATAAAACAAAATAAAAGAACAATAATTGTGAGATAAATGATGCATAAGAACTGATGCGTGGTTTTGCGACCTTACAACAGGTTTTACTTCTCGAGGGATCTCAAGAGGCTTGCAATCCCCACCAGGCAGTGTACCTGACCGATGTAGTATAGTGTAGTGGCAAGTACCGGGGGATTGATCGTTCTCTAGGGGAATAGTGTCGTTAGGATTGAAAAACTACTCTAATAGGTCTAAGGGTGAGGGAAGATTCTTTTTGTATTTTTATATTTTTATGAAAGCAAGTAAAATCTCGGGTTTGAAGGAATGGGCGGAATTAGTTGCTAGTCAACTAACCCAAATAACTACAATTGCAAATAAAATAAAATAACTGAAAATAAAAAGGTGGTGAAACTTATATGGAGAGAAATGTGTTTACTTAGATTTCCTTACTCCCTAACTATCTTTTACCGGTTGATTGGTGTGTATTAATTGCGTGGATGACGGGTGTATTCCTTAATACCAATCGTGGGGTGGCGTACGTACTTCCCCAACTCTATAAGCTCCTACTTCACTCCTATGTCGAGCCGGCTAAGAAGCTCCTAACATGGGATCACTAGAATTCGCTCATGCATTAAATACAACCATAAAAACCTTAGTACGCATTGGTTCATGTTTCTTAAGACGTTCAAGCAAGTTACCGTATAAGAGGTTAGCCAGTTTTCTTAAGCCTAACATCGATAAACAATCATCCAAAACAATTAATAACACACCAACAACTAATAATCAATAGTTAGGTTTCATTAGATCTAAGCAAACACAAGATAAATCTAGCCTAGCATGTTAATTAAAAGACAAGAACAAGATATAATCAAACAACACATAGACATATTGAATGATTAATTGATTACTTATCTTCAATTAAACATGGGAGATCCAAGGGTATAAAACCCTTAAAAATGGCAGAAAATTCGTCTTACGGTTTCTCTTCACAAAGTTGCACACTATGAATAAAAATTGCAAAACTATATATAGAATTTAGTGGCTGACGGCGTCACGTTGTAGTCACGTTGTAGGAGGTGACGCCGTCACCTCGCCGCGGCTAGGGTTCCCGGATGGTCTTCCTGACGCCGTCCCTCTTTAATCCACAAAAATCCACTCTGGCGCGTCAAGGATTGACGCCGTCACAATTGTGCTTGATGCCGTCTCACTTTAACTTAAACCGTGACGGCCTTGATCACCTTAAAGGGTGACGCCGTCAGACTTCCATTGTAAACTTTCTGGCGCGTCACGTGTATTTGTCATATCCACCTCTTTTGCCAAGCCGTGACGCAGTCAGGAGCAATCCTTGACGCCGTCACGTGTACTTTTCCAGCAGCTTTGGAGACTTTGTCGTTTTCTTCACTTTTATGCTCCAAAAACGTCCAAAATGCTTCCTTTTCCAGATTTCTTCTCCAAAGTACCTAAAATGACAAAAGGAACGATTTAGGGCAATATTTGATCAAATAAATACGATTTAGGGCTTAAATGACCCTCTAAAAGCGGTACACTTTTCGCTTCATCAAATACCCTTACACTTGAGATTTGCTTGTCCTCAAGCAAATGCGTTATTCTAATCAAAATACAAGTTAGGGGTCATTTAACGCTAATATAAAAGTAATTACAACAAATAGTCGTTCAACTTTAATCATAATAAGCACGGAGATTACACACTAGCACCTCACAAGTAGTGTTTAGATACTCACATCTCTCAGGTGTCATAAAAGTATATCTCATAAATGAAAATGGATAATATCTCTCACTACCTGTCATAGCAAATAGATTACCATAGGCTTGGGAAAGGATCAAAAACCTCCTCTACTAGGCGTAAGCACCTAAGATAAACTATCAAAGAGGGCTTTTAAACGGGTTATAACGTTAGGTGTAGGGATATGATAAACACGGTTTTGTTGGATAAGGGATATTTTACTGGTGGCGAGTTAAAGATCTTGGTTAATTACATGTACGATATGGCGTTGCTAAGCCAAGACTAGACTCAATCTTAAGCTAAAAACAAAATAACAAAAACATAAAATAAACATAAAATGAAACGGGATGGTAGTCCGTATGTTTTTTTCTACTTTTCTTTTTCTCATTTTTTTGTATTTTTCTTGATTTTTTTTTTTTTTTTTTTTTTTTTTTTTTTTTTTTTTTTTTTTTTTTAATTTTTTCATACACTCTTGCCCTACCATCCAAAATAATACATCATAGGGGGGGGGGGGGGGTTGCATCCCCCTTACACTTGAACTTTTACATAACTTTACAATTAACTATTCTAATGACTCGAATTAAGATAATCGAAACACTTGGAGTATTTTTAAAATATTTAGCACATATGGGGGTAATAATGTTGTTCTTCCCCATTACTCCATTACACTAGTACTTTACCTATGAGTCCCATGAGTCCCAAAACAATATGTACAAGGATATGACTCGACCTAGCAACCATGTAATCAATTAGATAATTAACTTGGGTTTAAACAAATTTTGTCACAATAATGCACTAAAAATGAGTGCATACAAGGTAGGCTAAGGCGATTTGGGTGTACATTTAAGTGGGGTGTAACAAATTCTCACTTTAAGTAAAATGCTTAAAGTTAGAAACGAAAAGATAGGCTCTGAGGGGTGTACTAGGGGTATCGTGTACTAAAAATGAGTACAACGCAAAGGGTGTGGGAGAATTACTTGACCAATGTAGCCAATGTAATTATAACAAAAACACAGGTGTAAAACAATGGGTTAATCCTAATGCCTCTTATCATGTAGTAAATCTAACTACACGAATGTAGTCTCACTTGTGGCCTCGGAATGGTCCTAACGCAAGTTCTAGAATCTAAGTGCTACCGGTACACACATCATAGCATAAATACTTTTCCTACCAATTCTTGGGGCGAACCTCACATATTTGGGGGTGGAAAATTTTTTAGTGGTACGGTTTTGTGCTAGTCATATAACTTCCTATCCATGAGACGCTCATTAAGAACAAAGTTTCACTCCTAAATGTTGTAAAAAAATTTAAATTTAGCACTAAAATTGCCCTAACAAGTATTTATCTCAGTTTTATTACACATCTACCATCAAACAAACAAAAATAAAGTGCAATTGTATTCTCTAAGGTATCATCATTTACCCTCCCCTTACACTTAAGCTGAACATTGTCCCCAATGTTCATTCAAAGGATGTAAAAGTAAATAAGGTAAAAGAATGAAAACAAATACTCCCCTGATTCGTTCGATGTGGATAATCCGGTAACATGGTTAAATCCCCTTCCAAGGTAATGTTGAAGCTTCAAGATTAAAGCATTGCCAAAAGCTTGATTCCACATACATTTCCTTGTCCAAAATAACCTGTTAAACCTGAGAAAACAAACACGAAAACCTGCATAACATCGGCGGGATAAATCTGTATAAGGATATAATGCTTGTGGAATGATTATTTTGCAGATTCCTGGAGTTTATAAGTTAGAGATTTAATAAAAACTTTTTATGATTCCGGTAGAAAAACAAAACTTTCAAAAATTTCAGAAAATTAAAACTTGACGCCGTCAGAAATGATCTGACAGAATTCTCATGTTAAGTTTCCGAAAAATTTCTGGAAAAACCTATACCTTACTTCCTAGAATTCCTGCAAAACTTCATTATGACTCGATACAAGCATTTGACTCAAACAAATACTAATATGCATGCTTATATCTCATTGTTATCGTTCATGTTCAATCTTGTTCTTAAAAACAAATTTGGATTTCCCTTACACTTATCTTCTGCAAAATACCTTTATATGTAGTTAAGACGAAGTTAAAAATAAAATAAAGCATTTTCACAATTTACTTTGAAACATGAGCACAAACAATCACAATTAAACTTGCATACGGAAACAAATAAAATCAAACAAACAAACAAACAAACAAACAAACAAACAAATAAAGCTTGGGTTGCCTCCCAAGAAGCGCTTGTTTTTGTTCGAGTCACGAGCCTGACTCTACCCTTATTTAACGGAAATAGGGGAGGTTTTCCCTACACTTAGGATTAAGTGCGGGTGGAAGTAGCGATACACACCCTTAGGGTGGAAATATGCCACGTGAGGTGAAGGGGGTGAGTGAATGGCTTCCTTCATCCTAAAACTACCCGGATAATATTGGTTTATGGGTGGGTCGATTCCTCTTTTGTCTCCTAGATGTAAATCTAAGGATGAAAAGTTGTGTAAAGGTTGAGGTTCCGGCTCATCAACACTAGGAAATTCCCTAGAACTAAGAGTAAGGTCATCACTAAAAGTGTTCAAACCTATATCCTCTAGTTGTGCTTGGTCCAAGGGTTCTACCTCCATCGGGATTCCTAAAGTCTCTTCTACTTCTTCCGGGTAAGTCACGGGCGGTGTGGGTGCCTCAAATGATGGTTGAGTATTTTGTGGGCTTATGGTGTTTACCTCATCATTCCACGTGTCAAGATCACCTATATCCTCATCAATTGTTTTCTTAGGTAGTGATAATAACAAACCTAGTGCTTCATCCAACTTATAGTTTATTGATACGGCTCTATCCACAATTCCTTGGCAAACTAGGTCGCTTTTCCTATTAGCCTCACTAAAACAAGATCCTAAACATGGAGGTTGTTCATAAGAATCTATCCTAGGTGAAGGCTCATATGATTCATAAGTGTCTCTAAATGAGGTATTTTGAACTTCTTGGTGTTCTAGCCACTCAACCATATCTTGCAATCTTAGAAGTCTAAGTGAAAAGTCCATTTGAAGCAAATTACAAACAAAATCACAAAGAAAAGATAGACTACGAGAAAGCTACAAAAATAGAAAGAAAAATCTCACTTGATAGGAATCTTGTAAGTAGACCTAATAAAAATAAATTTCAACCTAAGCAATAACTACTCCCCGGCAGCGGCGCCAAAAACTTGATGCGTGGTTTTGCGACCTTACAACAGGTTTTACCTCTCGAGGGATCTCAAGAGGCTTGCAATCCCCACCAGGCAGCGTACCTGACCGATGTAGTATAGTGTAGTGACAAGTACCGGGGGATTGATCGTTCTCTAGGGGAATAGTGTCGTTAGGATTGAAAAACTACTCTAATAGGTCTAAGGGTGAGGGGAGATTCTTTTTGTATTTTTATATTTTTATGAAAGCAAGTAAAATCTCGGGTTTGAAGGAGTGGGCGAAATTAGTTGCTAGTCAACTAACCCAAATAACTACAATTGCAAATAAAATAAAATAATTGAAAATAAAAAGGTGGTGAAACTTATATGGAGAGAAATGTGTTTACTTAGATTTCCTTACTCCCTAACTATCTTTTACCGGTTGATTAGTGTGTATTAATTGCATGGATGACGGGTGTATTCCTTAATACCAATCGTGGGGTGGCGTACGTACTTCCCCAACTCTATAAGCTCCTACTTCACTCCTATGTCGAGCCGGCTAAGAAGCTCCTAACATGGGATCACTAGAATTCGCTCATGCATTAAATACAACCATAAAAACCTTAGTACGCATTGGTTCATGTTTCTTAAGACGTTCAAGCAAGTTACCGTATAGGAGGTTAGCCAGTTTTCTTAAGCCTAACATCGATAAACAATCATCCAAAACAATTAATAACACACCAACAACTAATAATCAATAGTTAGGTTTCATTAGATCTAAGCAAACACAAGATAAATCTAGTCTAGCATGTTAATTAAAAGACAAGAACAAGATATAATCAAACAACACATAGACATATTGAATGATTAATTGATTACTTATCTTCAATTAAACATGGGAGATCCAAGGGTATAAAACCCTTAAAAATGGCAGAAAATTCGTCTTAGGGTTTCTCCTCACAAAGTTGCACACTATGAATAAAAATTGCAAAACTATATATAGAATTTAGTGGCTGACGGCGTCACGTTGTAGGAGGTGACGCCGTCACTTCGCCGCGGCTAGGGTTCCCGGATGGTCTTCCTGACGCCGTCCCTCTTTAATCCACAAAAATCCACTCTGGCGCGTCAAGGGTTGACGCCGTCACAATTGTGCTTGACGCCGTCTCTCTTTAACTTAAACCGTGACGGCCTTGATCACCTTAAAGGGTGACGCCGTCAGACTTCCATTGTAAAACTTTCTGGCGCGTCACGTGTATTTGTCATATCCACCTCTTTTGCCAAGCCGTGACGCCGTCAGGAGCAATCCTTGACGCCGTCACGTGTACTTTTCCAGCAGCTTTGGAGACTTTGTCGTTTTCTTCACTTTTATGCACCAAAAACGTCCAAAATGCTTCCTTTTCCAGATTTCTTCTCCAAAGTACCTAAAATGACAAAAGGAACGATTTAGGGCAATATTTGATCAAATAAATACAATTTAGGGCTTAAATGACCCCCTAAAAGCGGTACACTTTTCGCTTCATCAAGAACACTATCTATTTGATCACATCAAATATCCCCCCACTTGACTTCTACTTGTCCTCAAGTAGACTCCCGATTTCAACTTATAAAAACATCTCCCTAACAAAAGTCTAGGAAATAAAGCTTAAATAAATTACTCAATCAAAAGTACGCACAACCAAGCACCTCACGAATAGGAAATGAAAACACTCAAACCGCTCAAACTAGTCTATGTGGTAACATTTAGTGAATCGCTCAATTGCTCGGTCGTGGTGAATATTCTATCATAAGCTTGGCAAGGATACACATCTCCACCACTAGAGTCTAGACGCAACTAATCTAAAAGGCAAATGGGTCAAAACAATTAAGGCTTACGGGTTCAGGGTAGGAATTAGACATGGGATAACATATATGAATTGGTGCAAAAATAAAAGAACAAAACAAATAGATTAAAGTCCAAAAACATACCAAATGTTGCTAGCTACATTCTTACCACAAACCCAAAGAAGACTCTTATCATGGACTAACTCACGCTTTAACACGGATAAGCACACTTTAGTGACACACGAATTAGACTCAAAGAAATCACGATATCATTATCGACATACGTAATTGGCTCAACCAATCAACCAACTCCCATTCATCCCAAGAAATACAAGAAATAGTGATTTATTGTGACGACCAATACAAACTAAAAAAACGCATAGTTGGTTAATTGTGACGACCAACTAAAAATAATATTGAGTTGGCTTAAATAACGTACCAACTATCACACAATCTTTTTTTTTTTTTTTTTTTTTTTTTTTTTTTTTTTTTTTTTTTTTTTTAATCTCTCATTTCTTTTGGCTCACAAATCACAAAAATTAAAAATAGTAATAATGGTTCATAACTTTACCATTTCACGAATAATAATCCATCTTGAATAAACTTGGAACAAATAATCAAACTCGGATGACATCATACAGGTGAAAGTAAGACAAACCGATATACATACTAACTCATACTTTCACATTTCCATTGCATTGTGCCATTTCCCGACCAAAATCTCTCTCGAGAAAAATTGAACAAAAACTCACACGAAACACAGGAAATATAACCAAATACATACCAGTAACTAGCAACTAACCATAGGACTTAATCTACACGGTAGGCTAAGGTGTAATGGTGTAACGAAACATAAACATATAATGTGAGTAACAAACGAAAGGAAAGGCTCAACAGGGTTTCTAATGTATTTTACTCTAATAATGAGAGTAACAAATGGGATTATACAGGGGTTAACTAACCAGTGTAGTTAGTTAATATAAACATGAACATGTAAACGACATGGGCTATTTGGGTGAATCCAAATAATTTGCCTTCTAAACTAGTCAACATCGATTACACTAAGTTTCCTTAATGCAATGCTCATTATTGTGGTCTCGACGCGATATACCAAGCCAAGTTCAAAAGTCTACTACAAGCCACCGGCACACTCATATTTATGTGGAATTTATGTATGATGGGGAAAATGCAATAGGCTCAAATCCTCACAATATGTAATAAGGGTTATGTGTGCGGGTTATGCGACGAGTGATCTACGAAAAATGATGAGGCGAAAAGTGTACCGCTTTTAAGGGGTCATTTAAGCCCTAAATCGTATTTATTTGATCAAATATCGCCCTAAATCGTTCCTTTTGTCATTTTAGGTACTTTTGAGGAGAAATCTGGAAAAGGAGGCATTTTGGACGTTTTTGGAGCATAAAAGTGAAGAAAACGACAAAGTCTCAAAAATCGGCTAAAAGTTACCTTTGACGGCGTCACAATTTACTCTAGACGGCGTCATGCCTTGGCAAGAAAAAGTGGACGTGAAATTTACTCATGATAAGCCAGTGAAAATAGCATGTAAATTCTGACGGCGTCACGCTTTAACTTGATCAAGGGTGTCACGGCTTAAATCAAAGAGGGACGGCGTCACGTACAAGTTCTGACGGCGTCAAGCCTTGATAAGCCAGAATGGATTTTTGAAGAGCTAAAGAGGGACGACGTCAAGAAGGTCATCCGGGAACCCTAGAAGCGGCGAGGTGACGGCGTCACAATCCATAAGGTGACGCCGTCAGATGCAAAAGTCTATATATAGTTTTCTAATTTTTTGTCATGAAGGAGAGCTTAGTGTGTGGAATTTTGGGAGAAAACCCTAAGACGAATTTATCTTCTTTTTCAAGGCTTTTTGCCTTGAGATCTTCCATGTTACATTGAAGATAAGTTATCAATTAATCATTCAATATGTCTATGTGTTGTTTGATTTTATCTTATTCTTGTCTTTTGATTAACATGTTAGGCTAAATTTATCTTGTGTTTGCTTAGATCTAATGAAACCTAGCTATTGATTATTGGTTGTTAGTGTGTTATTAGTTGTGTTGGATGATTGTTTATCTATGTTAGGCTTAAGAAAACTGGCTAACTTCCTATTCGGTAACTTGCTTGAACGTCTTAAGAAACATGAACCAAACGCGTACTAAATGTTTTTATGGTTGTATTTAATGCACAAGCGAATTCTAGTGATCCCATGTTAGGAGCTTCCTAGCCGGCTCGACATAGGAGTGAAGTAGGAGCTTGTAGAGTTGGGGAAGTAAGTACGCCACCCCACGAATGGTATTAAGGAATACACCCGTCATCCACGCGACTAATACACACTAATTAACCGGTAAAAGATAGTTAGGGAGTAAGGAAATCTAAGTAAACACATTTCTCTACACATAAGTTTCTCACCACATTTTCATTTTTGTTATTTTATTTTATTTGCATTCGTAGTAATTTGGGTTAGTTGACTAGCAACTAATTCCGCCCACTCCTTCAAAACCGAGATTTTATTTGCTTTCATAAAAAATATAAAAACATAAAAAAGAATCTTCCTCAACCCTTAGACCTATTAGAGTAGCTTTTCATACCTAACGAACACTATTCCCTGTGGAGAACGATCAATCCCCCGTACTTACCACTACACTATACTACATCGGTCAGGTACACTGCCTGGTGGGGTTGTAAGCCTCTTGAGATCCCTCGAGAGGTAAAACCTGTTGTAAGGTTGCAAAACCCACGCATCAAGTTTTTGGCGCCGCTGCCGGGGAATAGTTATTGTTTAGGTTGAATTTTTATTTCTATTAGGTCTACTCACTAGATTCCTTTCTAGTGAGATTTTTATTTTATTTTTCTAGGTTTTCTTTAGTCTATCTTATTTCTTTGTACTTTTGTTTGTGATACCTTCCACTTACCTCATGAGTAACATTGGTCATTTGATCCCTGTTATTCGTGTTTTTCGCCGTGCAAATTTTCAACTACCCGTTCCCGCCCCCATAGTAGCAAACAACAACCTTTCACCCAACCACCACTTTGGTAATAATTCTGAGATGGAGGAGTCTGACCATGAGAATGACTATGTTAGTCCATTTTACTATTCAGACTCCGATGAGGATGCTGATGATGGAGAAGTAGTTAACGAGGAATGGGGAAAAGAGGAAATTGATCCCTTTAAGTATGTTGACCCTAAGACTAAGATCGAAAAGGATAGCCTCTTTAACATGCAATTTCCGTGTAAGATTGGTTATCATGATTTTTATGCTTATCTTAACTCATCTTTTCCTATGAACATTATCTCTCGCGCTAATTATAATAAAATCATGGTAGATGAGCTAGAATATCAAGGTGATAACATCGTTGCTAGGACTAAGCCACTACACGTATTCGTTGGAAGTTTTGTGTATTTGGTGGATTTTATGGTTATGGAGAACTTAGGAGAATTCATTGATAACAAATTAACCCAAGTCATTTTTGGAGAACCCTTCAAAAGGTTGACCAACCTTGACGAAAAACTTGTGGACGGGTTAATTACATTCTCGGATGGGGATGAAGATTTTGTCTATCAAATGCCCCGAGCACATCCTAGGTTTAAGAACTACCCCATTGAATCTTGCAATAGAATTATGCCTATCGACTTGTTAAGTGAGAATGATAAGGGGAAGGGGCTCAAATATCCACATGAGAAAAATAAAAGATACTATCATGGATGTTTGGAGCTAAATGATGAATACAAGAAAGATGAGGCAACAATTAGATGGCTCACACTCGGATACGTGAGCATAAGCGATACTAGGTAGAGTGACTTTGAGTCTAGCTACAAGACTCGTTAATAAAGAAAAGCGCTTCTTGGGAGGCAACCCAAGCTTTATTTGTTTTATTTGCTTTGTGTGTTTATTTATTTGCTTGTTTGATTTTATTTTCCGTATGTGTGTTTAATTTTTATTAGTATTGATTCATGTTCAAAAGTAATTTGTGAAAATGCTTTATGTTGTTTTTAACTTCGTCTTAACTACATATAAAGGTATTTTGCAAAAGTTAAGTGTAAGGGAAATCTAAATCGGTTTATTAGAACACAAATGAACATGAATCGTAATAATAATAAAATAGCGTACATATTCGTATTTGTTTGAGTCAAATGCTTGTATCGAGTCATAATGATGTTTTGCAGGATTTCCAGGAAGTAAGGTAAAGGTTTTTCCAGAAATTTTCCGGAAACTTAAAATGAAAATTTTTGTCAGGTCATTTCTGACGGCGTCAGGGTTTATAACCTGACGGCGTCAGATTTAATTTTCAGAAATTTTTGAAAGTTTTGTTTTCATAAAAAGTTTTTATTAAAATCTCCAACTTATAATCTCCAGGAATCTGCAAAGTTATCATTCCACAAGCATTATATCCTTATATATAGATTTTATCCCGCCGATGTTATGCAGGTTTTCGTGTTTGTTTTCTCAGGTTTAACAGGTTATTTTGGACAAGGAAATGTTTTGAATCAAGCTTGTGGCGATGCATTAGTCATGGAGCTTCTACATTACTTTGGAGGAAGATCTAACCGTGTAATTTCATTATCCACCGAGCGAATCAGGGGAGTATTTGATTTCATTCTTTTACCTTATTTACTTTTACATCTTGTTATTTGAACATTGGGGACAATGTTCATCTTAAGTGTAAGGGGGGGTAAAAGTACGATTTTAGAGAATGCCATTGCACTTGATTTTTGTTTGTTTAATAATAGATGTGTAATAAAACTGAGATAAATACCTGTTAGGGTAATTTTAGTGCCAAATTTAAAATTTTTTACAACACTTAGGAGTGAAACTTTGATCTTAATGAGCGTCTCACGGATAGGAGTTATATGACTAACACAAAACCGTACCACTAAAAAATTTTCCACCCCCAAATATGTGAGGTTCGCCCCTAGAATTGGTAGGAAAAGCATTTATGCTATGATGTGTGTACCGGTAGCACTTAGATTCTAGAACTTGCGTTAGGACCATTCCGAGGCCACAAGTGAGACTACATTCGTGTAGTTAGATTTACTACATGATAAGAGGCATTAGGATTAAACCATTGTTTTACACCTGTGTTTTTGTTATAATTACATTGACTACATTGGTCAAGTAATTCTCCCACACCCCTTTGCGTTGTACTCATTTTTAGTACACGATACCCCTAGTACACCCCTCAGAGCCTATCTTTTCGTTTCGACCTTTAAGCATTTTACTTAAAGGAAGAATTTGTTACACCCCACTTAAATGTACACCCAAATCGCCTTAGCCTACCTTGTATGCACTCATTTTTAGTGCATTATTGTTACAACATTTGTTTAAACCCAAGTTAATTATCTAATTGATTACATGGTTGCTAAGTCGAGTCATATCCTTGTACATATTATTTTGGGACGATTGGGACTCATGGGTAAAGTACTAGTGTAATGGAGTAATGGGGAAGAACATCATTTATTACCCCCATATGTGCTAAATATTTTAAAAGTACTCCAAGTTTTTCAATTATCTTAATTCGAGTCATTAGAATAGTTAATTGTAAAGTTATGTAAAAGTTCAAGTGTAAGGGGAATGCAACGCCCCTATGATGTATTATTTTGGATGGTAGGGCAAGAGTGTATGAAAAAAAAAAAAAAAAAAAAAAAAATCGAAAAAATCAAGAAAAACACAAAAAAAATGAGAAAATGAAAAATAGAAAAAAAACATACGGACTACCATCCCGTTTCATTTTATGTTTGTTTTATGTTTTTGTTTTTGTTATTTCATTTTTAGCTTAAGATTGAGTCTAGTCTTGGCTTAGCAACATTGTATAGTACATGTAATTGATCAAGATCTTTAACTCGCCACCAGTAAAATATCCCGTATCCAACAAAACCGTGTTTTCCTTTTCCCTACACCTAACGTTATAACCCATTTAAAAGCCCTCTTTGATAGTTTATCTTTGGTACTTACGCCTAGTGGAGGAGGTTTTCGATCCTTTCCCAAGCCTATGGTAATCTATTTGCTATGACAGGTAGTGAGAGATATTATCCGTTTTCATTTATGAGATTTATTTTGATGACACTTGAGAGATGTGAGTATCTAAACACTACTTGTGAGGTGCTAGTTTGTAATCTTCGTGCTTATTATGATTAAAGTGGAACGATTATTTGTTGTAATTACTTTTATGTTTGCATTAAATGACCCCTAACTTGTATTTTGATTAGAATAAAAGCGCATTTGCTTGAGGACAAGCAAATCTCAAGTGTAAGAGTATTTGATGAGGCGAAAAGTGTACCGCTTTTAAGGGGTCATTTAAGCCCTAAATCGTATTTATTTGATCAAATATCGCCCTAAATCGTTCCTTTTGTCATTTTAGGTACTTTTGAGGAGAAATCTGGAAAAGGAGGCATTTTGGACGTTTTTGGAGCATAAAAGTGAAGAAAACGACAAAGTCTCAAAAATCGGCTAAAAGTTACCTTTGACGGCGTCACAATTTACTCTAGACGGCGTCATGCCTTGGCAAGAAAAAGTGGACGTGAAATTTACTCATGATAAGCCAGTGAAAATAGCATGTAAATTCTGACGGCGTCACGCTTTAACTTGATCAAGGGCGTCACGGCTTAAATCAAAGAGGGACGGCGTCACGTACAAGTTCTGACGGCGTCAAGCCTTGATAAGCCAGAATGGATTTTTGAAGAGCTAAAGAGGGACGGCGTCAAGAAGGTCATCCGGGAACCCTAGAAGCGGCGAGGTGACGGCGTCACAATCCATAAGGTGACGCCGTCAGATGCAAAAGTCTATATATAGTTTTCTAATTTTTTGTCATGAAGGAGAGCTTAGTGTGTGGAATTTTGGGAGAAAACCCTAAGACGAATTTATCTTCTTTTTCAAGGCTTTTTGCCTTGAGATCTTCCATGTTACATTGAAGATAAGTTATCAATTAATCATTCAATATGTCTATGTGTTGTTTGATTTTATCTTATTCTTGTCTTTTGATTAACATGTTAGGCTAAATTTATCTTGTGTTTGCTTAGATCTAATGAAACCTAGCTATTGATTATTGGTTGTTAGTGTGTTATTAGTTGTGTTGGATGATTGTTTATCTATGTTAGGCTTAAGAAAACTGGCTAACTTCCTATTCGGTAACTTGCTTGAACGTCTTAAGAAACATGAACCAAACG